>CAJNDS010002524.1:524133-539133 GCA_905221605.1 Symbiodinium natans
ATGCCCCAAACCTCACATCCTACAAGCCTAAACCCTACAACCCTAAATCCCTAAACCCTCAACCCCAATAAGGCCCAAATCCTGAAACCCTAAAGCATCCTACAACCCTAAACCCTACAATCCTAAATCCTGAAGCCCTAAGACTCGACTGCAGACCCTCAGGCCTCAATACCCTAAACCCTAAGCCGTCAACCCCAATAAGGCCCCAAATCCTGAAACCCTAAACCCGAAGCCCCCTCACTCCTACGCCCGCAACAAACACCCTAAAAACCCCATCGCCCCAGAACCCTAGACCGAAAAGGCCTGAACAGAAGAGGCCTAGAGACGAAAAGTCCCCGAAAGCCCCGAAAACCCCAACCCTACACCTAAACCCTAAACCCTAAACCCTAAACCCTAAACCCTAAACCCTAAACCCTAAACCCTAAACCCTAAACCCTAAACCCTAAACCCTGTGCACCCAGGCGCGGCGTACTGGCAGGAGCTGGAGGTGCAGACCTACCTTTTCTGCATGTGGAAGTACCGGCCTCGGATCAACAACTGAGTTTGGGGTTTAGGGTTTAAGGTGAGGGGCCATTATTTAGTAGGAATAATAAAGTTAACCGTTTTCCCTTGGTTATTGGAGAGGTAGGTCAACAACTGGGCGTCTGGGTTTTAGGGTTTTAGGATTTAGGGTTTTGGGATTCGGGGTGTCAAGGCTTTTTGGGTTTTAGGCTTTAGGGTTTAGGGTGTTGTCCTTGCTTGGACTTGTCAGGGACGCCATCTACGAATGTGTTTCAAAGGGGCTGCACAGGGTCACCTAGACAACAGCTGGGCTTCAAGAAGTGGGTCTAGGGAGTGACTGGGACCCAAGAGTAGGCCCCCATTCCCTTTTTTGGGGGGTTTTAGGTTCCCTTAAGCGCCCCTCTTAACCCAACAAGGGCACCCTTTTTATTCCTAGTTACTCTTGGGCCTAGTTGAGGGTTGCAGGGCTTGGGGGTGAAGGGGTTTGGGGTTTAGGGTTTTAGGGTTTTGGGTTTTAGGGCTTTGTAAACCCTAAACCCTAAACTCTTAGGGCCTTGGGGGTTTTGGGTGTTGGCTGCACTCTGCACTCCCTCTGCTAAGACCTGCACGGGTATCCCCAACTTTCGCACCCTTCTAGACCCCAAGAAGGCAAACAGCAAGCTCCCAATCTTGAATCTTGAATCCTGAGCCTCACTCCAATCCCAACAAGCCCCAACTCCCAACACCCTGATCCCTAGCCCCGAGACGATGTGCTCCTACGACGACTTGCTTTTAAGAAACCCCCCAGAAATACAAGAGAAACAATCCCTACATTGCCCTTGCAAGGGAGAATCTTGTTTATTTATTAGGAGGGTTCTTCAGCAATTCGTCTTGGGATGTTCCCCCTTGTACTAACAGTCCTTAATGGGGAGTATAGTATCATCGTACGCCCTATTATATTCCTTAGCCAGGAGCTGTTAGTATAAGGGGGGACATCCCAAAATTCGTAGCTCAGTGTTTCTTTCTGCGGGGCCTGTTCTGAGGGCGTGGGGCACGGGGGGTGCCTTTGGTGCGACTTTTTATGGTGCTGTAGATGATGGGCTACCCCAAACCCTAAACCCTAAACCCTAAACCTAAACCCTAATGGGAGTATGGGGGTACGGGGCGCAACATGTGTTGTTTCAGGGTCCTGGGGCTCTCGGCCTTTCGCGGGGATACACCGTCTGAGCCCCAAACCGCACTCCCAGCACCCCACAGCCTACTAAGCCAGAAACCCTAAACCCTAAACCCTAAACCCTAAACCCTGAACCTAAACCCTAGACCCGAAACCTCCTGGCTCCTGAACTTCTGCAAACAGCCCTGGCCCGTCTTTTTTGCCCGCCGAGGCGCGAGACCAAAGTGGAACGCATGCGCCGGTACGGCAAGGAGAAGAACGAGCGAAGGAAGAAGGCGCTCATGCTTCTTCAAAGGGTTTAGGGTTTAGGGTTTGGGGTTTAGGGTTTAGGGTTTAGGGTTTAATCCGAGCTTCTGTTTAATTGGTGGGGGCCCCCCCCCCCCCTCCACAATAAGGAATGCAGGGTTCCGCAATAGTTGGACCGTGGCCCTGTATTGATTCTCTATTAAAAACAAAAGGCTGCAGATCCCTGAGGTGCTGTAGCTTTGCGTCTCCGCAAGCAAAACAAGAAGCCTGCCGACAGATTTTTGAACCCCCCCAAAAAAAAATCCTTTAAATGTGGGGGGTTTGTCCCATACGAAATCCACCCTAATGGAAAGTAGTCTTCCGGCGGGCTTCCGGCCAAAAAAAATTTCTTTAAATGTGGGGGTATTAATTAAACTGATGCTCGGATTAGGGTTCATGGGTACTTATAGCCCCAATTACAACTGTACTTATAAGCCCCCTAAGTCCCCTGAGTCCTCTAAGTAGGTTATAAGTAGACTTATAATTGGTGTTATACGCCAGTAAAGTTAGCAGCATCAGGTGGGGTTGGTCGTCGGCTCTTTTGGTCACTTGGGCGGGCTTTGGGTTTAAGGTTTTGGGGTTCCGGGTTTAGCAGATTGGGGGTGGGGGGGGGGGGGGGGGTTCAGGGTATCTCCCAGGGGCTTGGGGTTCGTAGGGATCAATGCGTGTTCGGTTTTGCATGTGGCTCGTCGGGGTAACCCAAAGGGCCTTTCAACTGTAACACTGTAGGTGGAGTGAGGAGCTTTCAACTGTAGGTGAAGTTTGGAGCTTCCTTGAAGGCTTCTTCTGTGTGGAATGGGGGGTTGCCGGGGTTTCGGGCTTGCAGGGTTTGGGGCTTGCAGGGCACTTCTAGGGTTTAATTCTCAAGGGACTAAAGGGGGGACCCTGATAAGGGACCTTAGGGGTTTTTTGGGGGTTATTAGGGGCTACTTAGGTTTTTTAGGGTCTATATGAGTTAGCTCTACATAAATAGGTGAGTAAGATTAAGGGTCCCTTCTGGGGGTCCCTCCTTATTCCCCTTAAGTTTGGGATCGGCTGGGCAGCCGAAGTCCCAGAGCCCACCATGGCGGCTTAGGGGTTTAGGGTTCAGGGTTGAGGATTTAGGGTTTAGGGTTTAGGGTTTAGGGTTTAGGGGTTCCGGGTTTGAGGTTTAAGGATTCGGGCTTTCAGTCACAAATCACCTTAAACCCCACACCGACAAAATGGGCCTTTGCAGGCTTTTGAAAAGTTCTTAGCCCTCGAACCCTAAACCCTAGCCCCTAACCCCTAAACCCTCCAACCCTCTTTTCCCCGCAGGATCTGGTCAGCGTCAAGGGCCTCTTCAGGACTGCATTCTACACTTGGTAGCCCGATGGTACGGATATTTTTCAGGTTTCGGGGCTTCGTGCTTCCGTGAAGGTCCAGGCGGTTGAGCCTCCTCAGTAGTCCAGAGTAGCTAACCTTTTAACCTTCTTTGGGTATTCCAATCCCAAAAGAATCCCAAAGGTTAACCCGCCAGCCTGCTCAAAAAAAGCCTCAGAACAAGGCTTCGTTAGGGTTTAGGTTTAGGGTTTAGGGTTTAAATCTACTGGTTGGCCGCGCGCGTTTCTACAGACATCTGGTTTCTAAATCGGAAGATACCGCTTCAGCTTTGAGCCGTTTCTGAAGACCCACAACCCCAGGTACCAAAGGATGGACGCTCATGTTTCAAAAATTTTCGCGTTCTTAGCTGGAATAAACCACTTAAGCTATGTATCATTTGTGAAGACCAATATAGAGGGGCTCAAGGATGGGCGCGCAGGTTTCTAAATTTTCGCGTTTCAGCTGGAAGAAACCACTCTGGCTATGGATCGTGTGTGACAAACCATAAGAGTTGAGGGTTTAGGGTTTAGTGATATCCCATATTCTGGCAAGTTCGTGTTCCAATTCCTCGCCCTGGACTCCAGAACCCCCCCCCCCCCCGCCAACCCTAAACCCTAAACCGTAAACCCTAAACCCTAAACCTTAAACCCTAAACCCTAAACCCTAAACCCTAATTCAATGGGTTTGGCAGAAACTTCGCCAGCGAGCTGGAGAGCAGTCTCAAGCAGGGCACGCCCCGTCTGGAGGCAGGGTTTAGGGGCTGAATTGGGGGATTAGGGGAGGGCTACACACCTGGAGGCTTGTCCTCCATCTGTTTTGTTTTATTTTGTTTCTTTTTGTTGGTGGGGGAGGGACGGCTGCAAGGGTCGGGGGATACGCCGCTAGGCAGAGTTTGGGAGATTTTGTTCCTGAATGCCGTTGGGGGCTAGAAACGGGATCGCAGCAAGTCGTGCAAGCAGGGCGAATGTTATCAGCGTGCGCGACATGTTCCTTCTTGAACATCCCACACGGTCTACGGCAAGAGCGCATCCTAAGCGATCTATGTACAGCTAACTATTATTAAAGAGGTCGGAATCCCTTATGGTCCCTTTGTGATTGTAGAAAAATGGCCCCCCTCAGAAACCGGATTCGAATTATTCAGGCCCCTATGCTAGACGAAAGCAGCTTTTGAACAAAACATGTCCGGGAGTCCTGCTCGAAAGTAAGGGTTAAGGGTTTAAGGTTTATGGTTTAGGATGCGTGCGCGATGAGATCTGGGAGGCTGAAATCCCGAAGTCGGGTGCAGGAAGCCCGTAAAGCGCTGCGGCACTCATACCCTGCAAACCCGAAGCCCGAAACGCTAAACCCTAAACCCTAAAGCCTAAACCCTAAATTCTAAACCCTAAACCCCCCAAAAAACCTTGCAGATCCCAGCAGGCGCCTCCTCGACGTGCAGTCGCTTAGGTGGCGGGGGAAGGTTCTGTGCGTCGGCCAGCTGCTCGAGTTGCGGTTTAGGGCCTCAGTTTAGGGTTTAGGGTTTGAGATTTAGGGTTTGGGGTTTACGGTTTAGGGTTTATTTCGTCCTAGGTAGTGTTTGGTTTTTTTTTCGGGGTTTAGGGTTTTGAGTTTCATAGGGTTTCTAGGATTTTCGTCCCACCCCCCCCCCCCCCCCCCTGTGGTGTGGTGTGGTTTGGGGCTTAGGGTTCAGCTCTCAGGGTTTTGTGGGGGGTTTAGCGGGGTGGTGGGGGGGTCAAAGGGCTTACTGGGCTTTGAGGGTTGCAGTCGTAGTAAGTAAGACTTGCAGGTTGTTGAAGGGTTCATGTGGTGTGTGGACTTATCGTGTCCATAAGGGCTTTCAGTGTATTTCTCATCGGAGATATAGGTTTTTCGGAGTTTATACGGTAGGTTTCAGGGGTCTCCATGGTTTATGGAGTGAAGTCTATAGGGTAGGCAGTTTATAGCCTAGAAGGGGCTGCAGGGTTTAGGGTCTAGGGGTTTAGGGTTCGGGGTTCATAGTGACATCGTGCTTGGAATTTGTATTCTGACGGTTAAGGTTTAGTGTTGAGGGCTCGGGGTGGCTACCAGCTACTAGCTACTAGTTACTAGTTGCCGAAGACGCCTGGGATTACCACGGCTGCTCATGAGCAGCCTAGTTGCAGTAACACCTCAGCTTGGCAAGATGAATCGAAGCCCAGCCCAAAGCTTGTAGGGTTCTTATGGGAGGGGGGGGGTTCAAGCGGGGAATGCAACCCAAGGTTCCCTAATACTCCCTACTACTCCCTACGCAACTTGCAGCCGGCTGTCTCTCTGGCGTTGCATGGACCCCGTCGTGGTCCGCAGAGCGTGACGCGCGGGGATGCGATCTTTTCAGCCCTGTTAGTCTGCACGGCTTAGGCTTGAAGGAGGACGCGCAGGTGCGACAGCGCAATATTCTAGTTCCTTGCTTATGAGCCGTGAACAACATCTCGCCACCTTTTTCTGGGTTGCTGAGGAATGTAAATTCAGGTACCCAAAATAGCATGGTCAGCATAGTGGGGTTTAGGGTTTAGGGTTTAGGGTTTAGGGTTTAGGGTTTAGGGTTTAGGGTTTAGGGTTTAGGGTTTGTCAGCCTCCATGCTGAAGAATCCCTTCGCTCATGCGGGTCCCACATGACCGGTAACTTCTAGCAGCACCAGTATTTGCTCAAGAGCCTCCCCGAAAATGAAAGATAGTAAGATAGTAGTCCATGTAGCACCCTTATAAGGAAGAATAGTTTCTTTTTTTTTTTGGGGGGGGGGGGGGGGCGGGGGGTTCTTAAACAAATAGTAGTTTAGGTTTAGGGCTTGGGGCTTAAGGTGTCGGAAGTTCAATTAACATTAAGCCGAGGGTGGAAAGATCCGTTTCACCGGCAGAGCTGGCAACGTCTGGCGTTCACCTGCGCCGGCACCGCCACATTGGCCCACCCAGCATGTGTTTAGGGTTTAGGGTTTAGGGTTGAGGGTTTCGGGCTATTGCACCCTAGAACCCCTCAAAAAAGGCCCTTTACACTTTACACCCCAACCCCCCCCCCCCCCCAAAAAAAAAGGGCCCCTTTATGCCTTATGACCCCTTAACAAGGCGCTTTGTAGGGTGACTATGGGTGCTAAAGGCCGAATAGTCCATCCTGGACCAGCCCCAGTTTCCGGCTTCAGCGGCGTGCTCGAGGGAAGGCGTTTGCGTAGTGAGAGAGCCCCATCTATCAGGACGGGCTATTAGGCCCCATAATCCCCATAGTCACCCCTATAAAGGGCCTTTTTAAGGGGTTATAGGGTATAATAGCCCGTCCTGGTACACCTTCAAGCCTAAACGCTAAACAGTAGCATATTCTTTAGTTGCAGGGTCTCGGGCTCTCTGGATAGTGGGTCTGTACAGCGGAGAGGGTCAAGGGCGGGTTCAGGATCATCGGGGTTAGCGGGCTGTTGGGGGTTTGGGTGCTTCTTTGGGTTTGAGGGTTTTGGGGTTTTCGGCTTCAGGGTTTAGGGGTTCTAAACCCTATAGCCTAAACCCTAAACCCTAAACCCTAAACCCTAAACCCTAAACCCTAAACCCTAAACCCTAAACCCTAAACCCTAAACCCTAAACCCTAAACCCTTCATGGGGTGGCATTCTGGGCTGAGGGTTTAGGGTTTCGGGTCTTGCATGTAGGTGTTATGGTCCCGTAGCCCTACTAGGCCCTCCAAGACACGAAGGCTGCCTTCAAGAAGATTAGGGTTCAGGGTTTAGGATTTAGGGTTTAGGGTTTAGGGTTTAGGGTTTAGGGTTTAGGGTCTAGGGTTTAGGGTTTAGGGTTTAGGGTTTAGGGAGGGGGGTTCATTGGGGTAGGTACCTGGGGAACCTTAGGGAAGCTTAGGAAGCCTTAGGGAGTAGTGGGGAACGTTAGAGAACCTTGGGTTACCCACCCCCGAAGCCCCCGCCCTGCACAACCCTGAACCCTAAACCCTAATCCCTAAACCCTAACCCATTTTTAAGAACCCTATAATGAAGAGTGAAGCCGGAAGAGCGTCGCTTAACAGGTGAGCGCGGTGGGCTGCGACGGATAAATCTCACTGATAGCTGGACTTCGCACAAAAAGTGGCGCCAGTTGGGGTTTAGGGTTTAGAGGTTTTGGGTTTAGGTTTCCCCTTTTACTAACAGTCCTTAGTAGGGATTCTTGTTCCCCCTATTCTATTCCCTATTTAGGACTGTTAGTATAAGGGGGAACATCCCAATGCAACATCTTAATGAAGGGGCCTGAATAATTAGAATAGGGTTTTTGGAGGCATAAATATCAGGGGGGGGGGGGGAAATGATTGTGACCCCTATATTGGACCGAGACATATGCCTCACAACCCTGAGACGACACGTCACAGAAACCTGAGAGTTCTAATCTCTGAAATTCCCTGGGTTTTGGAGTACTGTACTTTAATACTTTTTTTGGTTCTGGGTTCCTATTATAGCTACTTATTTCCTAAAAAATATATACTTTTTTTTCCAGGGTCTACTCCAAAGGTCGGTTCCACTGGTGCCGAAAAAGGAATCGGAACCCTGGGGCATGCATTTTGTTGGTCTAATCGAACCACGTATCAAAGGGGCACGAAGCCTCAGCGCTGTTGAGAACATGCCGCAAAATACCGCAATCCCTAAACCCTAAACCCTAAATGGAGGTAACAGGGGTAGATAGGGTTCAGGGTTTGCGGGGGCTTTTTGCGCTTTTGCTGTGTTCTAGGGACTTAGGGTTTAGGGTTTAGGGATTAAAGGGTTTGAGTAGGGCTCGGTTCTTAGGGCGCTTAGTTGGTTATTAAGTACCATGAACCTCCAAGTAAACCCGTGACCGCGAGCTCGCGCGCGCATACCTCCGTCGGCTCAGCTGTTCAACTGAGGGGCCTTCCTGGCCCACCAACATCAGGCTCGCCTTTGAAACCCCAAACCCCGAAAAACCCGAAAACCCCCCAATCTTATCCCTCTGAGACGCAAAACACCTAAACCTCAAGCAACACCATGCCTATCCTCCCCCAGAATGTATACCTCCAAGCCTTTACAAGACTTAAAGTGGAGGTCGCGGTCGCATCTCAAACCCCATATCCTAGCCCTATTTACGCCTGCGCACTTTAAAGGCCTGTAGACTCCAAGCCTTAACCCTACCTGGGGCTGCATTTACGTACTATTTGGGGTTTCTGCCATAAATTTAGGCTGTTATGACCTACTATTTTGTAGGGTTTGGGAGTCACAGGTAAACCCCAGTTTAACCTTGCACCAAAGCCTTTTTTGTCACAGGCTCCTATAGTGTAACCCCCCTTGTAGGATTCGCAGGTAGCCAACAAAAAGTAGGTTCTGGGGTTCTTGAGGCAGGTGTTGTTTTGAGGGGCGCGCAAGCCCCTATGTAGGGGTACACCATGGTGCACCTCTGAAAGCGTCTAAGCCGCCCCTCTGGCTGGTTCTTAGCAGGGAATGAGGGAATGAGGGCCCTATATATTCCCTTAAAATAAGGAGGGACCCCTACAAGGGAACCATAATCTTATTCCCATATATACCCCTATATATATATATATGTATATATATATATATATATATATATATTCCTTATATTGTCCCTATATCCCTAAATAACGGACCCCCAAAACAACCCCTAAGGTCCCTTATAAGGTCCTTTCCTTTAGTCCCTCGCGACTCGATCCTCTCCCGCCCCAGGCTTTTGACACAAAGAGATGGCGTTGCTCACCGGCTTCTTTCGCAGCCAAGGCCCTTGCGGAGTACTGTGACGCGACGAGCACGTGGGGCAGTTCCGGGGCCCTATGTTTTGGGGTTTAGGGTTAGGGAAGGGTGCCATGTCGATAATGGACATGGCAGCCAGGCAGTAAGCTGAGCCCACCGCCGAAGAACTGCAAGTTTCTCGCGGTCCAGGATGTCTCATCGAAGGATGCCAAATAATAGGATTCCTGTAACCCTAAACCCTAAACCCTAAACCCACAAGGTACCCTTAGTTTCGGAAACCCCCAGATGTCTCATCGAAGGACTCCGAGTCTTCAATTCCTCGCACGGGGTGCATTCAATCCACATCTCCTCTACTGAAACGAAACCAGAGATGGTTCAATTGGGTTTTGGGTTTAGGGTTTAGGGTTTTTTTGGTTTTGGGTTTTTTTGGAGATGTCGCCGGTTTCTGTTGTGATGCAGTTCAGTTCTTATTGCCTTTGGTTCCTTTCCCTGAACCCAGGGCTGCACAGCTTCGAGACAATGAACATCTATCCCTCCTGACCCGATAACCTCTAAGCCCAAATCCCAAGAATCGAGCCCTAAGCCCTAAACCCAACAAACCCTAAGCTCAAAACCCTAAGCCCAATAAACCTCAGAAATGCCGGGTCTTGGGCCCTTGACCCCGAGCCCTACCTGCTTAGGGTTTAGGGTTTAGGCTTTAGGGTATAGGGAACCCTAAACCCTAAACCCCAAACCAAGGATATGTGTGTGTGTGTGTGCCCAACCCTAGGCCCCCATCGCTAGGCCTTCGCTGCAACCCTCCGCCCTAACCTTCAAATCCTAAGCCCTAAATTACCCAACCCTAAACCCTGAACCCTAACCCGAAAGACCGTCAACAAACCTGACTGCCCTAAACTCGTGGGTTTTCCTAGTACTCGGCCTAAACCCTAAACCCCAAACCCCAAACCCCAAAACCCTAAACCCTAAAGCCTAAAACCTAAACCCTAAACGAACGAAGAAGTAAAACCTCAAGAGGCCGCACGCTGGTCGTCGTCTCCAGCGGCGATGCGGCAGCCACGGCCCAGGCTGAGGTGTGGACGCTCGTGTTGGAAAACTCAAAGGGTTTAGGGTTTAGGGTTTAGGGTTTAATTAGGGTTTAGGGTTTAGGGTTTGGATTTAGGGTTTTGTGCTCAGGGCCTCGGGGGTTTCAGTTTCAGGGTAGAAGGTGTAGGTTTAGGATGTGTGCGTGAGAAAGTTGCAATGTTGGTTCGCCTCTCAGCACTGGGCCCTGAGCACTGCTTCCAGGCATACCTCCGCTGCCTTCCACTAGGCCCAGAGCTTCGTGGTTGTTTCTGTGGCTTGTTGTTTATTGTTTTTTGAAGTTTTTGTTTGTTTTTTGAAGTGTTGTTTTGTTTTTTGAAGTGGTTTTGATTGTGGGTTTTGCGTCTTGGGTGCATTGGGAGCATGCTTTGGGTGCGTTTTGGGTTGGTCTACGTGCGCGGGGATGAGCTGTGGGTTACTGAGGGCTTGTAGAGGAGTAGGGTTTCATTAGGGGCTTGTGGAGGGGCGGGGGAATTTGGGGGTTTCGGGTCTAGGGAGCCCCTCAACCCAAGTACCCTTAGAAAGGGCTTGAGGGCACGGGTCCTTCACATGTAGGGAATCTTAGAGTTTAGGGATACTTTGGAGGGAGGGGGGGGGGGGATTGGGGGTAGTTGGTGATGTTCTGCCGTGAAAACTTGAGGATCAGGTGTCTCAGGGTTCAGGGTTCAGGGTTCAGGGTTTACCGTATCCTCTGTTCCTTTCTTTAGGGGTCAGACTCCCTCTAAGAACAAGCTATAGATTAGTGGAACTCAGGATGGTGGGGGTGGGGGGGGGGGGGCCCCCAACGGCTGGGACCCTGAACCCTAAACCCCAAAACTAAACCCTAAACCTAAACCCTCAGCCGAAGCCCGAGTTCTTGCGCATCTTGGCCCAAATGGCAGCAGCCAGTAGTTCGCTTTGTTGGAGAGATGGCTGGAGTTTCTCCCATCAGGCATACAAAGCAGTTAGGCGACTATGGACAGGTGAGAAGACCCCGGAAACCCTCATTGCAGGTTTAGGGTTTAGGGTTTAAGGTTTAGGGTTTAGGGTTTAGGGTTTAGGGTTTAGGGCATGTTCCTTTTGCAAAAATGTCCGTCATCCCTCCGCCTCTCACTCCAGCCCTGGTCCGCTGCGAGCCTTTTGCGGACATTACCATCCTCAAGCCCCTAAGCTTAGCGTTTAGGCTGGTTTAGGAGTTTAGGGTTTAGGGTTTAGGGTTTGTCTTTACAGCTGAGGGGTTTTATTTCTAAACCCTAAACCCTCAACCCTAAACCCTAAACTCTCAACCCCTCGTGTACAGCCTTCCTGGCGACTTTTTTGGTTTGCTGCTCTGCTGAGCAGAGCCGCGGCCAGCTCGGCCTCATGGAAGTGGAGGCCGCTAGGGCTTCAGAGATGTGTTTGCTTTTTGTTTTTTTTGGGGGTTTGGGTTTTAGGGTTTAGGGTTTCGGGTTTCGGGTTTAGGGTTTAGGGTTTAGGGTTTAGGGTATAGGGGGGGGGGGGGGGGGGGGTTCGAAGGCTTCGGGATTTTGGGGCTGTTTGGGGTGTTTTAGGGTTTTGAGGTTCCACGGTTTAGGGCTTTACTGGATCTAGGGCCACTCTGGGGTTAGAGCTGCTTCCTGTGGCAGCTATGGAGTCGAGTTTTGCAAGGTTTCATGCGGTTAGGGTTTGGGGTTTAGGGTTTAGGGTTCAGGGTTCAGGGTCTTGGTGAACAATGTGGGTTCTCATGGAGGTTTTGGTTGGGCTGAATGGGTCAGGCTCAAGGGTTGGGATGTTCCCTCTTTATGCTAACAGTCCTTAATAGGAATTATAGTGACCCCCCCCCCCCCCTCCCCTATCAAGGGCTGTTAGTGTAAGGGGGAACATTCCAAGGTCTAAGGGTTCAGGATGTGGGGTTGAGGGTTTAGGGGTTTGATTATGGAGTGCAGGCTTTACGAACTGGAGGTGTCTTGCTTCATGTGGCGTAGAGCTCAGACTCCACAGACCCTACCCGGAAACCTAAACCCTCAACCCTAAACACCGAAGCAATATGCAAACACCCTTTAAGCTTCAAGAATGCCCTATAATTCAACCCTAGATGTCAACCCTCAACTCCCCCCCGCGCCCCCCAATCCCCGACCCTAAACCCAACCCCCAAACCCAGAACCCTAAACCTGTTTCCAGGTGAAGGGTGCAGCCCACTGCAGCTTTGCCAGATGCCTCTCGTCGCTGTGTTAAGGTGAGGGTTCCGGCATCACGGCGCTTGGGGTGTAGGGTTTCGGGTTTAGGGTTTCCGGCTTCGGGTTAGGGATGGGGGGGGGTCCCTAAATAGAGTTTAGGGTTTCGGGTTGGGGGTGTAGGGGCCCGCAGGGTTTAGGCCGCTAAAGGGCTTTCGCAATCTTAAACCCGAAGCCCCGATTTTGGGCGTCAGAAGGGGGGCAAGTATCCCAAGCGCGCCTCCCAAGACCCTATATCCAGTAAACCATCAAGTCCACGTCCCGGCGGTAGGGTTCCCTAAACCCTAAACCCTAAACCCTAAACCCTAAACCCTAAACGCGAAACGCGAAACCCAAACGGGGGGTTTAAGGTTCTGGGTGTTTTGGGGCCTCATGCTGCGCTGCAAGCCCTACCCCTCCAGGCTTTACGGACCCTAAACCCTAAACCCTAAACCCAGGTCTCAATTTTTCAGGTTATTTGGGCCTTAGGGCCAGACTATTTATGTGGCTTTCGCGCCGTTGTCAGCCTAAGAGGGTACCCTTCACCCTATAGACCCTGAACCCCACGACCCCGACGCTTTAAAGCCCTGAACCCAAGACCTGAACACAGAATCCCAAATCCAAAACCCTCAACCCGAAACCCTTAACCCGAAGCCCCCAATGCCAGCCCAAGGCCATCAGTTGGATTTTCTTCCCTTCAAGTGCGATGCCTGCCAGGGCGTCTTTTGTCAGGACGCCGGCTGTTCCAAATCTCAGGGTCTAGGCACTGCCAGGATGGGCCATCATACCCTGTAATCCCTTAAAAGGCCCTTTATCGGGTTCATTATGGGGATTTTAAGCATACCCTATAATCCCTTTAAAGGCCCTTGATTGGGTTCATTATGGTGATTTTAGGTATACCCTGCAATCCCTTAAAAAGGCCCTTTATAGGGTTCATTATGGGGATTTTAAGGCCTAATCGCCCACCCCGGTAGGGCGTTTGAAGTTTTGACTAAAGCATGCGCCCACGCAGCTTTGTTTCAATTGTTTAAGGTCCAGGGGTTTGGGTTCCTGAAATCAGGAGTGCCTCACCTTGTGATGCGACCATGACTCCCGCGACCAAACCCATGAGCACCCGTCCCACCCTAAGCCCTGACTCTATAAGACTTCAAAAAAGCCCAACCCTAAACCCCCTCTAAACCCTCTAAACCCCCTAAACCCTCTAAACCCTAGACCCCAAACCCTAACCCCATAAATCCTAAACCCCAAACCCTTAAACCCTGAACCCTTAAACCCTAAACCCTAAACCTTAAACCCCAAACCCTAACCCCATAAACCCTAGACCCTGAACCCAAACTGCCCAACACTTGCCGACAACAGAACCGGGTCTGGGGATTTCATCCCCCCTGCGGGTTTAGGGTTTAGGGTTTAGGGTTTAGGGTTTAGGGTTTAGGGTTTAGGGTCCTCCCAACAACCTGAAACTCAAGCCCCCTGAGCCCTCATTCGGTTTAGGGTTTCGGGTTTAGAGGGTTGAGGCAGGGTTTTGGTTTTCGGCTTTTGGCAGGGTTTGGGGGTTCGTGGCGAGGGCCCTCCGTTCGCTGGGACAGGCCGAAACCATCGAATCCCTAACGCCCTTCCCAGGCCCAGAAGCCTGAACTTCAATCCTGAACCCTACCACCCTACCACCCTACCACCCTACCACCCTACCACCCTACCACCCTACCACCCTACCACCCTACCACCCTAAACCCTAAACCCTAAACCCTAAACCCTAAACCCTAAACCCTAAACCGGAAGGAGCACTTCTCCTATGCGAACCATAACTGTCCCAGGGCGGACAGCAGCTCTGTACAGGCAGGACTTCGTGGCAGGGTTGAATTTAAGGGTTTAGGGCTTTCCCTAAGCTACTATTTGCTACCTCCCGCAAGAAACCAAGCCGTACAACCTACAAACCCTAGCACTACATAAGACGCAGCGCAACCGGTTGGCCGAACCTGAACCCTGAACAGGGTTTAGGGCTTGGGGCCCTGGAGCCCTATGTTCCCTAATTAAGCCTTGAAGCCTGAACAAAACCCTATACATGAAGGGGCCCTCCTAGTGATTAGCAGAGTTGTAGGGCCCTAGATTGAGCTATAAGGATCCTATCTTAGGTTTTAGTGTAGTTGGTATAGTATCTAAGCTCTCAGCAGATGGCAAAAAGGCAACCTAGACGCACACATGGTCCTGTAAGATGCGCGCAGTACCCCTGTTTAGACCCCGTAAGCCCTAATCCCTGAATCCCCGTTGATATCCGTAAATCCCGAAACCCACATGTTGGGGGAGAACTTGGAGGTGTTGGGTGCTATGGAGCACGTTCTGAGCCCTTAAACCAAAACCGGCGCTTTTGGTTAGAGATGTACCATTGGGGTCGGAATAAATACCAGCAGTATACCCTTATGGTCCGTATATAACGAATTTATATTCCCCGCCCCCCCCCCCCCCCAAAAAAAAAAAAAAAAAAATGCTATTGTAGCTCCCTTCCTCAAAGCACTGGATCCAGGTCCTGGTGTGCCCCATGTGCGAAGCCACAGTGCGCTTGCGGGCTGACGAGGACACAATTTTTTTTTTTTTTTTTTTGGGGGGGGGTCTGCTCTGCAGATTAAGGATTGAGGGTTTCTTAGTAGCTGAGTAGCTAACCTGTAACCTTTTGAGCAACATACGAGATCCTACCATAGTTGAGAGGCTGACCTTGTTTTGTGCCAGGGTACTCAGCAACTAGGTCTAACAGGGTACTTGGAGGACTTGGGGACTTAGGGGACTTAG
>CAJNDS010002524.1:541633-544133 GCA_905221605.1 Symbiodinium natans
GGCACTGTAGCTCTCTAAACGAGGGTGCCTTTTTGGGATCCTTGTTTAAAGGGTGCCGCCTGATAATGGGAGCCACAACAGGGGCCCTAATATAGGAAACTACGCAGGGTACGCCTTTCCGACATGCTTCAGCGATGCTGCTAGCATGGTCTCTGGGCTGGACTATGGGGGCCAGGCCATGTCCGATGACACGGTTAGTGAGGTTGCTTCACTGCTGACCACTGTTGACGAGAAGACAGCGCTGGCAGAGGAAACTGGCGACGCCACGTTCCAAAACCAGCACAAGAAGGTCGCACGCGCGCAAGCCAAGCAGAAGGCCAGGGGTCTCGGCATCAAATCAGATGCGAGTGGTCAGGCCAGTGCTGAGAAGAAGCCTGCGGCAGCCAGCATCTCCAGGGGAATGAGGAGGCCAAAGCTTCACTTAACCGGAGGGCTATACTCCCTATCAAGGTATCAGGGGGCCCTAAGCCCTAACCCTAAGCCCTAAACTCCCTATAACCCTGAACTCTAGATGAAGGGCATCAGAAGCCATCCGAGGCTTGAAGCACCGCTACGAGGATGCGCACGACTGCAGGCGGGGCTCTTAGCAGGGATTTTACGCGTAGGTGAGAGAAGTTGTTCCCTTATACTTCCTGGGACCCAAGACTTACGCAGGCGACGAGAGCCCACTAAGGCCCCAAAGGAGCCCCGAATAAGATCCCCGGATAGGGCTAGGGCTCAATAGGGAATCTTGTGGGGTGTTTTTGGGCTTAAGTTGTTATATAGGATGGGGGCGACTGTTCGTGGCGGCGCGCCGGGCTCAAAAGTTCAAAGCAGCCTGCCTCAGGGCTGCCAGAGATCGGGGGCCAGGTTTTCGCAAAAGGGTAAGCTCGGAGAGGGAAAAGAAAAAATCAGGGAAGAGGGGGAGCGTAAAAGTGCACGAGGACAAGCTCGGGAAGGGAAAAGATGGAGAAGGCGTGGGGGAGAGCGGGAGCAAGCTGTCACGCCGCGGGAGTTAACCCCACCGTGTCCCCCCTGTACGCGCAGGCAGTACACCTCTTGGCCTAATCTAACAGTCTAGCCCTAAACCCTAAACCCTAAACCAAGCCTAAACCCTAAAATCCCTAAACCCTATAAACCCTAAACCCTAAACCCGAAGCCCTAAGTCCGCAAGATTTTCGGCCAAGGCTTGGGCTTGTCGGGCCTTCAGCTGGCCCGTGAACCCCAAGTCCCAAACCCCAAACCCTAAACCCCACACCCTAAACCCTAAACCCTAAACCCCAAACCCTAAACCCTAAACCCCAAACCCTAAACCCTAAACCCCAAACCCTAAACCCTAAACTCTCATTCCAAACCCGTGCGCCCCAGGCCCCCTGGGCGCAGTGGCCGGCCGGCGTCTTCTTCTGCGCCTCCGCCGGCCGCAGCCGGTGTGCCAGCGGCAGCCCCCGCCGGGACTTCGATTGGAGGGCTAAAAAACACTAATATTGTGAATAACAAAAGTAACTAATATTATTAGTAATAGCTATATATGAATCATACTAAATAATAATTATACTAATAATAAGAATAATAATATGAATAAAAATAGAAATCAAAATAGTAGTAATTTTCTTCCTACTAGGATGGTGCAGGGATTGGTGTTTACGGTTTGGGGTGGATTTCGGGTTTATTTTTGGTTTTATTGGGTTTTATTTGGGGTTTAGGGTTCAGGGTTTAGGGTATCGGGGTACACTTTTGGGCATCTGTCGGGGTATGTTGGGGATTTGAAGGGGAGTGAGTTTTCAGAGTACTTGGCGTGCTTCGTTCGATGCCGTGTTCTTTTGGGGCTGGGGAGGAATTCATTGAGGTACCCGAAATCTTAGACCCTAAACCCTAAACCCCATTTGAAATTTTCGGTCCTCTATAGACTCTAAACCCAAAACCTCGAAACCCTGATTTGTGTTGACCCTCTAAACCCTAAACCCCCAAAACCCCAGCCAAGCCCCCAAGCACGCGGCGACCCCCCCCCCCCCCCCCCCCCCCCCCCAAATTTTTTCAGCGCGAGGAAGAAAAAAAAGAAGAGCATCGGTCAGCGGATTGGGGCAGCCTGGCCCCATCAGGATGTAAAGTTAGGGTTGGGTTGAGAGTTTCGGGGTTGCAAGGGTGTAGGGTTTAGTTAGGCCCTTGTGTATGTGTATATATATATATATATTTATAATATACATATTCTGTGCTTGCTGATTGCGGTTGAATCTGATTTGAGACATGTCTCGGAAAGTTTTCAAGGACCACCGGAGAAGGGAGTTCAGGGTTTTCAGGCATTCCAACGGCCAGATCCTGAACCCTAAACCCCAAAATCCTAAACCCACAAACCCTAAACCCTAAACCCTACACCCCAAAACCCTGGGCACTCGGAGTTGTCAGGGCCACGTTCGGGGCTGCGGACGCAGACTTTGGATAGAAAGGTTTGAAGGTTTTAGGTTTAGGGTTTAGGGCTTCGGGAACCCTATGGACACACTACAGAAACTCAAACAGCCATGTT
>CAJNDS010002524.1:554133-556633 GCA_905221605.1 Symbiodinium natans
ACCCTAAACCCTAAACCATAAGGACCCTGGACCTCCAAGTACAGCCCGCGCAGGCCGAGGTGGCCTTTGATGCGGAGGACGAGACCTCCGAGGCCTGCTGTGTAGGAGGAAGCCGTGCAGACGTTTGACATATTATGTATCAAGAAGGTATACAAGTATAATATAAACCTAAACGTAAATCTAAATATCAGTATATGTTATAACATGTATACAAATATGGTCTCTCTATATGTATATATTATATAGAGACTTTATACATATATATATATATATGCTCACACCCCCCCCATGACCCACCGTGAGGCCGTGTCGGAGTAAGAAATCCATACTTAGTCATAGCTATGAATTTAATAAGAACCCTCTTAATTGAACGAAAACCCTATGAAATTCATACGAACCCTATTAAGATTAATAAGACTCTTTATTGAATCAATAAGAATAATGACTGGAATCATATTTGAGTCAGAGGAACTCCCTATCAAACGTCATGGGAATGCTATTAAAATGTAAAAAAAAAACAATAGGGCCCCCATGAAGAATAGTAGGGAGCCTGTGAGAATGAGAAGGGACCCTTTTTGAATTCACGGGAATGTGAGAATTCCATTAAATCTAAATAGGAATCCTATTAATATTTCTCTTAATCTTGTTATGATGAATTAGAATCCTATTCAATTTATGAGGAACCCTACTAAAATTCATACGAACCCTTTTACAAGTTAAGAGGAATCTTTTAAATGAAGAGGGTCCTACCATTAATTAGAATTTATAAGCAACACCACTAAAAATCATAAGAACCCTATTGGAATCCTTTGAAAATGAAGAGAAATCCTACTAAATTAAAAGGAACCAATAGGAATCCTATAAAAATAAATGTGGTTCGGATTTCTAGGCTTCCTGTTAGAATTCATGTGATTCCTATTAGAATTAATGGGACAGGAATGCTATTCAAATCTCCAGAAAAAACCATTCCAGTTACTTTGCAAGTCACAAACATGAATAGGAACCAATAGGAATCCTAAAAAGAAGTATGAACAACCTTTTCATTTTCAGATGGACCCCTATTGAAACTAAAAGAAGCCACTTTAAAATGATTGAGAACCTTGTTGAATTTCATAAGAACCCTGTTTACAGAAAAATCGTATTAGGAATCCTTCTACATTGAATAAGAACCCTATGAAAATTCATAAGAATATTCTGAAATGGTAGAGGAGTCCCATTAAGATGGTCAGGAACCCTTTGACGTTAATCGGAGTTCATTAGGAACCCCAGTAAAATTTTAAGAACCCTATTACCAATTGATAGGAATCCTTTTAAAATGAAGAGGAACCCTACTAAGTCCTACTAAAAATAATAGGAACCAATAGGAATCCTACAAAATTCAATGTGGTTCCTTTTCAAAATTTCTTGGCTTCCTGGTAGACTTAATGTGATTCCCATCAGAGCAAAGGGCGAGGAATGCTATTCAATTTTCTAAGAATACCATTAAAATCACTTGGAGACTCACTAAAATGAATAGGCACCAATATGAATCTTAACAAGATTTTTAATTTCAGAGGAACCCTGTTGGAATTAAAAGAGCCACTTGAAAATGATTAAGAACCTTGTTGAAATGCATAAGAACCCTATTGAAAAGTATTAGGAATCCTCTGATGTTGAATAAGAACCCTCTGAAAGTTCATAAGAGTATAAGTAAAATGAAAAGAAGTCCTATAAAGATGGTTAGGAACCCTTTTACATTAATAGGAATAGGAATGCTATTGCTGAGATTAATATAAGACTGACCAAAGCCAACGAGCCTTTAGAGAATGGGTAGGGGATGTTGAAAAAGATGTTTTTTTTGGTTTTGCCTCGTAAAAAGATGGTTTTTCATAGAAAAACCAACTTTTCCCACGTAAAAAGATGTTTTTGGTCTGGACTGCACAGGAAAACCATCTTTTTGCGAGGCAAAAGTTGGTTTTTGGCTCCAAAACCATCTTTTACGAGGCAAAACCAAAAAACCAAAAAAACCATCTTTTTTAGAGAATGGGGAGGGGATGTTGAAAAAGATGGTTTTTTTGGTTTTGCCTCGTAAAAAGATGGTTCTTCATAGGAAAACCAACTTTTCCCACGTAAAAAGATGGTTTTGGTCTGGACTGCCTCAGGAAAACCATCTTTTTGCGAGGTAAAAGTTGGTTTTTGGCTCCAAAACCATCTTTTACGAGGCAAAACCAAAAAACCAAAAAAACCATCTTTTTTAGAGAATGGGGAGGGGATGTTGAAAAAGATGTTTTTTTTGGTTTTGCCTCGTAAAAAGATGGTTCTTCATAGGAAAACCAACTTTTCCCACGTAAAAAGATGGTTTTGGACACAAAAACCAACTTTTTCCTCGTAAAAAGATGGTTTTGGAGCCAAAAACCAACTTTTCCCTCGTAAAAAGATGGTTTTCCTGAGGCAGACCAGACCAAAACCATCTTTTTACGTGGGAAAAGTTTGTTTTCCTATGAAGAACCATCTTTTTACG
>CAJNDS010002524.1:559133-839133 GCA_905221605.1 Symbiodinium natans
AACTGTAGTTAAGACTTTATTTGGTTGGCACTGGTAACCCTACTAAGGTTCCCCATGTACCTCCGGGTGGGACGTCGCAGCGCTTGCGGTTTGGTGCTGGAATTGGGGTTTTTTAGGGGTTTAGGGCTAGGTTTAGGGTTTAGGGTTTAGGGTTTAGGGTTTAGGGTTTAGGGTTTAGGGTTTAGGGTTTAGGGTTTAGGGTTTAGGGTTTAGGGTTAGGGTTTGGGGCTTTATAGGGGTTAGGGGTTTAGGGCTGCATCCCGTGGAGGACTGAATGGGAGCTTGCCGCATCTTTCACGTTCTTCAGGGTTTCGGGTTTCTTGGTTTAGGGTTTAGGGTTTAGGGTTTAGGGTTTAGGGTTTAGGGTTTAGGGTTTCTCAAGGCTTCTCATATACCGCAAGCCCGGGCTCCGGAACGGAAAAGACGAAACCCGACACCCAAACGAACCCCAAGACCCTCACCCCTTACGCCCCAAACCTAACCCCCCAAACCCTAAACCCTAAACCCTAAACCCAAGACCCTAAAGTCCAGAAACCCTCGGCCCAGATCCGAGGCCGACACCCACAAGCCAGGCTCCAAACCCTAAAACTCAAAACCTCTTACTCTGTAAGGCTACTTAGGGACAGTTAAGACCAATGAAGGTTATTGAAGGGGGGGGAACCAGGAACCTGGGGGGGGGGACCCCGATCGCACAGGAGCTCGACGAGGAAACGTCGTCGACTCTCGAAGCAGAGGTTTGTCATTTGTAGGATTTTAGGTTTATCGCTTCGGTCTTAGGGCTTCGGGTTTGGGGTTTATTTAGGGTTTGGGGTTTAGGGTTTAGGGTTCAGGGTCTATTGCAGGGTCTAGGGTTAGAGGCCAAGGAAGGGTTCAGCGCGTAGGGTTTCGAGGTTGAGATGGGTCTTAGAGTTTAGGCTTTCGGGGTAGTGGGGTCTGGTTAAACTGCTGAGATGCAGGGTTGACGAACCCAAACCCCGATTCATCCCTAACCCTAACCCTAAACCCTGGGTTTGCGACCCGGGGGCTTTGTTCAGCAATGGGGCTTCTGGTTAGGGCTTTCGGGCTGTGGGATCCTTGGGAGGTTTAGGGTTCAGGGTTCAGGGTTTTGGCTTTAGTGTTTGGGGTCTAGGGCTAACCTAAACCCCAACGGCTAGGGGTCTTGGGATGGTTCACGTGTGCCCTTACCGGGTTGTTTTTGAATATGTTTCAGACGGGCTTAAAGGGCCAGCCTCGTTTCTTTGTCATATTGAGGTAGCATTTTTCATTTCTAAGGGTACTCAAACTCAATAAGCCTAGGAATGGAAACCCTAAACCGTAAAACCTAAACCCTAAACCCCAAACCCTAAACCCTAAACCCCAAACCCTAAACCTTTACTACTATCCCAACCATGAACCAAGCTTAGGGTTTTGGGTTTCGGGTTACTGGGTGCCTCGGGGCTGCGGGCAGGTGACCCGCTTCCAGGCGGCACCCAGGATGCAGGCGGGCGCGGTGCGCTGAGGGTGTAGGGTTTAGGGTTTAGGGTTCAGGGTTTGGGGTTTAGGGTTTAGGGAACCGTGCGCCACCATGTCCCTAAGCCCGAAGCCCTCAACCCAAACCCTAAACCCTATAAGCCCCAAACCCTATAAGCCCTAAACCCTATAAGCCCTAAAGCCTGTAAGCCCTAAAGCCTGTAGGCCCTAAGCTCTAAGGCCTAAGCCTTAGACCCGAAGCCCCGAAAGCAGGGGGTTCAGAGTCTAGGATTAGGTTTGAGGGTTTGTTTAGGGTTTAGGGTTTAGGGTTTAGGGTTTAGGGTTTAGGGTTTAGGGTTTAGGGTTTAGGGTTTGGGGTTTAGGGTTTGGGGTTTGGGGTTTGGGGTTTGGGGTAGAGGGTGTGGGTTGACATCAATGATGGGTGTATGTTGAGAGGCTTGCCTTCCAGACTGCTTAAACCCGAAACCCCAAACCCTAAACCCTAAACCCTAAACCCTAAACCCTAAACCCTAAACCCCAAACCCTAAACCCTAAACCCTAAACCCTAAACCCTAAACCCTAAGGCGTCGCGTTTTCACCTCCGATGTCCTCCCTGCCCCCTCAAGCTCCCAAGTGCCACAACCCAACCTGTGAAGCCCCCGTTTAGGGTTTAGATAGGGTTTGGGGACTTTGGTTAGGGTTTATAGGGTTTGGGGTTTAGGGTTTAGGGGTTTAGGGTTTAGGGTTTAGGGCTTACGGTTTAGGGGTTTAGGGTTTAGGGTTTAGGGTTTCGTTTTTAGGGTTTAGGGTTTTGGGGCCCTAACCTGCTGCCTGGAGGGATTCTTTCAACTGCCGTGGCTTCCCTGGCCTGGTTCTCAGAGGCTATGTTCGACTTCGAATTCTCTGAGGATCGATGCAGAGGTTTAGGGTTTAGGGTTTAGGGTTTGGGGTTTAGGGTGTGCAGCGGGCTTATGGCTTTTCAGGGTTGAGGGGTCTAGGGTCCGAAGGCATGTTCTGTGCCGGATGTTGTCAGGTGCAAGGCTTGGGGCATTGGGTGCGAAGCTTCACGCATTGCCCTAGCTTTTGCGGGCAATGCCAAGGGATTTGGGTGTAAGGTGGTTTGTTGAAGCCCAACCCCAACCTAGCACTCACCTCCCCAAACCCTAAACCCTAAACCCTAAACCCTAAACCCTCATCCCTAATCCCTAATCCCTATAACCCTGAACCCTTGAACACTTCAACTCCCAAAGCCCCAAAACCCTTACTCTGACACCTGCAGCAAGAGGCTTTAGATGAAGTAGTGTTTGGGGTTTAGGGTTTGGCGCTTTCTATGTTCAGTCTTTGCAAAAGGACACCCAATCTGTATTTATATAATAATATATATATACACACTATATATATATATGTAGATATAAAAATAAATAAATTAATATATATATATATAGACACACACACTCACAAGTATTGAAAAGGTGCAGCAGCTGCACAACTCCGCAGGAGGCGCCTCTTGCCCGACCTGCTCTGTGTCTAGATGTTAGCACGAGGGGCATGGGGCCCTTTGTCAGAGTTTAGGATGTTCCCTAAACCCTGGAAGCCCTAAACCCTAAACCCTAAACCCTACACCCTAAACCCGAAGCCGCACATTAAGACTTCAGGGCTTCAGGAAGGTTTTCTTGACGTCTACACGTTGGAAGCTCGTAGCGACTTAGCGTTGACACGTTGGAGAAGCCTGATGCCTACGGGCAAGCCCCGGGGCCCAAAACTCCTAGCTGCACTGACCCAGGGAGCTCAATACCCTCAACCCTAAACCCTAAACCCTAAACTTTCCTAAACCCTAAACCCTAAACCCTAAAGGGTAGTTTCATGGTCCCTTAGTATGGGCCCCTGCCTCCCTTTTTAAAGGGTTTTGAAGTATGGGCATTTCATTTGAAGAGAGTTTTTTTTTACGGGGTTTAAACGGGGTCCCCAGTTAAGGGCCCATACTAAGGGGCCCTGAAGCTATAGGAAGAAATACAGGGTTTTGTGGTCCGTATCGTGTGTGTATTCTAGGGTCCTCAAGGGATGCGGGTTGCAAGGGGAGCATGTAGCCCAAGGTTCCCTGGTACTCCCCCACTACTCCCCAATACTCCCCACTACTCCCCCAGCTTCCCTAAATACTAATACTTACCCCCCCCCCCCCCCCCCCCCCCCTCAAGGTTCCTAGAAGGTTAGGGTTTAGGGTTTTAGGGTTTGGGGTTTGGGTTTAGGGCTTAAGTTTGGGGATCACATTTTGGACCCAAGAGGGTTGCTCCTTGTGAGTTCGAACCTCATCCTTTCTCAGGGGGGGGGAAGCTCTCCAGAACCCTATAAGCCTTAACCCCTAACCCCAAAGTCTCTGTTTCGGGTTTCGGGTTCAGGGTTAGGGTTTCAGGGTTTAGGGTTTAGGGTTTAGGGTTTAGGGTTTAGGGTTTAGGGTTTAGGGTTTAGTCTCTTACTTTAGTCTCCGCTCTTGGGGGGAAGAACTCTGCAGGTGGCGGAGGTCGAAGTCCACGCCGCCCGGGTGCACTGCAGCCGCGAAGGGATGTGAGGCCCAACTCTATTCCCTACTTGGGGTTTAGGGTTTAGGGTTGAGGGTTTAGGGTTTAGGGTTTAGGGTTTAGGGCTTACTTGGAGGTTCATGGGTACTCATAACCGCAATCATAACTGTACTTATAAGCGCCCTAAGTCCCCTAAGTCCCTCTAAGTAGGTTATAAGTAGGCTTCTAATTGGGGTTCTAAGTACCCATGAATCTCCAAGTACGCCCTAAACCCTAAACCCTGTAAACCCTAAACCCACAAAACCCCGAAGGCCCAGAACCCCTAACCCCTGTAAACACCTAAATCCTAAACCCTAAACTCCCCGAAGCCGTAAACGCCTACACCCCCAAAACCCAAACACCCTAAACCCGAAACCCTACACCAATTAAAACCCCGCAAGCCCTAACCTCACAACCCCTAAACCCGACTCCCTGCGCTAGCATGCGAGCACCCTTAAACCGAAAAAGGCACTCTGTTTATTCCTAGGTTACCCTTGGGTCTAGTGAAGCATTAAAGATCCATGTATCAGGAACATCCTGTGGCAGCGACACTCCCACCAAATACCTTCTGAGGTATGTTTGTGTTTAGGGGACCCTGCAGGCACACCTTTGTTGGCCCCTCCTCCAGAAACAAAAACAAGTTGTAGGGTTCTTAAGGGAGGGGGGTTCAGAGGGGGTAGGTACCTAGGGAATCTTAGGGAAGCTTAGGGAGCCTTGGGTAGTGGTGGGGAGCATTAGGGAACCTTGGGTTGCGTACCCCCCTTGAAGCCCCCTCCCATAAGAACCCTATAAGCAAGAGATGCAGGGAGCCTGGAGAATGGAGCGACATGCCCCTGAGCTGCTCATTTGAATCTTGCCAAGCTCTGCGGTTTAGGGTTTAGGGTTTCGGGTTTAGGGTTAAGGGTTTAGGGTTTAGGGTTTAGGGTTTAGGGTTTAGGGTTTAGGGTAGCCATGTATGCAACCCTATCTTGCTGACATGACATGTAAGGACCTAATTATAACGGCCCTGAAAGGTTCTTGGTAAGCCAATAATTAGGTCCCAGGCAGTAACCCTAAAGCCCAACCCCTAAACCCCAAGAATTCCGTACCAGGAAGGATCGAGTTCAGGGCTTGGGGGCTCTGTTCGATCTTTGGGATTGGAGTTTTGAGTTCACGTTAGGGTACTTTTTAGTAGGGAGTTATAAGTACCCGAAACATGGTTTAGGGTTTAGGATTATAGCCATAGTTGCCCTACTTATACCCCTACTTCGAGGTACACATGAACCTCTGAGTAAATTTCATGTGCCAGGTGTGGATGGGTAGGCAGACCTGGGCTCTGTACTCCACGTCCGCAACCCTTCGCTTTAACCCCCCAAAGTCCAAGATTTCAAGCCGAGCCCGCGACCCCCTTGATGCATAAATACCCTAAACCCTCTGAACCCTCTGAACCCTCTGAACCCTCTGAACCCCTGGAACCCCTGGAAGCCCCGAAGCCTTGCCTTAAGCCTTTGTTACTTGCGATGCTCGGGTTTTGGGCTTAGGGCATTTCATGGTTTTCCCCTCAGTACCCTTGATTAGGCTAAATTCGAAGCTTTAGGGTGTAGGAGTTTAGGGTTTGGGGTTTAGGGTTTAGGGTTCGGGGCTAAACCCCCTCGACCGTAAGCCCCCCTAGCCCACTCTATCTGGCCAGCTACTACTGCGCTTGGCAAGATGCTTGGAGCACAAGCTCCAGTAGCGTCTGCCAGCGGCGCGTAGAGTTTCTGAGTGAGACCCCGAAGCCGAAACCCAACAGTGCAACCATGTTCCGCCTGTTCCATAGGGTTTAGGGTGTAGGGTTTAGGGTTTAGGGTTTAGGGTTTAGGGTGTAGAGTTTAGGGTTTGGGTTTAGGGTTTAGGGTTTAGGGTGTAGGGTTTAGGGTTTAGGGTTGAGGGCCCCGCCGCTCAATTTGGCACTCTCTTTGTTCTCAGGCTTGGTGTAGGGTTTATGGTGCCGGCCAGAAGAGGCCCCTCAAATCTCTGGTTTCCCTGATCTAGTGACATTCTTGTGGCTCCATGTCGTATGCATGTATGCATGTATGCATGTATATAGGTATGTACGTACGTGTGTGTATGTGTGGGCGCACATGTGTGCATATATCTCCTCTACAGCCGCTTTGTTTGAGCTGGCCGCTGTTCCAACAGCCCATCGGCTGCTCCGGGTCGACGTTGGAAGTTACAGCGCCCTTCTTTTCTTCAACGTCCACACCGGCTGCCCCTTTCATGACTCAGAGTACTATAGGGGTCGGAGTAATTACTAGTAGTATTCTCTTATGGCCCTTTTATAATTATACTATAGTAACCCCCTCCCCGCAAAAAAACAAAACTGTTTTAATTATTCAGGCCCCTACACTAAGCCCTTATGCCCTTTCTTAGGGTTTAGGTTCCCTTAGAAGCCCTCTCAAACCAAAAAGGGTTCCCTGTTTTATTGCTAGGTTACTCTTGGGTCTTGTTGCCTTCTTGACAGCCTAGTGCAAAACAGCATTGGGGCTTGAAGGTTTTGGTTTAGTGAGGCAAGGGCTTTGATTACTGTATGTGTGCTTACTCAAGCCCCTGTAGGAAACACACCGGGAAATATCAACTTCACCCCGCTAAAACACAACACCCCATTCCTCGTTTGGTTCCACGGGTGCCACCGTTATCCCACCCAAAACCCGATATTATAAACCCTTAACCCTAAACCCTCAGCCCTAACTTCCAACCCCTAAACCCCAAACCCTAAGCCCTAAGCCCTAAACCCTACACCACTGAGCCCTTCAACGCTGTAACCCTGAACACTAAAGCCCTAAAGTCAAGGCCGGGGCCGCACTATTTTGGCATTTTGCCTGGGGGGAGGGGGGGGGGGGGGGGTGGGAAACTTGTTTTTGGGCGTGAGCTTTTTTTTTGGGGAAACCTAAATCCTAAACCCCAAACTCCTAAACCCTAAACCGCCACCTTTTGGGACCCCCTGCACCCTCTTGACAGACCTGGCCCGCCTGGGCCGGCATGCGATCGGTACCACTGGGTGGGCGCAATAGACTTGTAGGCCTACCCAAAGGCTCCAATGTAGTTCCTTTTTGGGTTAGTTATAGGGGATTCTAGTATACTACCCCAAAACGGTACTACATAGGAGCCTTTGGCTAAACCCTAAAATGTATAGGGTGGTTTTACCGCCTGAGACGGCGTGGGATGGGATAAAAGTGTTAGACGGCCCTCCACAATCGGGCCACGGCTGCTCTTCGCATGTCGCGAAGCTTCCGAAGCTAGTCTGCATTCCGACCTGCGAACCTTCTGCGCGATGTCACAGTAAACCCTAAACCCTAAACCCTAAACCCTAAAGCCTAAACCCTAAACCCTAAACCCTAGGGGGGGGGGGGGCAGCCTTCACGTCGACTCCGAAGAATCGGCCAGCTTGGACTTTGTATCTTTAGGGCTTTAGGATTTAGGCTTTAGGGCTTTAGGGTTGGGGGCGTTCTGGTTTAGGGTTTAGGGCTTATAGGGTTTAGGGTTTAGGGTTTAGGGTTTAGGGTTTAGGGTTTAGGGTTTAGGGTTTAGGGTTTAGGGTTTAGGGTTTAGGGTTTAGGGTTTAGGGTTTAGGGTTTAGGGTTTAGGCCTTTCAGGGTTTAAGGGTTTTGGTTTGGTCCGGGTTTGGTGGCTGCGAAGCCGCCGGCGCCGCACTGTGCCACAAAGACCGCAGGTTCCCCTGCTTAATGGCCCGAAGTCTCAGGGTTTAGGGTTTAGGGTTTAGGGTTCAGGGTTTAGGGTTTAGGGTTTAGGGTTCTTGTAACCCTAAACCCTAAACTCTTAGAGGTTTCTTGGTAGCCCGGTGGTACCCTCTTACTCTTTCTTTTTTTGGCTCTGGGATCCCTTGTAAAGTAGCCAACCCAAAAAGGGTGCCCTCATTGTAATGAGGTTGCTGGGCTGCCGAGGTTTAGAGGTTTTAGGGTTTAGGGTGGGGGCGTGGCAGAAATGTCCGGAAGCCCCGAATCCCTGAACACCCGGTCTAAACCCTAGACATTTTAAGGGTTCAGGAATTAGGGTTTAGGGCCCTAGAAACACTTACGCTATTGCCAGCTGTGGCACAGTCTGGCGAAACTGCTTGAATGCGAACCTTCTGCAGCGCCTGCCGCCTACAGACGGCCATGACACCTAAGGACCCAAGCCCTTTAAGATTAGGTTCGGAGTCTATACAGGGTTTATATAGGTTTTTTTAGGGCGTACGTAGAGATCATATGGGTTTCTTCAAGGTTATACATGTGTATATATATATATATATGTATACTTCATATGTTTTATTTCTTAGAGACCTGGACATGTGCTTGCAGGGGGGTGGGTTTGTAGGTGTATGCAGCATATACAGGCTGGACGGAGCTAGGGTCCAAGGTCCTGTTGGCAGTGCACTTGCCTATATCCTTAGGTTTGCCTACAGGGCCCCCAAATCCAACCTTGCACCCTAAACCCTAAACCCTAAACCCTAGACCCTAGACCCCTAAACCCTAGACCCTAAACCCTTGTCAGGGGTCCTTTTTTGCCCTTTTTCTGGCTGAAGGCGCTGCCGCCCCTTGCATGTGATTGTTTGGGGCTGCCTCCCGAAGGTCGGTGCTGCGCCAACACGGCTCATAGGGAATTAGGTTAGGCTTAGGGGTTTAGGGTTTGGGGTTTAGGGTTTAGGGTTTAGGGTTTAGGGTTTAGGGTTTAGGGTTTAGGGTTTAGGGGGTTTAAGGCATAGCAGAGTGTCTCAACCGACCGTGGGAGGTGGCAAGTACGGAATTTGTGCAAGGGCCAATGTTGGCATGTCTCAACATGTGGGCCGGGCCACCAAAAATGCTAAGCCTTGAGCCCCAATGGAGTCCCAAAACCCTGAACGCCAAGTCTCATATGTGGTACAGTAGCCTATATGGAGTATTGCTTGTGTTAGTTTAGGAACCCTATGAACCCACAAAAACGTAATGCAAATCCTACTTCGTGCGACCTCGATTGCAGTTCCGTTTTTTGCTACCCAGCTTGATAGGCAGCCTACTATGAAGAGGAGATGTGGTGCCCTAAACCCTAAGCCCTAAACCCTAAACCCTAAACCCTACACCCGAGCAAGAACTGCGATTCAGGGTCTGGACCGGGGTAAACCCTAAACCTCAACCCCCGAACACTGAATTGGGCATTTCCCAAAATAGGGGTGCCCCTTTTATACCCCCCAAACAGAGCAAAATCCCGTAAAGGGATCCCCCCCAACAAAGGGTACCCCCTATTTTCGGAAACCCCCGAATTCGTTCAACCAGTTCGGCTTTAGCACCTTTGAGAAGCACCCGGCCTGAATTTGCGAATCCAGACGCCTAACATGGCCAACGTATGCCCGTCAGGAAAGGCTGCAATGTGTCGTTCATGTGTTTGGGTTTTTTTTGGGGGGAGGGTTATATTAACGGTCATATCAATCTTAAGGGGCCCCCTGTTTGGAAAAATGCCCACTAGGGCTGAGGGCTTGAGGGCTGTACGATCTTGGTGGCTTAGGACTTTAAAGAAGCGCTTTTACATGGTTGGAGGTTTCATCTTTTTTTGTCGTTGCAGGTGCTCAGGATGTTTTGTAGGGTGTTTGCATGTGAGGGTCTGGCTTAAAGTTGTTTTAAACTTTTAAGGTTTTAAGGATTGCGTTGGAATAAAGTCAAATTGTTTCATGGCTTCGGAATGTAGGCCTAGAATAGGTACCCCAATTTTCGGAGACCCGTAAACTGCTTAGGGACTGGGTAGGCGACCTTAAAACCTTTTTGGCTACATAGAATCCTGCTATACCAAAAATGTTGGCCGTTTTTGGGTAGACCCTGAACCCCAAAACCCTAAGCGCTGAACCCTAAACCCTAAACTGGTGAGGTTTCCAAGTTGGACACGGCCGGACTTTTCGCAGGAGCCGTAGACACCGTCTGCCAGGAGGCCGTCGGAGTTGAGGGCTCTGGAGGTTGATGGTTGGGTTGAAGGTTTGGGGTTAAGGGTTTAGGGTGTAGGGTTTAGGGTTAGGGTTTCGGGATTAGGGTGTAGAGATTAGGGTGTAGGGTTTAGGGTTGAGGGTTTTAGGGCCTAGAAATCTAAAGCAGCTCTAAAAAAGAACCCCGGACCGTCATGCACCTTCAGGGCTTAGTTATGGGCTCTGGGTTGAGAGGCTTGTACGCCAAGGTTGACTCAGGCGGCGAAAGTGCGGCGTTTTGGGCGGCTTTACTGTCACCCTAAACCCTAGACCCCTAAACCCTAACAACAGAATTCCCTAAACCCCTAAAACCCCTAAAACCCCTAAAACCCCTAAAACCCCTAAAACCCCTAAAACCCCTAAAACCCCTAAACCCCTAAACCCCTGAAACCCCTAAAACCCCTAAACCCTTAAACCCTTAAACCCCTGAAACCCTAAAACCCCTAAAACCCTTAAACCCTAGACCCTCGAGGCCCTGCCAGGATGGCTTATTGCAGGTCTCAGACTCCCCACCATCAGCCCTCTTGAGCAGTGCGTTTTTTCAGTTGTACTAGGGTTTAGGGTTTAGGGTTTAGGGTTTAGGGTTTAGGGTTTAGGGTTTAGGGTTTAGGGTTTAGGGCGATCATGTACTAGCCCATCCTTGGGGGGTAACCTTGGGGAGAACTATGGTTGTAATCTTACTTCGGGCACTTCTAACCCTACTATAAGTACCCAAGTAAACCCCTAGTTCCAAAAACAACCCAGAAACCACTGCATGCCTCATGGAAGCGGATTCGGGCACCCCAAACCCGACTTGGCCCGATTATAAGTCTACTTCGAACCTACTTCGAGGACTTGGGACTCAGGGGGCTTGTAAGTACAGCTCTAATTGGGGTTATAAGTACCCTAACCCCAACTCTAACCCTAAACCCTGAACCCTGAGCCCTGAGCCCTGAGCCCTGAACCCTGAACCCTGACCCCCCAAGCAACCCTAAACCCCAAAGTTCCATTGAAACCTCTAAGTCAGCCCTTCAAGTCATGCTCACGCGCCGATGCCCCTGATCAAGGCTTCGGGGTTTGTGTAGGGTTTAAGGGCCCAGATGGAAACCCGAAGCCCTAAACCCTAAAACCGAAACCCTAAACCCTAAACCCTGAACCCGCAAACCCTAAACCCCAAACCCTAAACCCTAAACCCCAAACCCTAAACCCCAAACCCCAAACCCCAAACCCTAAACCCGAAACCCTAAACCCCAAACCCCCGCAAGCCTTTTCCCGTCATGGCCACGGCCTGCGGGCCTCTGCTGGAGCTGCTCCAGGCATGGGGCACTCTTTCTAGGCAGGTTCGAGGGTGCTTGGACGTAGGGTTTAGGGTTTAGGGTTCAGGGTTTAGGGTTTAGGGTTTAGGGTATTGGGTTTAGGGTTTGGGGTTTAGGGTTTATGGCAATCATGGGGTACCTCTACTTTGGGGCTGGGGGTAGTTGACCTTGAACCTTTTTTTCCTGTTACATATGAAAGGATAGCCGTTTTTGGGCTAGGGTATTCAGCCCCTAAGTATAAGTAGGGTTATAATGACTAAGGCAAATATGGCTTTAACCTTCCTTAGGTACGTAGATCTCTCTCTCTCTCTGCGTGTAAGTACCGATGAACCTTCAAGTGAGGTTGGGTTTTCGGCTTACAGGGTGTGCAAGGTTTGTAGGCTTAGTCTGCGGCAAGAAGTCCCGCGACAGAAGCCTGTTACGAAGTATCCACAATCATCAGGCAGCTGTACGGCGTGCAGGATCAAAAACAATCTATATATATACAAATATATACATATTTGTTTATATATATATATATATATATTTTATCTGTTTACTATTTATATACATATGTATTTGTATATATATATATATGTATACATGTTAAAATGTATGTATGTGTATATATATATACACACCTTCTTTCCAGTGGGCGGATGTGGGATGTGGGGGAGTGAAGTGCAATCCGGTGCAGAGCCTCCTACCCTGCTGCGCTCATGAGATCGCATAAGAAAGCGAGCCGTAAGCTCTAGGGTTCGGGGTTTCTCCGTGTTAGGAATCAGACATCACTCTACCAAGAAGTGGCGTGGCAGAAGTACTCCAGATTGAGGGTCTAGCCGGAGTCTACTCGGCTTTAGGCTTTTGGGCTTCAGCGGTTCCCGGATAGTAAGTGCATAGCCACGAGAACACCTGTGCGGATGTTGGGTGACTTCATCAAGACAAGCTGGAGGGCCCGAGCCATGAACGAGAACGACAAGAGATTCTACAGAGCGCCTGTGGAAGAGACAAACCCAGGAGAGGCTTGCGAAAACCCCTGGTGCAATCAGGGGTGGGCTGCCACAGAGAACACAGGTCACACAGGTGGCACAAGAACCCGAGCAAGCTGCCATGCTCGCCCTGACAGACCAGATCGTTGCTGACACGAGGAAGGGTTGGGTTTAGGGTTTAGGTTTAGGGTTTAGGGTTTAGGGTTTAGGGATTAGGGATTAGGGATTATAAGATTAGGGATTAGGGTTTAGGGTGGGGGGCAAGGAGGCCCCCGTGTCGGCTCTGTGCCTTTTCTGCAGGCAGTGTGAGTTGAGACTCCAAAACAAAAAGCCCGCAAACCCCCCGAAAACCCCGTAAACCCCCAAACCCTAAACCCCGTAAACACTAAACCCTAAACCCCAAACCCTTAGCCCTAAACCCCTAAACTCCCTAAACCCTTAACCCTAAACACTAAACCCCAAACCCTAAACTCCCTAAACCCTCAACCCTGAACCTTAAACCCCAAACCCTCAACCCTCAACCCCATAAACCCTAAACCCCCTAAACCCTAAACCCCAAACTCCTTAGCGGTTTCTCGGGGTCAAGCTGGAGACGAAGCAGGCGCTGCCCTGTGAGCTTTGCCAAGAGCAGCCAGTCGAGCGCCGGCTGCTGATGGAGGTTTGGGGGGTTTCGGGTTTAGGGTTTGGGGTTTGGGGTGTACGGGCTTAGGGCGGTCTGGTTGCGGGCTATAGGGATTCGGGGCTTCAGGAATTTCGGGTTTTGGGGCTTCAGGGGTTTTTAGGATTTGGGGTTTCAGGGTTTTAGGCTTTTGGTTTTTTGAGGGCTCAAGGGTTGCGGTATTGTAGAGGGTTTTCGGGCTTTTGGGGATTTAGGCATTTGAGCTTTTGGGTTTCTTTGGAGTTTCAGGCTTTTTGGGTTTTTGGTTTTGCCCTATACTTGGAGATTCATGATACTTAGCAACTAAATACAACTGTACTTCTATTTGTACTTGGAACCATATTGGGGCACCCTAAACCCTAAACCCTATAATTCCTAGACCCTAAACCTTTAATTAGCCCCCGAGTACTGCGAAGATTGGGGCGCTACGCTCCGCCCGGGCCCTGCGCCGGGCCATGGCGGACGTGGACGCCGCTGCCCGGGTGGCGCTGCAGGCGGGGTGTGGGGTTTAGGGTTTCGGGTTTAGGGTTTAGGGTTTAGGGTTTAGGGTTTAGGGTTTAGGGTTTAGGGTTTAGGGAGGGTCATGGATACCTAGAAGTATGGCTATAAGTAGGGTAGCCATGGCTATAGCCCTACTTAGGGTTCATAACTCTGCTTACGAACCTCCAAGTTGGCTTTTTGTTTTTTGGGTCTGAGGCTTTGGGGGTCTATATTCAATAGCCGCTACTTCGGGTTGGTGCGCTTGCTGTTGGGCGTGGGTGTGGGTGGTGCTGTCAGGGTACATGGTTCAGTGTGGTTCGCAGTTCTTTTTTCCCATTGGCTTCGGCTGAAACGCGCCAAATCGCACAACCGTTGAGCCTCCGCAACATGATAACCCCAAGCACATTAAACCCATTGTGGTACTTTACTGTAACTTTAGATCCTTACCTTTTTTGGGTTTGTTGGGTTTCTTATCAAGGCAGCTAAAAGTGTAATTTATAGCTACCCTCCTGAGTGCAGCCAAGAACCCGAAGCCTTGAACCCTAGTGGATACACCCCCAACTCGGAGCCATCAACTTCGAATCCCCCAAACTCAAGCCTACAAATCCTCAACTCTACCCTTAGACTCTCAATCCCTGAGCCCTCCTAAAAATCCCTCAAAAAACCGTTTAAAAAAAAAGATGAAAACATATTTTTTTTAAACTAAGAACCCTGAAATCCTAAACGTCCCAAGAGCCCTAAAACCTCAAAGCCTTAAAGCCCCAAAATGGAGGACAACCCGAAGAACCCAAAAACCCAAGAAGCCCCAAGAACCCTACAAAGCCTCAAAGCCCCAACCTAAACCCTAAACCCCAAACCCCGCGCGAGGAGGACCTAGACCTTGCAGAGGCGGTGCTGCGGCAGCTGGGGGAGCATCGGATGCACACGCCCTTCTTCAAGGCCCTCCCTTTGGCGACTAGGGCTTAGGGTTTAGGGCTTCGAGTTCCGGGTTCAGGGTTTAGGGTTTGGGGTTTAGGGTAGCCCAGTGGTACCCTTTTTTCTTGTTTTTTGGGGTCTGGGTTCCCAGGGTTTAGGGTTTGGGGTTTAGGGTTTAGGGTTTTAGGGTTAGTGACCAACCCAAACTGGGTGCCCTAGACCCTAAACCCTAAGCCCTAAACCCTAAACCCTGCAGGGCCACCCACCCACCAGCTGGCTGCTTCTTAGTAGGGAATGGGGGAAGAAGGCCTACGCCATAGAGCCTCTTAAAGGGCATAAAATAGCCCTAATTACGGTTAAGGGTTTAGAGTTTAGGGCTAGGACCCGGGTTTTAGGGGTTAGGGTTCCGTTAGAATCCCCTGAAATCCAAGAAGGGCACCCTTTTAATTCCTGGGTTACTCCTGGGTCGAGTATATAGGGCCCTCATTCCCTGATTCCCTACGAAGAACCAGGGGGTGTTACCTGCAGGATCCTTTGCAATTTCGCTCTGACTGCTTTAGTGATGTAGGGTTTGAGGTTGCAGGGTTTGGTCTGCCAGTCGGTCTAGGTGTAGAGTTATGGACTTGGAGTCTATCTATAGGAACATGCCAACCTTCTCTTCCCCCTAGTGCTTAGTCGGGAATGAGGGAATGAGGGCCCTATGTATACCTTTAAGGCATCATAAAGGGCGCCTCATTCCCTCATTCCCTACTTGAAAAACCAGCCCGTCTTTGGCAACTGCTTGGCAAGGTGGTTGCCCGCGACTCTAGCGGAGATGCATGGCGGCACTGATCTTACTGTTCAATATCCCACCCATCTTCTTGAGACCCCGTGCAGTTTCTGACTTAGCCAACAATAGATCTTATTTAGTAGACATAAAAATGAAGTCGTCTAATGAGCCAGTTTTCTTTCCTGGGTTATTATTGGAGAAGTTGAAAGTTAAGAGTTTACCGACTCCCTAAGCGCTTCACCTTAAACCTCTCAACCCTTGAACCTCTAACCCTAAACCCCTGAGGCCCTAAGCATCAACCCTAAACCCTAAACCCTAAACCCTAAACCCTAAACCCTAAACCTTTCGCCCTACTTCCCGAGCTCCTGAGGACACGGAGAGCTTCCTGTCGGTCTTCGATGGCACCACGCGCTACAAGCTGGGCCTTCCCTTCTTCGACCCTTTGGGAGGTCGCGCTGCCTACAGCTGCCCTAAACCCTAAACCCTAAACCCTAAACCCTAAACCCTAAACCCTAAAACCCTAAAACCCTAAAACCCTAAAACCCTAAACCCTAAAACCCTAAAACCCTAAAACCCTAAAACCCTAAAAACCCTAAACCCTAAGCCCTCATCCCTAGAACTACGTATGGTAAGAACCGCAGACTTGCTCTTCACTGCAGCTGATTCTTGGGCACTTCCTTGTAGGGTTCTCAGGCAACCCGGCAGGGTCAGGAAGCGGTGCTGCGCCAAGAGTGCACCGTCTGATGGTTTAGGGTTTAGGGTTTAGGGTTTAGGGTGTAGGGTTTAGGGTAGCCAAGAACAGCAGCAGCATTCATGACAGCAGAATCAGTAGCATCTTCTGCAGTGCAGACTTGTCAAACAACCTTTCCTAGGGCTTCACAATACCCGCAATGGGGTCTGAAGTCTGTATAACTGCCTTAAACCCCTAACCCTAAACAGTTAACTATTAAACCCCAAACCCTCAACACCTCAACGCTCCCTAAACCCTAAACCCCAAACCCTAAACCCTAAACCCCAAATCCCAAACCCCAAACCTAAACCCTAAACCCTAAACCCTAAACCCTCGACCCTGCCAGCCCAGGTGTCTTTGTCCACGCCACGGAGGAGGCCGCCGCACAGTCTGTGGAGAGCTTCCCCAGGTGCGCGACTTCAGGCTGATGGTGTAGGGTTTAGGGTTTAGGGTTTAGGGTTTATGTGCCCAGAGAACAAAGTTAGAGCTTTAAGGCCGAAGATCTGCCTCAACTAACGAGGTTCAAGGTTCATTTAGTCATATGAAGTAGGTTTTATATTTCTGTTCTTGGTGAGATATAAGGTTCCTTCTTAATATTGGTGAGTTTATATACTTGGTGTCCTTTTAGGGGTACAAGAAATATAAACCCTACTTCATATCTTGAAATGTCGTAGGAGTTCTTTAATGTTTCTTCAGGCCCAGTGTTGAAGGTTTGGGGTGTGCTGTTTCAGGGCTTGTGCTTCAAGTACGACTTGGGCTTCTCTTAACCCTCAACCCTCAACCCTCAACCCTAAACCCTAGCCCTGAGCCTACCGAAGCAACAAGTCAAATTCCCCAAAATATCCGCAGGGCCCTACGAGCTTTGTAGTGGAGTCAGGTACCCGATCTAAGCCCTAAACCTGTGCAATTCTTACGAAGAGCTGGGACAAGGAAGCCCAAAACAAAACCCTGAAGTCTGTAAATTCCGGGAGGCCCCTGGAGACCAACCAAGATCGGCTCCCCAAGGGGCTTGGCAAGCGCCCGATAGGCGGCGACATCAGCAAGTCTCTACATCCAAAGAACGCCCTGGAGTCAGACGAGAAAGATGCTCCCGGCGAGCCGATCGACCAGGAGTCAGGAGGTTTAGGGGTCTAGGGTTTTGGGTTGGGGGCTTCGGGCCCTACTTGAAGGTTCACGTCTTCTTATAAGCGGGTTTATAAGTACCCCTAAATAAGGTTGTAGCCTTATACCCATACTTGCCTTACTTAAACGCCTCCGTATCAGTATCCGAGCAAACTACATAATGCACCTGCAAGCAATCTAGGACCCAGCGTGGGCCCTGTTCCCCTTTTTGTGGGGCCTTCGGTTTCCTTAGAAGCCACTCTAAACCAAAAAAAGGCACCATGCTTTTTTACTAGAAAACTCTTTGGTCTAGTTACCCGAAACATTAAAACCCTAACCCAAAGGATCCATGTACCTATATCGTATATACTCGGGCCCTAAAGCTACTATATAGGAACCCCGAACCTAAACCCTAAACCCTAAACCCTTAGGGTAGGCCTCTTGCAGGTCTAGCGCTGCGTGGGCCGTGCAGGGCGCTTGGGCACCAGCATGGAGAGCGAGCTTGCCTAGCCCAGAGGCCCAAACTCGGGAAGATGGCCCAAAACCTTATAGACCCTAAACCCTAAACCCTAAACCCTAACCCCCCAAGCCCTCTTAGAACTTCGACACTTCCCGGCTTGGGCCGCCCCAGACCGCAAGGTACGGCACCGAGCCCTGGAAGGACCACCCAAACACTTTAGGGTTTAGGGTTTAGGGTTTAGGGCTTAGGGTGGAGGGTGGGTTGACATATAACTTCGAGGACCCAGAGTAGGCCCTCATTCTTTTTTTGAGGATTTCGGTTCCCCTATAAGCCCCTTTCAACCAACAAGGGTATTCTTCAATGACACCTATTTCGGGCTTTCGCTAATGAACATTATGTGATTCTTCGCACACAAAATTCTATTGTTTGCTTCAGAACCCCCCCCCAAAAGAACATGCGAGACAATGATCCCCTATATTGCCCTTATCAGGATTATTTGTATTTGTTGGGTTCTTAAGCAACTAGTAGAGTTCCAAAGAAGACATTAGAACAGAGACGCCCGATGCTGGACTATGTCCAAACATGATTCCTCGCACGCGTTCAGTTCCTAGGTCGGCCTTGGATGTTCCCCCTTATACTAACAAGCCTTAATAGGGATCAACGTGCCCCGAAATTATAATCCCTATTAAGGACCAGGACTGTTAGAACCCTAAACCGTAAACCCTAAGCCCTAAACCCTAAACCCTAAAAGAGAACGTCAACTCTAGTTTGGGTTTTTGCTTGGGAGTTGCATGGTCCTAAACAACTTGCCCCGCCCCGATGCTGAGGCCAAGAGCGATTCTGCTCGTACGTCGGGGCCTTAGCCTCTGGGTTCTGGGGCTCCAGAATAGGGTTTAGGGTTTAGGGTTTAGGGTTTAGGGCTACTTGAAGGTTCATGGGTGCTCAACTGCCTTGTTTCGGGTACTTCAAACCCTATTTATATGCACCCATGAACCTTCAAGTATGTCCTAGGTTACTTGGGAAGTTTCGTTGCCCCAAGCCCCGAACCCTGAACCGGTATACCGGTTGGCATCCGAGAGGCCCGACGGCCTATCCACCCTGCACTCTCAAGCCCGAGCCCTGAACCACCCCAAACCCTCAAACCCTCAGCCCAAAAGCCCTATAAAAAATAAACCTGTAAAGCCTCAAAAGCCCGAGTAAAACCCTTAAGAACCCTTAAACAAGCCCAAAAAAAAAAAAAACCTGTCAAACCTCAAAAGCCATAGTAAAACCCTTAAGAACCCGAAAACCCTTTAAAACGTAAGGCCCCCTCCCCTCAACTCACAACCCCCCTGCAAAAACCCCTCAAGCCCTGCGAAACCCTCGAAAGGCCCCTACAGCCCTTTAGGGTTTAGGGTTTCTATAAACCCTAACCCCTAGGCTCAAATAGCACCAAAACTTTATATAACAAGGGCTTTGGGTCCAAAATCTCTAGCATAACAACCCTTAGAGCCTCAGGGTAAGCCACCCATAAAGCTCCTGCATCCGGGCAGATGAATACGTGTCTTTTGGATGTGTTGACGCACGTGGGCAAGCCGAACGTGAATATTGATGAAGACATGAGCATCCAGTTCGCATCAGAAGGTGCTGCGTTGTCGTCTTTGATCACCAACCATTCGGACGAGCATGTCATGACTTTCTCAGCGACATCCTCCAGATCGTCATGAAGACGTCATCTTTTATCACATCTATGTTGATGACGCTTGTTGCAATAGCCATCGACGACGGTTTAAAAGGGATGCAGGACCTTCGTAGATTAGGGTGTTGCTCAGGTGGAAACCACTCAATTTTGGGTGGTGGTGACCTCAGCGGCAAGCACAACTCGGAAGCTGGCGCATTCTTTTTGGTGGATGCAGGTCGTGCCAGAGACAGCACGTCGCACACCGCATGTAACACCCTCTCAAGGGGTTTAGGGTTTAGGGTTTAGGGTTTAGGGTTTAGGGTTTAGGGTTTAGGGTTTAGGCCCCTACAGCCCTGTAGGGTTTAGGGTTTAGGGTTTGGGGTTTAGGGTTTTGGGTTTTGGGTTTTGGGTTTTGGGTTTTGGGTTTCTGAAACCTAAGCCCTATCTCACCCTGATGGCAAAGGTGGCGAGGGCACAATGCGGCTGCGCCATGGCAAGGCCGAGTTCTTTTTTTCTTGGAAGCCCAGGCTTAGGGTTTTTAGGGTTTATAGGGTTTCTGGGGTTTAGGGTTTAGGGTTTAGGGTTTAGGGTTTCGGGCCAGGCTTAGGGTTTTTAGGGTTTATAGGGTTTTTGGGGTTTATAGGGTTTATAGAGTTTATAGGGTGTACAGGGTTTATGGGTATTTGTTGGGGCTTATAGGGTTTAGGGTTTAGGTGTTCCTTTAGTTCAGAACGAACCGGCAGAAACAATCCCCCATCTAGGATCCCCTCTCTGGTACCCTTCTCTTGTTTCTTGAGGGCAGGGTTTCCTGTACATCCCATGAAATGGCTATTTGCGAGCCTTGCGAAGTGGTAATCTAGTCATAGTTATGGTCGCTGAGCTCGGGTTGAGGGTCGAGGGTTTCGGGTTTAGGTTTAGCGCTTAGGGCTTAGAGATGCAACCCCGGGCAGGAAACACTCAAGGGCTCAGGGTTCGAGGCCAGGGTTTGGGGCCCCTGACAACTCAAGGCTTGGGAGGTTTAGGGTTTAGGGTTTAGGGTTTAGGGTTTAGGGTTTAGGGTTTAGGGTTTAGGGTTTAGGGTTTAGGGTTTAGGGTTTAGGGTCAATTGCTCAGGACCTGCATGCCGGAAAGAGTTGCATCTGGGGCCTACATGGGGATTTAGTGTTTCGGGGCTTCGGGTTTGGGGCAGAGGCTTTAGGGCTTTGGGCTGTTGAACAACAAGCTTTCCTACTAAACTCTAAGCCCTAAACCCTAAACCCTAGGAACTTCAGAAAGGCTCTTACAAAGAACAGCGCCCCGGACATCGCCGAAGCCCCGCCTGGAAGCCCGAAGTCTGAACTCCCGACCCTGCAAGCCCCGTGAGGCCGCAGCCCTGAAATTCAAACCGTAAACCCCAAGCCCTAGAGCCCTTGAAAATGCAGCTTAGGGTTTATGAGTGTTTAGGGTTTAGGGTTTAGCATTTAGGGTTTAGGGGACACGAAACCCCGAAACCGATGCAAGATCCTCTTTGACGGCATCACTCCGCTACTGGAGCTTCCGGCGAAGGACTCGCGCCGCGAGGCTTTGAGTCACAAAACCCGGGCACCAAAGGGTTCTGAAGGGAGGGGGGGCTCAAGGGGAGTTTAGGGTGTAGGGTTTAGGGTTTAGGGTCTAGGGTTTAGCTTAAGGGCTTTGAATCACGTTAGGCTTGCGTGTGCTCAGCATTCAGGCTTACCCCTAAGCCCTAAACCCTAAACCCCAAATTATGGGGCAAGCCTGTGTCTGAGGGGGTGCTGGCACGCGGCTCCGGATATATGTTGTCGATATATACTAGTCCCTGCAGAGTTCCCAAGCCCTAAACCCTAAACCCTAAACCCTAAACCCTAAACCCTAAACCCTAAACCCTAAACCCTAAACCCTAAACCCTAAACCCTAAACCCTAAACCCTAAACCCTAAACCGCCACCTGCGCCACATGGGGCCACTCACCGGAAGGTTTTGTTTTTTTGTTGGGCAGAGGGTCTAAAGGCCAAACCAGAGCCCTGCCCTGCCATAATTCGTCTGCGTTTTCGCCCTGATGCGATTTAGGGTTTAGGGTTTAGGGTTTAGAACAGCTGGTGCTGAGCAGCCTTTTGCACTTTTAGGAGTGTTTAGGGTTTGGGGCTTAGGGTTTAGGGTGCAAGCACGGACTCTTGCTTTAGCGGTCGAGGCTTTGGTTGCTTGTCTGGGGCCCTGTAGTATGCAGCTAATCATTCAGTTGCATGGGCCTTAATCCTCGAACCCTATAATAGGCCTTTTTTTGCATTTTGCACGGCTTCCAAATCCACCCCCCCCAGATGACAAATCCAACAACAAGGCCCCCGGGATATTCTGCATGTCCCTTATCGGGTTTCAGTTGAAGAGGATCATACTCAGGAAAGTTTTTCAGAGGGTTTTAAGGGCCATCCTAGAAAACAGAACATGCTTCTGATCCACACTGCTTGGAGGTTCATGGGTACTTCTAAGTGTGGTTACGAGTGGGGGGGGGGTAACTATGGCAATAACTCCATTTAGACTACTTATAACCCTACTTATAAGTACCCATGAACCTTCTTGTAGCTGATGGTGGCCAGGTTCTTCGAGCGCCATGGCGCTTCTGACACGGGCGCGTTGCCCAAATCCCGACTGTCAGGTCTTAGACCCGACCTTACATCCTAGACTGGGACCCCTAGGACCCAGAGTAGGCCCTTATTCCCTTTTGGGGGAGTTTAGGTTCCCTTATCAACCCCTTTAAGCAAAAGGGCACCCTTTTCAATCCTAGGTTACTGGGCAACTTGGGACCCTAAACTCCTACACTCAATCAACATGCTATGCAGTAGCCGGTTCGTGGCTCGGCACTCGCCTCCCTTTGATAACATCCCTCCTTCCCCTCCCAAAAATCCCAGGGGAATTAGACAGGCACATTTCTTGGGGCAGCTTTGCTGGGATGCCTAAACCCTAAACCCTAAACGCTAAACCCTAAACCCTAAACCCCAAACCCTAAACCCTAAACCTTTCTGAGAACCTGGAACCTTTTACGCGTAAACCTCGGGTGCACAAGGCCCGGATGGAATTTGCTAATGCTAATGTTGCGAGGCGGCGGGCCAAAGTATCGCCCGGGCCGCCCCTCTTAGCGAGTTTCCCCGGCACGATTTGAGGCTTGGGTTGAGGGTTTAGGGTTTAGGGTTTAGGGTTTAGGGTTTAGGGCTAGGGTGCTGGCTTATGGTTTGGGTTCTTTTGAGTTCATAAGGTCGGTATAGATCTGTGCACGAGAAGCGCTTGCCTTGAAACTCGTTGCCGCCAACGGCCTGGAAAGCCAGTGTCAACATGTCCTGCGGCCACCACTGCCTTATGTGAAAAGTTGCAGAAGTTAAGTTTTGGGTTTAGGGTTCGAGGGTTTCGGGTACAAAAATGCTGTCCGGATCCCAAAAGAGGACCTCAGGGGCTGGCTAGTTATAAACCTTTAACACTTTACAATATTTTTGGTGATTACCAAAACAATGCTAACCTTTTTTGGGCCAGGGTATTCAGCCCCTAAGGCACAGCTCTACCCTCGGCGTTGGGGGGTTTAGGGTTCAGGGTTTCGGGGCACTCGTTGAAGAACAGCCCTAAGCCCAAGGCTCGAATAAAGACCCTAAGCCTCCTGCCCCAAAGCCCCGAAAGCCCCTGAGGCCCCTAAACCCCAAACCCTAAACCCTAAACCCTAAGCCCGAAACCCTATCCCTGGGAGTTCCATGGAATGCTCCGAAGCTCTTCAGTCGCGTCTTTGCAGAAGCGCATCGACAATGAACCCTTGCGCACCCCCAGTCCCCACACCCACCCTCCGTCCTAATCCCCCCGCCCTAAAGGGTTTTGGGTTTAGGGTAAATACCCTAAACCCTAAACCCTACAGGGTTTATAGGTCTTATAGGGTTTGCAGGGTTTCGCCTTAAGACCCTGGGCCCTGAGCCCCAAACAGCCCTAAGTCCTCAACCTGAACCTTCAAGTTGTGAAAACCTAAAGCCCTATAGGCACCAACCCAACATTTCAAGCTTTTTAGGGGTGTTAAGCCCAAAGGGTTGGGGGGGGGGGGGGGGATGGACCCTAAACCCACAACCCGAAACCCTAAACCCTTTTAGGGTAGGTAGGCTTTAGGGTGTTGAGCCCAAAGGGGGGGGGGGGTAAGAAAACGATGGCCCTAGCTCAGCCGATGCCGCGCGTGACGCGATGGAGCGCCAGGCATGGGGGCTTGGAGGGGGTTTAGGGTTTAGGGTTTAGGGTTTAGGGTTGAGGGTTGAGGGTTGAGGGTTTAGGGTTTAGGGTTCAGGGTTTAGGGTTGGAGGGCAAGGACACGGAGTAGGCCCTGATTTCCATTCTTCAAGGTCTAGGTCCCCTTCTAAGCCCCTTTCAAACCCAAAAAAGGTGCCCGCTTTATCCCTGGGCTCCTCTTGGGCCTAGAAGGTGAGGGTGCCTGATGAACCATAAACTACTATTTGCTTCAGCACCCCAAAAGAAAAGCATAAGCCCTACATTATCCTTATAAGGAAGATTTATTATTATTTTTTGGGGGCTTCTTACACAATTAGTAGTAAATTCGGGCAAGATGTGGAGGTTTCCGAGAATAGTAGTGCCCTTTTTTGGGGGTCCTATAAGGATCATATCATCCTGCGTTGGGTCTATTTTGGGACATGCCCATTTGAAACTCCAGGTTCTTCAGGCTGCAAGCCTGGCGGGGTTGCGCCGAACTTCGGATGTCTGCCGCAGGGGATTCGCGGGAGTTGCGATTAGGACACAGCAGCGAAGATACTAAAGAATCGAGTGCTTTAGATTGATATCTTGTCCTTTATCTTACCAAGCAACACCTCCATACTTCCCCCACGTTTGCTACGTACGCATCTCGACTGTTCGGCGTTTTAGGCGTCGATGTTTTTACCACAGTACGGGGGGGGGGGATGGCGATGGGGGGGGGGGGTGTCAGGGGCTCGCCGTTGCTCAACCATATGTAGGGTTTAGGGCTTTGGGTGTGAGGGCTCGAGGGTTCAGGGTTTATGGTTTATAGGGTTTAGGGTTTAGGGTTTAGGGTTTAGGGTCGAGGGTGTAGAGTCATCACTAGTAGAACCACCAGGTCAAGACTGATACTGTAAAGGGGAGCGACCTGGGACCTCACCAAAACACCCTAAACCCCACGTGTGGGTACTTATAAGTAGGGCTGAAAAGCTGGGCTATGGGGTACTTACAACCTCCTACAAGTACCCATGACTATACCCTAAACCCTAAACCCTAAACCCTAAACCCTAAACCCTAAACCCTAAACCCTGAACCTTTGAGACCCGGTGCTGCAACCAGGCCTTCCCCCCCTCCCATGCGCCAACTCGGCGCCTCGCACAGCGAAGGCGGGGTTACGTACCACCTTGGCATGTGTAGGCTTCGATCCTTGAGTATACAGGGTGGGGCCCCCTTACTATACTAACTGTAGTTAAGGGACTTATAACCTAACTTAGGGTCCTTCTGACCCAATTTAGGGCCCTTATAACTCTACTTATAACTAGGGGGCCCCACCCTGTAGAAGCCTTCCTAGGTAGGATAAGGGGGACCCTGAAACGGGAACCCCTTCTTAGCACTCTTCTGGTTCTCTTCAACAGGGACCTTATTCAGAGGGTCTATATCCCCAAGGGTCCCCCTAATCCTATCCCCTAAGCCTGGTTATGGATGCTTGCTGGGGAGGTTTCCCTGAACCCCTAAACTCTGAAACTCGGGGCGTTTCCGGCTCCGGGTGCTGCTGTTTCTTTGTGCAGGAGTTAGCGCTTCCACTGCTGTTTCGGTTGTCTTGTGCGTGACACTCTACTTCCTGGGGCCTAGCCATTACGTCGACGTCGAGTTGTGGACATATACCTTTATTCAAGCCACAACAAGGACGTTGGCAATCCCCAAGCAGTGGAGCACGAAACCCGAAACCCTAAACCATCTTAGCCCGAAAGTCTCCCTAAAAGCCCCTATAAACCACACATGGCTTTCCTCAAAGAAGCTGCCACTGCCACTGCCACTAGCGCTGTCGCTGTTGTTGCTGCTACTGCTGCTACTACTGCGACGACGACCACCACCACCACCAACACCACCACCACGACGAGTAGGGGTTCTAACCATGGAAAAAAAAGTTTTTACAATGACAAGGGTTTCTTTAACAATGATAGTGGTTTAGGGTTGGCATGATAGTGGTTTCACGATAGTGGTTTAGGGTTGGCATGATAGTGGTTTCACGATAGTGGTTTAGGGTTGTCATGATCGTGGTTAACAATGATAGTGGTTTTGGAGCCTCAATTCTCAGGCCTTTTTGTCACTTCAGCTTGGGGAGGCCCAAAACCTCAATTCTCAGGTCTTTTTGTCACTCCCCTGCGGGCCTGGGGGGGGGGGGGCGGAGTGACAGAAAGATCCTGGTTTTGGAGTTTTGGGAGGCCCAAAACCTCAATTCTCAGGTCTTGGCTTTTTGTCACTCCCATGCGAGCCTTGGGGGGGGGCCGGGCAGTGACAGAAAGACCTTGGTTTTGGAGCTTTGGGAGGCCCAAAACCTCAATTCTCTAGTCACTCCCACACGGGCCTGGGAGGGGGGGTTTTGGAGCTTTGAAAGGCCCAAAACCTCAATTCTCAGGCCTTTTTGTCACTTCAGCTTGGGTCCCAAAACCTCAATTCTCAGGTCTTTTTGTCACTCCCATGCGGGCCTGGGGTGGGGGGGGGGGCGGGCAGTGCAGTGACAGCCTGGTTTTGGAGGTTTGGGAGGCCCAAAACCTCAATTCTCAGGTCTTTTTGTCACCCCATGCGGGCCGGGGGGAAAAGGGGGCGGGCGGCCCAAAAACCTCAATTCTCAGGTCTTTTTGTCACCCCCATGCGGGGGGGGGGGGGTGCAGTGACAGAAAGATTGGAGCTTTGGGGGCCCAAAACCTCAATTTTCAGGTCTTTTTGTCACTCCCATGCGGGCCTGGGAGGAGCTTTGGGAGGCCCAAAACCTCAATTCTCAGGTCTTTTTTTGCCACTCCCATGCGGGCCTTGGGGGGGGGGGGGGGCGGGCAGTGACAGCCTGGTTTTGGAGCTTTGGGAGGCCCAAAACCTCAATGTCACTCCCACATGCGGGGGCGGGCAGTGACAGAAAGACCCTTTTGGCTCAATTCTCAGGTCTTTTTGTCACTCCCATGCGGGCCTGGGGGGGGCGGGCGGGCAGTGACAGAAAGACCCTGGTTTTGGAGCTTTGGCAGGTGCAAAGCCTCAATTCTCAGGTCTTTTCGTCACTCCCATGCGGGCCTGGGGGGGGATGCGGGGGGGGGTGGGGGGGCAGTGGAAAGACCCTGCTTTTGGAGCTTTGGGAGGCCCAAAACCTCAATTCTCAGGCATTTTTGTCACTGGAGCCTTGGGCTTCGTTTTAGGGCTTGGGGTTGGGGCTTAGAATGGTTTCGGGGGCGTTTTGTGGGTAGTTGAAGGGTCGCAGGCATTGTGGCTATCATGCACTGAGGCACAAATCCTTATCATGGTCAAGTGGTTGTGGTTAAAAAATGGGTCTTTATTGCGGTTACGACCCCGCCTCCACCACGACCACCACCACGACCACCACCACGACCACCACCACGACCACCACGACGACCACCACGACCACCACGACCACCGCGACCACGACCACGACCACGAACACCTACCACCACCAAGATACCCTTACCTTACACTTAACGTTAACCTCTGAAGCCCCCGCAACTCCAAGGCCCTGGAGCGCCTGAATCTTCCGATGGGCGCGCCCCAGAAGAAGACCGGGGCTTCCCTCCGTCGACCGAAGCTGAGAAGGCCAACGCTTGGTTGGGGGGTTTGAGGGAGTTGTTTTTTTTTGAAGGTTTTTTTTTTTTGAGGGGGGGGATTGGGGTTCTTGCTTTGGGTTTTGATTGCTTTTTAGATTTTGGTTTGTTTTTGTCTCCTGAAGCTGAGGCTGAAACGCCCCTGCTGAGTGGGGGGTCCAAACAACTTGGCACCCCGTTTGAGGGCTTAGTATTCATTACACTTGGGATGTTCCCCCTTATACTAACAGTCCTGAATAGGGATGATAATAGGGGTACTGTAAATCCCTATTGAGGAGCTGCTAGAAAAAGGGAGAACATCCCAACTCATTACGAATTTGCCATTAAGCCTCAACCCGCACGCCGATGCAGGGTGACCTGCCCACCACTGCAGACAGCTGGAACCGGCTCCGAGACAAGGACCTAAAGAGCCCAATACCGGTTAAGCATGTTGTGTTCTAGGGCTTCGGGTCCAATACGCCTTTGCGAATCAATTAGGGCTTTGAGACACAGAGCTGATGGCGTCTTGTGACTCACAGGAGCCCAAAATAGTTCAGGGCTTTAGGGCTCTTATGGCCTGGACCTTATGCAACACTTGCGGTTTAACGGGGCGGGGTGTTTGGGTCCAGGGTAGGGCCGAGCATCAGGATTCATCTTAGATTGTTGGTCTGAGTCTGGGCGCTCTAAGGGGGGGGCGCTTACCACGGTCCCTTACCTCCTTTAAAGGGTTTTGATTTTGGAGCCCTGGGGTTGTATAGGGTATATAAGAGGTAAGGGACCACACGCCCGGTAATGCAAAGACAGGGAGTGATGGGATTCGACGAGCACTCGCCTTCATCCACCGGCGGTGGCAGACAGCGAGAGGCAGGCGCAGCAACGGAACCGCCTCACCGAAGATGACCAACCAAGACGGCGGAGGTAGCGCGGGCCAACACAGACCGGCGAGCCAGTTTGTGGATGACAGCAGAGACAGCCTCGAAAGTGAGCCGTCCTTGTCCTGCCTCTGCTCACCAGCTCAACCTGGCAAGAGAACCAGCGCGGACCATGAGAACAGACAGGCGAAGCCACTCTGGGCATCAACCCCTTGCTGAAGACATTCTTTACAATTACGAACTTATGGGGCATGCATGTGCTTCGAGGTTCAGGGTACTTATAACCCCAATTATAACTGTACTTCTAAGTCCTCTAAGTCCTCTAAGTAGCTTATAAGTAGACTCGTAATTGTGGTTATATAAGTACCCATGAACCTCCAAGTGTGTTGCAGAGTTTTGGGCTAGGGCTTGGGGTTTAAGGTCTAGGGTGAGCGGGATCAGGATTCAGGGTTCAGGGTTCAGGCACCTGGGGCTCCATTTACCCACTATTTTTGGGGGGGTTGTGCCCCCTAATTCGGGGGGCTATCACCTACTATTTTGTAGGGTTTGGGAGTCACAGGTAGGGCCCAAGGTTTCAACTTTTTCAAGGGTTTAGGGGTTCAAGGTTCAGGGTCCACGATTCAGGGTTCAGTTTTTGGCTTAGGCTTTAGGGTTCAGGGTTCGGGGTTTAGGGTTTAAGGTTAAGCTTTTGGGTTTAAGGGTGTAGGCTTGAGGGTTTACCTAAATATTCTGAACACCCCAACACCTTGCACTTCCCAGCACAACTGCAACCCCAGGCACCCTCGAACCCTAACATCCTACGAGCCGCGAAGGCGCTCAAGCCCAAACCCTGAGACCCGAAACTCCTCAGTTCCACAACCCGAGTTCGGGTTTGGAGTTGATAAGTTTGTAAACCCTGAACCCCGAAACGCTAAACCCCTAAACCCTAAACCCTGCGTATTATAAACCCTTAAAAGGTCTTCAACTCACAGGAAACCTCAACAACAACCTCTACTTCAAGCCCTAAACCCCAGTCTTCTAGGCTGCAGACTGCACCTCTAGACCAGCAACCCGATCCTTGGGGCACCTTGGACACCCTATAAGCCCAGAGTACCACTGACCCCTAAAGCCCCTAAAGCCCCTAAAGCCCCTAAAGCTCGTAAACCCCCAAAGCCCGTAAACCCAGAACCACAAATCTTACCTCAAGTAGCCCTAAACCCCAAGCCCGAAACCCGAAACCCTAAACCCTGCAACCCCAGACCCTAAACCCTAAATCCTAAACCCAAAACCCAGAACCCAGAACCCAAAACCCAAGCACCACCAACACCAGGACCGTTTGGAGGCCGAGCTGGGTCTGAATGAAGCAGGCCAGGGCGACCCTGAGGTTGATTGTTCGCGTTTCGTTTAGGGGTTAGGGTTAGGGTTTAGGGTTTAGGGGTTTATAGGGTTTAGGGGGTTTAGGGGGTTTAGGGGGTTTACGGGGTTTAGGCGGTTGAGGGTTTAGGGTTTATCGCGTTTAGGACTGTTTCTTGTTTTTGAAGGGTCTGTAGGGTTCATGTTCATAGGCTTGATGGGGCTTTTTGGGCTCTTAGTTGGTGGTTCAGGGTTTAGAGGGTCTTGAGGTCTTCGGCCTCGCATGGGGCCCGCAATGTACCGTCAGATTGGATCTTAGGGCTTAGGGGTTTAGGGGTTTGGGGGTTAAGGGTTTAGGGTTTTAGGGTTTTAGGGGTTTAGGGTTTAGGGTTTAGGGCAAGTTTAGGGCTCAGGGTTTAGGATTTTGGATTTATGGTTTAGGGTTTAGGGCTCAGGGTTGAGGGTTAGGTAGGATTTCGGCCGAAAGCTCCTAAAGCCAGTTCCAGCCGGAGATTGATGCCTTTAGGTTACAGACCTTAGAATCGTTACGAACCGATGGCTCTATAAGGGCTCTGAGCCCTAAACCCTAAACGCTAAGGGTAAGCATGGACGCAGGTGGCCTTGAGGAGCTGTTTGATGCCTCGGCTCCAAGCAGGCCCTCAAACGCCTTCGCTTGTTCAGGCTTGACAACGGTCCATATTTCGGGTTGGGGTTTAGGGTCGTTAGGGGCCCCGATTTCTCCCACCCCACGCCGTCCAGGGCGGCAAACCCTAACCCATTAAGCCTATTCCTTCTAATGAGGGTTTAGGCCCAAACTCAAGTCAATTGCCTACTTCCAAAAAGCCTCTTCCGTTACCGATGGTATATGTCCAGAGCCTGCAGTCCAAATCGTTTCCAGGAGGTCGGGGGTTAGGCAGGTCCCAGGAGAGGGGGAGTGCTACCGACCTCCGAGCTGTGGGAGTCAAATTGCGCCATGGAGGTCAAGCGGCTTAAGTGCCGCTGCCCCAAGTGTAGGGCTAGGGCCTAGGCCTTGAGTTTAGGCTTTAGGGTTAGACTATAGGGTTTAGGGCTTAGAGCTTCGGGCTCAAATTTTAGGGTTTCGGGTTATATAAGGTTATATGTGTCAGACGATTGCAAGGGCCAACTTTGCCTTGGTAGCGTGAACGAGAAGTGTTCTGCAAACAAAGACCTCAAAAATGGATTCGCCTTCATATCGCAGGGTGGAGACGTTGTATTCGTAGGACCCGCCACCACGGGACTAATGAAGGATGCTGCCCCGCAATGGTGGCCAAAAAGTTGTAATTCGCCCGCCATAATTCGGGGTTCCGGCTCAGGGGCTTTCACGGTCTCAGGCTTTAGGGTTTGAGTTTTTTTTTTACTGCCCGAACCTGCGCGGGTACTTTTTTTTTTTTTAACTAGGTGGCTGCGGACCCGAAACCCTAAACCCTAAACCCTATTATAAACCCTAAACCCTAAACCCTAAACCCTTTGGGCCCTCAGACATGACCCGATCCCCTCAACTGAAACGAGCAGGCTCATAGCCCACGGCTACCGGCGTGTTGTCTTCGGGGACCACGGCCCGTGCGGGCCTTTCGACACGCCCCGGGTTTCGGGAAGTAGGGTGATGAGTACCTTGCATAATTTTCTAGGGGGGTTTGCGAAAATAAGGGACCCCGAGGATAGACCCTAAAATCGTGGGATCCCCTTAGTCTGAGGACCCCAATTAGGTACCCCTAATATCGTAAACCCGCCCCCCAATTATAGCCAGAGTTACCCTGCTACTTAGAACCCTACGACCCCTGAACCTCTAAGTAAGCCCTTCTGGGCTCCAGGTTTAGGGTTTAGGGTTTAGGGTTTAGGGGTGTAGGGTTTCGGGGTTGGTTTAAGGGTTTAGGGTTCGAAGAAGCCCTGACAAGCAGCCCCCCTTAAATTGAACCTCGACCCCAGAGGGGCGGGTGCGGGAGTGAACTTAAGGTTTAGGTTTCAGGATTTCTTTATGCGGCTTTGAACTCAAGAGGCAGCGGATAGCTGCTGCACTTGGGATACTGGCAGCATCAGGGCATAGACTGACCCCCCTCCGACGCATTCTCTTACTTGGAGGCTCATGGGTACCTATCACGCCAATTGTAAGTGGGTTAGGGTTTAGGGTTTAGGGTTCAGTGTTTAGGGTTTAGGGTTTAGGGGGTTCATATGGGTACTTATCACCCCAAAAATAAGTCTACCTACAACCTACTTAGATGACTTAGGGGACTCAGGGGGCTTGTAAGTATACCCTGAATCTCCAACAAGTAGGAATATCGCGAACACTCCGCTTACGTTCGACAGTTTTCTAGCATGGGTTTAGACCTTAGACCCTAGACCCTAAACCCTAAACCCTAAACCCTAAACCCTAAAGCCTAAAGCCTAAAGCCTAGACCCAGCCCGAGAGATCAAGTGCCTGGAGAGTCTTAAATCTTAGTGGGGATGTGGGGGGCCTAAACCCTAAACCCTAAACCCTGTTGGGTTTCGGGACCCTTCTTTTAAGGATCCTCTAAGGGAATATAAGGGCCATAGTAGGAGAATATTCAGGGAACCTCTTAGGGGTACATCCTTAGGGGTCCGAGTATGGCTGTCATGACCGGGCCCTTAAAAGGGGACCATACATCAGAACCCTTGAAAGAGGGTAAGGGACCATATTGAGGGTCCATGTAACTACCCTTAGACCCATCTAACCCTTTGAAGGGTTGAATAGGGACCCTGATTCCTGGAGTCCCTACTAAACCGCAGACTTTCTGTTAGTTAGTAGGGAATGAGGTAATGAGGTACCCTGTATAATCCCTTAAAGGGTATATATATATATATATATATATAGGGGGGACGTGGGGTTCCTCATTCCCTCATTCCCTACTAACCAAGAGTATGTCAACCACAGAGCTGAGGTATGTGGAGTTTGACACTTCACAGATCGTAGCCTCCCCAGGGATCAGGAGGGTGGGATTGGAGGTTTAGGGCAGTGCTTCCTGTGTTCAAGTACGACTTCGGATTGCAGGTAACAGGACGCGAATTCCCGGGTCAGGACATTGTTGCATTTGGTGCTCAGATCCGCCGCCTCAGTACCCACTTTTGCCGTCCTTCCACTTCTCCCTGCCCCTCCCCCCCCCACTCCCTTAGTACGTTCCTGGACCTCTTGGCAAACCTTCGGGACCAATTCTCCCAAAGCCCGAAGCAGCGTCATGACGCTGTCAGCATCTCACGCTTGCCCAGCAGATTCAAACAAAACTAATTCGATCACCGAGCACAAGAAGCGCAACCGTAAAGTGGCCGAGGTGGAGGTGTAAGATCCTAGGTAGGCCCTTTGGGATCTTTATGTTTTTCCCCTATCCCCTAAACCCTAAACCCTAAACAAACCCTAAACCCTAAACCCTAAGAGGAACACAATCAGGAATATCTTTTCAAGCGCCATCCTAGGCTTCTTTAGCTTGAACTCGACCTATGCGATCTCCCAGTCGGCCCGAGCTCCCCTTTCTTGAGGTCCTCCCTGGAGGTGGTTTACGGTTTAGGGTTTAGGGTTTAGGGTTTAGGGCTACTTGGAGGTTCATGGGTACTTAGAAGTAGGGTTTCAAGTAGGGTAACTGGGGTTCACCCTATTTAGGGCACTCATGATCCTACCTATAAGTACCCATGGACCTTTAAGTTGGCGTAGATATGCACCCAATACCAAAAAGGGAGAGCTTCTAAGTCCCATTTCCCTGGGGAGATCCCAGTATCTACGGCAGCCTGACTGAGGTTTGGGAGAATCTTCCCGAGGTGCGACCTTTTTGCAGCCGACACCCTTCAACCCTAACCCTACACCCTAAACCCCAAAACCCCCGACCCCCAGACCCTAAACCCAAACCCGGTCTAGAAGCTGGTACCTCGAGCGGACCTTTATTCCTTTTGTCGGGTTGGGCTGATAGTTCAAGCGTCCGGGGCTTTAACCTTCAGGTTTGGGGTTTCCCTAAACCTTCAACCCTAAACCCTAGACACCCTCTAAACCCTGAACCCTAAACCCAGACACCCTCTAAACCCTAAACCCTAAACCGTATACACCCTAAGCCCTACAGGTCTTTTGGGGTGAAGGGTTCGCTGCTTTGCTCACAAGCTGCCTTTCTCGGAAGGCCCCGCCCTGAAAACGCAAAGGGAAAGCGCCCAGGGTTAAGGGGTTTAGGGTTTAGGGTTTAGGGTGTATAGGGATCAGGGTTTCGGGAGCACTCCGAATCCTAGGTCGAAGATTTGGGGTTGAGCCTGAACGAAGCCCAGGAGCCTACACCCCGAAGCTCACGACCCAACCCGAATGAGCTCAAGTCAGCTACTCGCAGCCCAATATCTGCTCAGTTAAGCAGTGTAGTAGCGGCCCAGTCACTGCTTTCGTTTGCAGCCCCGCTGAGCTTTGGCTGCGATGGCTCTGACTGGTTTTGTTCAGGCAGCGATTGCTGCGCAGAAGAGACAGGTGTCCCCCCCTGTCTCACACACCCGGGAGAGAGAACGGATTGCCCTCACAGAGAATGGCCAGCTCTGGAGCGAGCGCGATGGCCCAGCAAACTGCACGTGTGGAGACACGAAGTTTGACCTGACGGGTCGTGGAAACCCGCTGGAGGCGCCTGATGGCCACCTGTGGGGCCCTGCACCCTCGGTGGCTGCCGTTAGGTTTCAGGGGCTGACCGCTTCAAACGGTGCGGTGCTTGCATGGACAGAGAAGGAGCTGTATGGCTGGGGTTGCGGTCAGACTCTGAACCTGCGGGACAGAGAGGCCCTGTTTCTTCCGACAGTGCTCTGGAGACTGGATGAACTGGACGACGACAGCATTATGCATGTGGAGTTCGTGGATCGTGCGACAATCATCATAACACAGCGCGGGCGTCTGTTCGCCTGGGGGTTTGGACATTGGGGTGCGTGCAGCGCTGAGTGCGTGTGCTGCGAGGACGCAGGTGCCGCTTCCAGTGGGTATTCGTCCAGTGTCGGTGGCACTGAGGGCCTACTCAGCCGACACCTGCGTCTTGGCTGAGGACGGCCGGTGCTTCGAGTTTGATGGCACGATCAAGGAGCGATGCAAATGGAAAGAGGTGGACATCAGATGCGCCCTGCCCTCCGGCTGAATTGAAGGTGAACTCTCGGGGCGGAGGAGCGTAGTAACATTGCAGATTGTGCCTGCCGCTGTGTAAGAGAGAAAAGGCTGCGTGAGTAGGGATGAGGAATGAGAAGATTTGGGGGTGGGAGGTTCCAGAGTTCCAGAAGTTGTGGTAAACCATGGTGAAGAAACCCTTCCCCATAATTAATGCTAACCCCCTTATAAGGGGTTTAACAGGCGAGGAGGGGATGTTATACCCCTACATATCCCTATATACCCTATACTATCTAATTCTTATGCAGCATGATGCCTTCAATACTTACAACCATATTCACAATAATATTCTTCAGACAGAGAAGAACCTACTTTAATTTGAGGTCCTAGGACCCTGCGTAGGCCGATGTAGGCCGTTATTCCTTTTTTTAAAGGTTTAGGTTCCATTGTATAAGCCCCTTTGAACCAAAAAGGGCACCCCTTGCTATTCCTAGGTTACTCTTGGGTCACCCTAAACCCGTAACCCTAAACCCTAAACCTTAAACCTAAACCTTAAACCCTAACCCTAAACCCCACCCTATTCCTAGGTTACTCTTGGGCCTCGTTTCTGTCCCTCTGGCGAGGCGATACTGAAGCCCTCGCACGCGTACTACGACGAGTACCACGGCCAGGGGGGCTTCGTGCAGCCGCGGCCTTAAATCAATCCCCTCCTCCAAGCTCAGGGTTTACTACACCCTAAACCCTGAACCATAAACCCTAAACCCTAAATCCCAAGCCCGAAGCATGGTGCTGTCTGGTTTGTAGCATGGAGGCTTCAGCATTTTGGCTTTGGATGTTGTTCTTGGGCTTTGGGGCCCATTTTGGGGTTTGTTCGGGTTTACTGGTGCCCAAAATATGGCGAGCCCGAATGTAACCCCAACATACGATGATCCTTATTCTGTTTTCGGGAACCCCCCATATATATGGTTCCGTGTCCCGTGTCGGTACCCCCCCCCCCCCATGGTATCCCCCCCTCACCCCCCCCTAAACCCTAAACCCTAGACCCTAAACCCTCTAAACCCCTAAACCCTAAACCCTGAACCCTGAACCCTCAACCCAAACCCCAACCACACCACCCCACAGGGGGCCCCAAACCAGGGGGCGTGGACCCTAAACCCTAAACCCTAAACCCTAAACCCTAAACCCTAAACTTGGGTTCGGCCGGTCCACACTAACAGTCACCACCAGCAGACCCACAAATAAAAGCACCCGGTAAATGCCAAAAAAATGACTGAGATTCCTGCTATTCCTGGTGCTATTCCTGGTGCTATTTCTGGTGCATTTTTTTGTGCTATTTCTGGTGCTATTTTTTGTGCTATTGTTTGTGCTATTTCTGGTGCTATTTTTTGTGCTATTGTTTGTGCTATTTCTGGTGCTATTTCTGGTGCTGCTGCTGGTGCTATGTGACTAACAATCACCATCAGCAGACCCACAAAAAACAGCACCCGGTAAATGCTAAGCTGCTAAAATTGACTGGGATTCCTGGTGCTATTTCTGGTGCTATTGTTTGTGCTATTTCTGGTGCTATTTTTTGTGCTATTCCTGGCGCTGTTTCTGGTGCTATTTTTTGTGCTATTGTTTGTGCTATTTCTGGTGCTATTTCTGCTGCTATGTGACTAACAGTCACCACCAGCAGACCCACAAAAAGAAGCACCCGGTAAATGCTAAAATTGACTGGGATTCCTGGTGCTATTTTTGCCTGTGTGTTATAAGGCCACGGCGTTATTTGACTGTTCGTGTGGACCGGCCGAACCCTAAACCCCAAAACCCTAAACCCTAAACCCTAAACCCTAAACCCTAAACCCTAAACCCTAAACCCTAAACCCTAAACCCTAAACCCTAAACCCTAAACCCAAACCCCAACCGCACCACCCCACAGGGGGGCCCAAACCACAGAGGGGCGGGGCGGGGAAAGACTTTGGGGGGGCCATGGGGGGGGGGGGGGGGGGCAGGGGGGGGGGGGGCATGGGGGGGGGGGGGGGGGCAGCGACGCTGCACCATATATCTGTTTGCGGCAACCCCAATATTAAAAAAAAAAAAAAAAGGGGTTTAGGCCAGTTTGGAGCCCTACAACCTAAACACTATAAAGTAGGGGCTATAGGGCTTCCAAGAGCCTACCGAACCAGAATACGAGGCCAGTCCTTCCAGAGGGTTCTTAGGGGAGGGAGGTTAACTGCCGGAAAGTTCATGCATGCGATGACCTCCCAGAAAACCCTAAACACACCTACCCATCGACCCTAAACCTTAAAGCTTGAACCCAAAGCCCTGAACCCTAAACCCTAAACCCTACTTTCTTTGAGCTCCCCAACGAGGCTCTACATGCAGAAGCGCTCCGTTCAGCACAAGCGCAACCCGCTGCGCGGACAATGTGACAATGTTAAGGTTTAGGAATTTAGGGCAACACAAAGGTTTAAGGGGTACGGTTTAGGGCAATGTTAAGGTTCAGGGTTTAGGGTTTAGGGTTTAGGGTTTATTGCTTAGAGAGGGTTTGGGGTGTAGGGTTTGGAAACCCGCATTTCCCATGGGCTAGGTTTTCATTGGGGAACCTAAACCCTGAACCCTATACCCTAAACCCTTAGCCGTAAGCCCTAAACCCTTTCTAGACAAAGTTGGACTTGGAGCTTCCACCAAAGGCTTCGGAGGATGGTCCTTGTTCCTTAAGCACCATTAGGGTTTAGGGTTTAGGGTTTAGGGAATGAAGCCTAAACTTGGGGTCAGATACCCTACTTGGAGGTTCATGGGTGCTTATGACCCTAGTACAACCTTACTTGTAGCCTACTGGGGGACTTAGGGGGCTTATAAATGCAGTTCTTATGGGGGTTATAAGTCCAACATGGGCTAATTTTCCCTATGACCCCTAAATAATGCCCTGTAGAGCGTTGATTATGGGGATTACAGGGCCGAATAGCCCATCCTGGTACTATAATACCATTTTAAGGTAGTGTGAACCATACACCATTTTAGGGTTCATTTGGTCCCCGAGGTTTGGTTAGGATTCAGGCTTTAAGGCCCATAGCAGGGTGCTTTCTCGACTAGCACTGGTGTTCTCTAAGAGCTCGACATTTGGGGCTTGACATGGTGGCCGTTTATTCTGGGACCTTGAATTTGTAGGGTTGTCTAGGGTTTAGGGTTTACGGGCGCATCGTGCGACGTTTGGTGTTTACGGTTTAGGGCTGCCCCTTGTTGGCTCATGTGGCAAGTGAAGTTAAACCCCTATAAACCCCGACCCCTAAAGCGGTTGGAACCCTGAGCACCAGCAGACTCGAGTACGACATGGTCTTAAACATCACAAAACTTGAGTTCTAGTCCTGAACCCGAACCCTTTTGGGAGTTGTTAAAAACTAGTGACTAGAGTCCCCTTGTTGCTCCTTTGAACAGAAGGCTTCCTTATGAACGGACACCAAAAGCGACCCCAGTCAAGACAACATTTGATTTTTCCCAACCCTTGCTCAACCCTAAACCCCAAAACCCAAATCCACGCACTCTAAACCCTATAAACCCCCTTCACATCCTAAACACCCTTCCTAGCCCTGCAAACCCTAAACGCCCTCAAAACCCTAATTTTAAGGTTTAGGGTTTAGGGTTCCTCTGAAAGCCACAAAGGCCCACCGGCGGAGTCCGCCACAACCGGGAAGGTGGCTATGCCGACTACCAGGCGCGGCCGGTTGACGGTGTAGCTTAGGGGCTGGGTAGTTGACCTTTAACCTTTTTGGATACTTTCAGTCCTGTTACAAATAAAAGGTTAACCTTTTTTGGGCTAGGGTTTTCAGCCCCTAAGGTAGGGGGAGGGGTTAGGATGCGGTAATTACTACAACTGTAGGTAAATAGAGGCCCAGGTATAAATAAAGGTTTCACGGTTAAGGGTTGCGGGGTTGGGCTGCGGATCTCTCAGGGTGGTTCACGCGGCGTGTAGCTTGATTTGTCCTACGTAGCTGGGGTTGGGCTGCGGATCTCTCAGGGTGGTTCACGCGGTGTGTAGCTTGGTTTGTCCTGCGTAGCTGGGGTTGGGCTGCGAATCTCTCAGGGTGGTTCAGGCGGTGTGTAGCTTGATTCGTCCTGCGTAGCTGGGGTTTGTGTTTCTTTGGTGCGTATTGGCTGAAACTCTTTAAATTCTGAAACCCTGAACCCCTTTCATCCCTTCAGCCGGTTCTTCGACAGCCCTGTAGCCGCAGCCCTTATATACTTTCTAACCCTACACCCTAAACCCTAAACCTCAACATCTGGTGGCGCCCGCAACTCAGGGGTTAGGGTTCGGAATTTACAGCTTCGGGCTTCGGGTGAAACCGTGGAAGCTCAGCGCTGTTTTTTGACCAGGGCGAGGCTATCAGAAATCCTCTTCCCAGCCCTAAACGCCATGTACCGGGTTTAGGGTTTACAGGGTGTATTTTGGTCTTTGTAGAGTGTTCATAGGGTTTATAGGGCTTATCGGGTTTATAGGGGTTTAGGGTTTACAAGGTTTATAGGGTTTATGGGGGTTTACAGGGGGTTTGGGTTTAAGGTTTAGGGTTTAGAGTTTAGGGTTTAAGGTGTAGGGTTTAGGGTTTAGGGTCTAGGGTTTAGGGTTTAGCCTAAGAACCTGAGGCTTTCTAATCTACACAGCCACTGTGTTTCTTATCGTCCCCGTATCCGAAACACACAGCAACAATCCAGCCAAGATATTTACGGTCCAGCGTCTCGGCCTGAGAATCATTAGGCCCTCTACACCCTGCACCCCGCACGCTACACCCTACACCCGAAACCCTAAACCCTAAACCCTAAACCCCAACTGCAAGCATGCCCATTCGAGACCTCAGACACGAAATCGCCACCATCCCCTTCAAACTAAAAAAGCCCTCAGCCGCGGTGAGGTGGGCATGTGCTACATCTCCCCGAGCCAGCTCACCGTGGCAGCTCGGGGGGTGGGGACCCCCAGTTAGGATCTGCTGCTCTGCGGGAACCCTAAACCCTAAACCGTAAACCCCAAACCCTAAACCCTAAACCCTAAACCCTAAACCCTAAACCCTAAACCCTAAACCCTAAACCCTAAACCCTAAACCCTAAACCCCAACTTCCGGAGACCTGAGCTGATCATCTGTTCCCCCTCCACGTAGTGGAGATTGAAGGTTGAAGATCCCCAAATACCTTTTTTAGGTATTTAGTTAGGGTTTCGGGTTTAGGGTTTAGGGTTTAGGGTTTCTTGGGACATGGTAATATTTTCCCTTTAAAGGGTTTAAGAGGACCATATTTAGGGATATTTTATTCTGAAATTCTTTAAGGGCCATCCTCGTTTTCTTGGAACTTTCAATCTTTAATGATCAAGCCGATCAGGATTTGATCTCAGCTGATCGGATCTGATCTCTCTCGTCCCCCAAAGTTATATTTGATGAATTCCGCACGCAGGGGACCCCTCTAAACACTAAGCCCTTTGAACTCCATACCCGAAAGCCATACATGCTAAACCCCTACAACCCGCCACTAAATACACCCAAACCCCCTGAACCGCTGAGCTCCTAAACCCTAAACCTCTAACCCGCTACAACCCTAAACCCTACCAAACCCCGAACCACAAAACCCTAAACTCTAAACCCCTGAACCCCAAAGCCCCTGAACCCGGACGCCTCCCAGGCCCGCACCGTCGCGCTCGCCGAACCCCGCGGACGCCGCTGGAAGAAGTGAGGGCAAAGCCGGCCTTAGGGTGTAAGGCTTTAGCCATTTCAAGCTTTATTTCAGGGCTTCAGGGTTTCTATAATTAAATTAGTTGTTGGTGTTTCAGCGTTTTGGGGGTTTCGTAGGGTTCTTATGGATTTCGAGGTCGGGTTTTAGGAGTTCTGGGTTCAGGGCGTGAGGGTTCAGCGTCCCACCCGTATCATGAAGCCTCCACATTCTGAGTTGAAGGAGTCCCATAAACCCTTATAATCTTATATGCCCTAAACCCTTATAATCTTATAAACGCTTATAATCTTATAAGCCCTACACCCTAGGGTTAAGGGGTCAGCCCGTTCAGGCTTTGTCTCGTCCCCGTGGTGCGTGTCAGGAGCCCGCGCCGAGCGCGCGGGCGCGAGCGCGCGGGAGCAAAACGCGGCCTTCAGGGTTGAGCCCAAACCCCACTTCTGCATTGCTGGGTCCTTGTTGGCTTTAAGTTTTCCTTTTCTTGTTAGGATAACCCAATAATTGGGACTAAGCATGATCATTTTTGATAGAACCAATTCCAAAGAAGTTCAGAAGGTTATGAAATATAGGCTTATAATTCCTTCCCCCAAATATCCACCCCCCCCCCCCCCACCCGAAATATTAAATACTCCCAAGTATAGTTGACATTACAGTATATGGGGGGGGGGGGGGGGGGGGAAGGGTATTTCAATATGAGGGGGAAAGGGGGCTACTTAGGTTCATGATAAGATATAGGTAGGACAGGTCGAGTCACGCCTGCAGCTACATAGAACCTCATTTGTTTGGCACTGAGCCCTAAACCCTACTTAGAACTGCCCATGAACCTGCAAGTAAAGATAGGCTGCGGAGATAAGGTTCGGAAGAGTTTAGGGTTCAGCGTTTTAGGGTTTAGAGATAGGAGGGGTTTGGGTTAAGGGTTCAGGGTGAAGTGTTCAGGGTTTCGGGATAGGTTTGTGGTAGTAGCGCTGTGGCCCCAAGGCCTTAAGTCTCTAAGGGTCTCTCATGTTGCATAATTCAGTTTGTGGCACCTAAAGCCCAAGCCGTGTGACGACTTCGGGTCTTGGCCGAAGGGCAGATGTTAGGGGCTGGCGTTGTGATATTTGGGTGCGTAGGCTGTTTTGCCCTAACCCTAAGCACTCCCCAAACCCTAAACCCTATAAACCCTACACCCCATTAAAAGCTGCTAGTATAAGGGGGAGCATCCCAAGATCAGAACCCTTTGGGCCTCCGAAGGCCTCAGGCGGACATGTGCTTTATTGGGTGCATTTGGGGGCTCCTTACTTGTAGCCTTTTTGGGTTTAGGGTTCAGGGTTTAGGGTTGCCCATTTGGTCAGTCTTTCAAACAGGAACTGACATGTTGCAATTCAGGGTCCAGGTATGGCAGCATGAGCGGCTTGAGTTCCAGCCAGCATGTGCTGTAGCCCTTGCTATGCCCGCCATGACTGCAAAGACACTTGCGGCCATTGCATGCCTAATGGCAGTAACACTTCACGGTTGCGGGTGTGATTCCATCCAGCTTGCCACTTGTGCCATCGACGTCAATGCCGGTTGCCGAGGCCTGCAGATTTATGCGGACTGCGTCAGCGACGCAGCATGTTGCAAGGAGGAGCTTTCGGGCGACAACAGCGGGTTGGGAAGAACCGCATCGGACTTGATTGCCGACACCTACGCCGCAGCGCAGGCGTTGGAGCCCAATTGCCACTTTTGGAACCCCTGCTGAGGAGACATTTGAGTTAATGCCACTTATGTAGCCTGGGAGCTCTGTTCCGCGCACGTGAAGCATAGCACGTATCTGCTCCGACCCGTACATTTTTCCCATTGTTACATAGGGATGCCCCAAATGTGTATTCCGTACTTTGCAAGAACCCCCCCCTCAACAAAATAAAATGACAAAAGGGTATCCCTCATTAATTAGGAAGTTCATGGCGTTAAAACTGTCAGGGTTTGCAGGGTTTGGGGTTTTTGTCGAAATTTGCGTTGCTCTCCAGACACACAGCCGTAATGTCATGCTGCTGGTGGGGCTTTTGACGCTAGCTCGCTGCAGGGTTTGGTCTTAGGGTTTTAGAGTAATAGAGTATAGGGTTTAGGGTTCAGGCTTTAGGGTTTAGGGTTTGGGGTTTAGGGTTTAGGTTTCAGAAACATCTTTCCTTCATATGCCGCCGAGTAGGCACCCAGCCACCGAGCGCAGAGCAGAGGCACCAGGCCGTTTCATCGGCCACAAGACGCCGACTTATGGCGGTTCATGGGTTTAGGGTTTAGGGTTTAGTTAGGGTTTAGGCGAGTAGGGTTCTACGTAGGGTCTCTATATGGTTACAACCATATTTAGAGTACATTTAAACCTACTTCAAGAATCCGGAGAGCAGGCCCTTCTTCCCTTTTTTCAAGGTTTAGGCTCCCTTAGAAGCCCCGATAAACCAAAATGGGCACCCTTCTTCCTCGTGGGATACTCTTGGGTCACCCTAAACCCTAACCCTAAACCCTAAAAGCCCCCACCCCCCAGGGTCTAGGATTGTTGAAGTACCTGTGAACCTCCGAGCATGAACTGAGAATGCTGCCAGCGGCACGGGCGTGCTCGCCAGACATGCCACCGGCGAAGCTCCAAACATACTGGGCGTTGATCGAAGTATACCCGAAACCCTAAACCCCAAACCCTAAAGCCTCAACCTTAAACCCTAAACCCGAAACCCTGAACCGCTCGGGTTCCTATGGGTTTTTCAAAGGGGAAGGTGCGGTCGGCCATTTTGGGAACAGGCGTGTTGACCAACAGCCTCTTGGATTTCATGTCTTGCGCGAAGTACACCAAGCCCTAAGCTATAGTCGATGTCTCTGAAGTAGGTTTCGGGTTTGGGTTTGGGGTTTAGGGTTTTGGGTTGAACAAAATTTCTGGACGGCCTAGGCCCAAGTCTCCGCGACGCCACTGCGTGCTCCCTTTCTTGATTATGGCGTGTAGACTCGCCTGAAATGAAACCGAAACCGCAAACCCTCAACCACCAATCCTTACGCCATAAATTCCTCTGCCCCACATGCGCAGCAGCACGGTACCCTGGCCCTCAGCCGAAACCCCTCAACACCAGATCCCGTGTTCTAAGGCTCACAGCCCTAACCCGACAAATAGGGCTCCATTTACCTCTTATTTTGGGAGTTATGCCCGATATTTGAGGGGTTATGACCTACGATTTTGTAGGGTTTTGGGAGTCGCAGGTAGGGTTTAGGTTTCTTTTGGGGGTTTCAAGGGTTTTAGGGTTTAGATTCTTGGTGGCAGGTGAAGACTTCTTCAGGACAGGCTGAGGCCACTTCTTGCCACCTGCCGCTTTGCATAGTCGGTGTTGAGGTTTGAGGGGTTTAGGGTTTAGGGTTTAGGGTTTAGGGTTTAGGGTTTAGGGTTTAGGGCTAGGACATAAGATTTCGTTTAGTGTTTACGCTCAGGCCTCTTGCTTCTGGTATGCAGAACCACCATTAAAGTTTATTCTCAAAGGTTCTGCAGGCGACCTACTGACAATATGTCTTGCTTTGTGATGGGAAGCCGAAGAAAGGGAGCCTGGGGACAGGCCCCGAACCCTTATAAGAACCGGATAAGCCCTGTAAACCCTATAAATCCTACAAACCCTACACACCTCATACACCCTAAACCCTAAACCCTATACGGCTCAGTTGAAATCAACAAAGCAGGCGCGGTGCAGAATCCAACGATCCTCTATGACCTGCTGGACCCACCATGGTGCTGCACGAGGTCGACATCGACATGCTGAGCGTGCCTACTCTTGTGCATGATGTTGCTTTGTTTGCAGACTTTGGTCGCTTGGCGGCAACGTGGAGAGGAAGCAAGATCCCACCATGCAGTCTGACTTCGAGCTACCATGCACAGGGCTCAACCCCGGCCCTGAGGGGTTGAGTAGTTAACCTCTAACCTTTTTGGCTATATGTACATATAAATATATAATTAATCCTTTTACAAGCAAAAGGTTCACTTTTTTTGCGATAGGGCATTCAGCCCCTCAGGGCCGGAGGAGCCTGCATACAACCTTTTTTGTAGGGGTAAGGGCGGTTAGGGGTGCCACTCCTCAAACCCTGAACATCCAAGCCCTAACCCGTAGCCAAAACATCCCAAAGCCTAAGTTTAGGGTTTAGGGTTTAGGGCAGTTTAGGGTTTAGGGTTTAGGGTTTAGGGTTTAGGGTTTAGGGTTTAGGGTTTAGGGCCTAGGAGCCCTCAACACCCCTAAGCCCTAAGCACCCAAGAGCCCCAAGCCCGTCCTATGTTGGGTATCCCGAACCCTAAACCCCCGAAGCCCTAAACCCAAAACCCTAAACCCTAGCCCTAAACCCTAAACCCTAGTAAACCCTAAATATAGACCCCTTTTCGAAGCTCCCTCTCCACAGTCTTGGGAAGGTTGAGTTCTCCCAAACCCTGAACCCTGAACCCTAAACCCTAAACCCTAAACCCTAAACCCTAAACCCTAAACCCTAAACCCACATCCTTGGGGAGGTTGAGTTCTCTTGCTCCAAGCCAAGCTGGTCCACGGGCGCAGCGGCGGCCCCAGAACGAACCCCCCTAGGCTTGCTATTTCTTCAAAAACCTAAGGGTTTAGGGTGTAGGGTTTCGGGTTCAGGGTTCAGGGTTTAGGGTGTAGGCTTTAGGGTTGTCGGGTTTAGGGTTTAGGGCTATTTAGCCCTAAGGTGGTTCCAAAACCCTTGCAAATACCATGGTCCCCGAATTCGCTGGTTCCAACACCATCGCAAATACCATGGTCCCCGAATTCGCTGGTTCCGAAACCCTCGCTTCGCTGGTCGCAAATACCATGGTTCCCGAAATCGCTGGTTCTAAATCCCCCACAAATGCCATGGTCCCCGAATTCGCAGGTTCCAAAACCCTCGCGAATGCCATGGTCCCCGAATTCGCCGGTTCCAAAACCCTCGCAAATACCATGGTCCCCGAACTCGCTTGCTCCAAGACCTTGGCAATTTTGTTGCCAGGGGAAGGGAGGAGTCGAGGTTTCGCAGCGCCCTAAACCCTAAACCCTAAACCCTAAACCCGTTGCCGTTGGGAGCAAAGCAGCTTCAAACTCAAGCCAGAACTAGGATGCCCAGTAGTACCCTTATTCCCTTTTTGGGGGGCCTAGGTTCCCTTATAAAACCTCTGCAAGCAAAAAAAGGGCACCCCTTTTGTATCCTAGGTTACTGGGCAACCTAGGGAAAAGTCAAAAGGTTCTGATGCGCGACCCGAGGTGCGCTTGCGCAGACCTCAAACCTGAATCCTCAACATACCAAACCTTGTAGACCCCTCAACCTCTTCTAGGATGCCCAGTAGTGCCCGGTAGTGCCCTCATTCCCTTTTTTGGGGTTAGGTTCCCTTATAAAACCCCTTTAAGCAAAAAGGGTACCCTGTTTAATCCTGGGTTGCTGAGCATCCTAGTCTTTAACCCTTTAAGGCATGGACACCCTAACCCTCAACCCTCGTAAGCCCAACCTGAAAGCCCCCAGCATACCAAGACCCAGTAGACCAAGAACCCTCAACCCCAAATCCTATAAACCCTAAGCCCCAAACCGTAAGCGCTACACCCTAAACCCTAAACCCTAGACCCTAGACCCTAAACCCTAGACCCTAAGCAAGGTTGCATCACTGGGCAACACGGCCACCATCGACGAGGATGCTCTCTTAGGAGAGGTGCCTCGGCTTTGGTTTAGGTTTTAAGGTTCAGGGTTCAGGGTTTAGGGTTCAGGGTTCAGGGTTTAGGGTTTAGGGTTTAGGGTTTAGGTCTTACTGGTTTTGGGTTTTGCTTTTGGGTTTACTGTACCTAGGGGTTCCTGTACCCTTTGCCCGAAGACCTTGTAGAAGATCAACCTCATACCAGCAACACCCTAAACCCTAGTCCCTATACCCCTAAACCCTAAACCCTAAACCCTCAACCCTAAACCCTAAACCCTAAACCGAACAGCCCACCCTGGTAACCCTGAGCCGGCCACGCAGGTACCCGATCCTTAAGCTTCGGGGCCTTAGGGAGTAGTGGGGAGTATTTGGGAACCTTGAGTTATATACCCCCCTTGAACCCTATGAACCCTAAGCCCTAAACCCTAAGCCCGAAACCCTAAACCCTAAACCCTAAACCCTAAATCCTAAACCCTAAACCCTAAACCCTCAACCCTAAACCCTAAACCCTCAACCCTAAACCCTAAACCCTAAACCCAAACCCTAAACCCTAAACCCTAAACCCTAAACCCTAAACCCTAAACCCTCCCTTAAGAACCTTATCATGCAGGTACCCGATCCGGTGGGCAAGGGCAAGAGCGACTGCAGCAGCCAGCCGAAGGCACACTGGAGGCTATTGCTAATTTTGGTTGCTCTATATCCCCCTGGGGAGTTATTTTCTATCTTTGTTTATGTGAAACCCAAGAAGATATTAAAAAAACTATTTTTTATTAAGGTTCTAAGGGTTAGGTGGCTCTCTTGGGAGTTGCAGGCCCGAACCTGTGTTTAGGGTTTGGCGCTTATGGTTGGTCTAGAGTTTCGGGTTTAGGATTCAGGGCTACAATTAGAGTAGGGCATACCGGTAGAACCTAAGCCCTAGGGAACCCCCCGCCCCCCCAGCTATAGGGTAGACCCATGGAGCCCAAGACTGAATTTCAAGCCCGCAAAAGCCCAAAACCACAAACCTAAGTCGAGAACCTCAACAACTCTAAACCCTAAACCCAAAGATTCTTCATCGGGGGTTACGATACTAGGGGTACCTTATGGGAGTCTTCATTATAAGGGAAGCCTACTCTCAAGGGGGGACTCTAGTAGGGGTTTTCCTATTTTCCCTAAACCCTCAACCCTCAGCCCTTAGCCAGGCCTGCGCCAACTGCTCCTGTGGTAGGAAGGAGCTGGAGGCCGACTCCTGCGTTGTCTCTTTGCCTAAATCTAGGACACAGTCTAGGCCCCTATTGCTTTGATAGGGGGGTTTAGCTTCCCTTATAAGCCCCTGCAGTCCAAAAGAACGCGCAGACGTTTTATTCCTAAGTTACTCTTGGGTCTAGAAACCCTAAACCCCAACTCCTAAACCCCTAAACCCCTGAACTCCCCAAAGCCTATGCAAAGAGATTAGGCCTAAGGGTCATTGATTGGTAGCTTGGGTTTAAAGGGAGGGTTGATTGAATGTTTATGGTGGTTTATGGGGCTGCATGAGGTGTTGGGGTGTGGGGGGTTGTGGTTCTAAGGCTCGGATGTACCCTAAGGCTCTCATGTGCCCTAAGGCTCTACGGCCCGGAATTGAGGCCCATAGCCCTCCTGAGGAGGTACCAGTCCCTCCGTAGTGATCTTTGGCTGGGTTTAGGGTTTAGGGTTTAGGGTTTAGGGTTTAGGGTTTAGGGTTTAGGGTTTAGGGTCTAGGGTCTAGGGTCTAGGGTTTAGGGTTTAGGGTTTAGGGTTTAGGTGGGGCTCCTCGGGGGTTTGGGGGTCAAGCGGAGATGCCTCCAAGGCCCATGCAGCCCTACTAGTTGCCTAGTTTAGGGCTTAGGGTTTTTGCTTTCTGCAAACATCTCAGGTTAGTTTGATGGTCCCTGAATATGGTCCCTTACCCTCTCAAAAGGGTTCCGACTTATGAGCCCTAGGGTTCTGCAGGGTATATGTAAGGGATATGCAAGGGCTCCCCATTTCCATTTTCTACGTGGCTGACGACCTGATTATCAAGCTGATAAGCTCCCGGAAACCCAAAACCTAACCCCTAAACCCTAATTTCTAGCCGGGCTGTCAGGACAAGTTTGGTGCTGAAGCAGCCAAGCAGCGGCTGGAGCAAGGCGTTTTTTTTTTTTTTTTGCGGGGGGGGGGGGGGGGGGGGGGGTGGTGGTTCACAGAAGCTGCCTTTGTACGCGACCTCAGAATCCTGTAGCAGGGAGGGTGTTTTGAAAAATGACCTACAAAAGAGTAGGCTTGTTCTTGGGGGGGAAAGCCACACAGTGCTTGGGGTTCAAGATACATGGTGTGCGGTTTAGGGTTCAGGGCGGTACGCAGTTCGCGGATAAGAGAGCCGGAACTAGTATCAAATACATGTTCCCCCCTGATACAAGCAGTCCTTAATGGGGACTATAATGGGGGGGGGTACTATAATCCCTATGAAGGACTGTTAGTATTAGGGAGAACATCCTCACTCTAAACCCTAAACCCCAAACCCTAAACCCTAAACCCTAAACCCTAAACCCCAAACCCCAAACCCGAAACCCTAAACCCCAAACCCGAAACCCTAAACCCTAAAACCTAAACCCTAAACCCGAACATCCCAAAATTGAGCCTTACAGAAGGGCACGGTTTCATCGCGAGCCCACGGGCAGAGAGCTGCTACGACCCAGCTTCCGAGCCGCGGGAGGCCGCCATGGAGGCTAGGGTTTAGGGTTTAGGGTTTCGGGTTTAGGGTTTAGGGTTTCGGGTTTAGGGTTTAGGGTTTCGGGTTTCGGGTTTCGGGTTTAGGGTTTAGGGTTTAAGTTTGGGGTGTGAACTTTGGGATGTTCCCCCTTATAACCTGGGTTTTGCAGCTTTGTTTCTGGGTTTACTTATATCTAAAAGGTATGTACTTCTTTTTCCAGGGTTTACTCCAAAGCAGGGAACAGTCCTTAATTGGTGATTCTAACAGGGGGAAGGGGTACTAGCATTCCCATTCAGGTTAAGGGGGAACATCCCAATGAGAACTTCTTTCCTGCATTTGGGGCTGCGAAGCATCGGGAGCATGCAACGATGTCGGGAAGGCCGCGCTCTGCTTCTGCGCAAGGGCTGAAGGTTGAAAGTTTAGGGTTTAGGGTTTGGTGTTTAGGGTTCAGGGTTTAGGGTTTAGGGTTTAGGGTTTAGGAAGCTCCTTCGCTTCTCTTGCATGCGCTGGAGGCCGAGCATTCTCTGTGATCACCTTGCTTTGCCGCGGCATCCGGGGCGGGATCTCAAGATGGAACACACTTCGAGCTCTTCAAGCACAAGCAAAGGGTAGGGTTTGGTGTATTTGAGGGAGGTCGCCGAAACACTCCAGCCACTTATTAACGACGGCCTCAGGGGGGAGTTACCCAGTTGCAGGCTTTAGGTTTAGGTGTAAGAGGGATTCATGGCCGAAGGGCTGCACAATGGGTACATGAGAATGATTGGCTACGCCTTAAACTTTGTAGGTGTTCTTGTTGCTAGTTAGCGCATGTGCTTGAGTTCGGGTGTGTTGGGCTAGTCCCCATATTGCTTACCCTAAGTCTCCTATGAGCCTTTGATTATCGTTGAGGGTAACCCTAAAACCTACGTAGACTCGAAACCCTAAACCCCAAACTCTAAACCCTAAACTCCTAAACCCCAAACTCCTAAACCCCAAACTCCTCAACCTTAAATATGCAATCCATCCCACTTGTCGCTCCTTTGTGCTCGGGATGTCAGGCAAGGAGCGCTCATCTTGCGGGAGGTCCTCCGCAGAAGCTTGGGGTTCAGGGTTCAGGGTTCAGGGTTTAGGGTTTAGGGTTTAGGGTTTAGGGTTTAGGGGCAGCAGTTCTTGGGTTTGGGGTTCGGGGTTTGGGCTTTGGGGTATTTAGTTAGGATTAAGGGATTGGGGTTGAGGGTGTAGGGTTTGGGGTTTAATTAGGGTTTCGGGCTCAGGTTTAGGGTTCAGGGCACGGTTCAGAGGGTTCTGTACTTGGAGGTTCATGGGTACCTAGTAGTAGGGTGATGAGTACGTAAAATTTAAGGGCTATAGCCACAGTTGCCATACTTATAACCGTGCAGTTTGGGGTTGTTCAATTGGTGAAGCCCTCAATACTTAATTGAACCGAACCATTAGGCTACCCCCCTTTTCAAGGAGCCATGTTTAGGTCTGGGAATGCATAGCTACAGGTAGGGATCATATGAAGCGATGCTGCTCCAAGCCCTGAAACCTTTCAAAGCCCTGCCTGAGACCCCATCACCTACAGTTTTATGGGTTACAGGGTTATAGGGTTTTAGGGGTTTAGGGTTTAGGGTTTAGGGTTTCGGGTTTAGGGTTTAGGGTTTAGGGGTGCCTACCAATGAGGGGTAGTCAATACTGAACTTTCGGTAAATAGAGTGCCAGGGCAAAGCCCAAAGCCCAAACCCTGGCCTCAGTTGCTACTTGGGCGACGCGTTCCGGTGTGAGCCGGGGCCTCGCTGGCTCTGCGCTTTGGGTCGTAAGGTTTAGGGTCTAAAGGGATTTAGGTTTGGACGGTTTAGGGTTCTTTTTTCCAGCGTTTAAGTTTGCAGACTTTAAGTGTCTAAGACACGGACTCCCAACTTGGGTTCCCAAAGAGCCCAAAGCCCTGGATTTTCGTGGCCTTGGGAGCCCAGTGGTACCCTTTACCCTTTTGTTTGCTGTGGGTTCACTTATGAAGTAACCAACCAAAAAGGGGTGCCCTCATTATAATACGGTTGCTGGGCTACCAAGTGGCCCGAAAAACCCCTACACACAACGTCTTTGGCCACCTCCTTCCGCAATAGCACAAGATCGATGTGAACGTTTGAGCCCCGGATTTGGTGACCCTTTTGCTACTACTGAAACCCCCGCGCACTGCTGGTTGTCCGTATGAGAAGCCTTACTGGGTACCCTTTTCGGGGGTCGCTTGAAGGGGACCCTTATCGGTGCACTCTGGCCCCTCTATCCTAAGCACCTTGTCCACCCTTAAAGTAGTGGTACTCTACCCCCATCCTTCCACGGGCCTAATCAGTCGGTTTACTGGAGCCCCTAAGGACCCCATGCCCCTGGAAGGATAGGGTAAACTCGAAGCCCTAAACCCTAAACCCTAAACCCTAAACCCTAAACCCTAAACCCTAAACCCTAAACCCTTTTCCCTAAACCCACGAAGCCGTACTCCGCCCGTAAATCTCTTTCGGCTTGCTTTGATTCTTTTCAGGACCTGCCCCTACCGGGGCCTGCCGGCTTTCAAGCCAGGAACCAAGGTGGGAGCCGGCTTACACTAGGGCTTAACAGGGCTTTAAGGGTTTTGGTGTTATTTCTTTTGGTGCTATTTATTGGGTTTGGGGTTTGAAGTTTTGGGATGTCTTGGTTGTAGGGTTTAGGGTTGGAGGTTTACGGTACATAACACTTTTTTCAATAAAGCAGCACAGCTGAGTCAGAAAACGGTGCGGTCGAGTCAGAAAATATCAGGTGTCTCAGTCAGAAGACGGCAACGTCCAAGTCAGAAAACGAACAGACACACTCTGCAAACAAAGGCCTCATCAGTCAAGCCTTGACACCGCTCTTCTCTCTCCAAGGCACCAAACTGGGATCAGAAATTTTTTTGAGAAAGCAAAGAGGCTGACTGATGCTTTTGGATTTGTTGCATGTTTTGCGACATGCTGACCAAATAACTAATTTATTCGTTTCCAATCTTGGGCGCTTCTGCATTCCCTTTCTATATGAAGGCCTTAATTTTCGGATTGGCGCCCTCTTGTTTTCGGACTTGGGCTTTCGGACACACGGATGGACCAAATGGCCCAACCCTTTTTTTCGTCCGGTTGCGGTTGCATTCGCACGTTCGAAGCATGTGGCGTTTTGGCACTGAGCCTCTTCGTTTTCTTGTTGCACGTTTTCCGACCGCACGTTATTTTTTCGGATTGGCGCCTTTGGATGTTGGGCAGACTTGTTTTTTTTGTTTTTTCCTCTTGGCGTGTGCCTGCGGTAATTATTGTGATTTTCGTCTTTTGCTTTCTCTGACTCGGCCCCCGCTTTTTCCGACTCAGGGACTCAGGCTTGTGCGTTTTCCGAATGCGCCGGGTGCGTTTATGAGATTTCTGACTCAATCCTTCCATTTTCTGGTTGGAACCTTCCGTTGTACTCCCGCGTTTTCTGACTCAGCCAGGGTTTAGGGTTTAGGGTTTAGGGTAAGAAATCCTCGTACGTCGGGTGGTCGCCCTGAACCCCTTGAGCTCCTGCGTCCCAAACAAACCATTTCCCTGAACCCTGTATATACATATTTATTAATCTGCCAAATAAGAATAGACAACAATCCCTATATTGCCCTTTATAAGGAAACATGTTTTTTTAAAGTTTTGGGGGCAAATAGTGCCCTAAACCCTAATTAAACGCTACACCTTTCAGGGTCCACAGTTGTGCAATGAAAGTGATGCGACTCAGGCTGGTGAGCAGCGCATGATGCGGTCTTACTGATCGAAGCAGAAGCCCGGAACCTAACCCCCAAGCCCCCAAACTCCCAAACACCCAAACCCCCAAAACCCCCAAACACCCAGACCCCCAACATACCCAAAACCCCAAAACTTCAAGCCCCCAAAAACCCAAACCCTAAACCCCAAAACCCAAACCCTAAACCCTGCCCTCAACCCTCAACCCTAAACCCTCAGACCCTCAGACCCTCAGACCCTCAGACCCTCAGACCCTCAAACCCTCAAACCCTCAAACCCTAAACCCTCCTTAAACCTAAACCCTAAACCCCCAAACCCTCAAACCCTCAAACCCTCAAACCCTCAAACCCTAAACTCTCCTAACCCCTAAACCCTAAACCCCAAACCCCAATCCCTAAACCCCAAACCCTAAACCCTAAACTGCCAGGTTGAGCTCTCCGCGGGCGAGACCCTGGGCACCGGCCAGCTGGACCTGCGCGTGGAAGACGACGAGGCCGGCTAGATGTGTGGATGGGCGCGGGGTGGTTTGAAAACTACCTGTGGGGGGTTTAGGGTTTAGGGTTTAGGGTTTAGGTTTACTGGAAGGTTCATGGGTACTCAAGAGTAGGGTTATGAGTGCCTTGAAAAAGTTTATACCATGTCATAACTCAGAACCATCCATAGTGACCCAACGTATAACCCGACGGATAAGTACCCATGAACCTTCAAGTAGGGTTTTGGCTTGGGGCTTGGGGTTTCGGGTTCAGGCTTCAGTTTGGGGTTTTCATGGTTGAAAGTGCATTTTTTAGTTTTTTTTGGGTTATTTCGAGGGGGTGTAAGGTGTACAGGCTGGGGGTTTGGTTAAAGGCTACGCCGTTCGGGTTTAGGGTGGTGTTGAGGTTGCGAGATTCGGTTCCATGGACTGTTCTAGGCGCGGTGCCCCCCATAAGAAGGGACTTTGAAAAGGACTTCTTCTAAACGAAGCTTGCTAAAAGCAGAGCCCTAAACCTTGGCTTTCAGATAAAGTCGTTGCAAGATACCGGCATCGCCGTTATCAGGAGCGCCCGGCTGAGGGTTTAGAGGCTTCAGCCCTATACCTTTTCCTAAACCCTACAACCCGAAACCGCAAACCCTAAACCTAAAACCCAAGTCAGAACATCTAGAATCAAGCGCCCAAGACGTCGAGCCCTCGACCCTAACCCCTGAAACCCCAGAAGCTAGCCCTACCTGCTTAGAGGGTTTAGGGTTTAGGGTCCAGGAACCCCAGGCCTACCTGGCTCGCAGGGTCAGGGTTCAGGGGTTACAGGGTGGGGCCCCCTAGTTATAAGTGGAGTTATAAGGGCCCTAAATTGGGTTATAAGGACCCTAAGTTAGGTTATAAGTCCCTTAACTACAGTTAGTATAGTAAGGGGGCCCCACCCTGTAGGGTTCACTCCACTTAAGCCCTGGAAACTTGTAATGTGGCCTCAGTCGGTGGTGAATGAGCTGCACTTTGCCAAGGCGCCACCGGCAGCAGCATTGGGTTTTGGGGTTCCGGGTTTAGGGTTTAGGGTTTAGGGTCTAGGGTTTAGGGTTTGGGGTTTAGGGTTCAGGGTTTAGGGTTTAGGGTTTGTCCACAATACCCTCTGAAGGAACGCCCCCTAAAATAATTAGTTTTCAGAACCCGAGTGCTTCTTTTGGTATGCTTTGCCCCGCCCCAGCCGTCCCAAAGGCAGAAAGATAGTTTGTTTTTTTGGAGTCTAGGGCTATAAGAAGCCACACGAAAACACTCAAGCTACACTTGGGCCTTAGGTAGGTGCACGAAGCCCAACCTCACGGCACTCCCCAATGCTATCCCCTGAAGCCTATAAACCTCTAAACCCCCAAAATACCCCGAAGCACCCAACCCCTAAACTAACCCGAAACCCTGAACCCCTAAGCCCCCTAAGACCTTAACACACCCTGCGACTCCCGAAAGCTCCCAAAAAAGCCCCGAGAATCCCAAGCCCCCAAGCCCTATACCCTGCCTACACAGCCTGAACGCCTTAAACCCGAAAGTCCTATAAAACCGGGATGTTCACCCTTGTACAAGAGTCCTTAATAGGGATTATAATAGGGGGTTACTAAAAAACCCTATTACACACTGTTAGTATAGGGGGGAACATCCCAACCTTAAACCCCAAACTCCACAACCGCGCGGCTCATTGGGCGGGTCTATAGGAATGTGGGTACTTGTAGGTTGATGGCTTATTAACCAGCTATAATTGTACTTATCATTGTACTGTACCATGAACCTCCAAGTAGAATCAACCGGCAGGAGGCATGTTTCAGAGCCTTGTGTCAGGTTTGAGCTTGCTGGGGATGATATAGGGTTTAGGGTTTAGGGTTTAGGGTGTAGGGGCTTATTCCTCCGGGGCATATTAAGAACCGCGCTTGAAGACTGTTCCGGCGATCTTGTTTGGGGGTGGGTTTAGGGTTTAGGGATTTAGGGATTTAGGGTTCAGGGTTTAGGGTTTTGGGTGTTGTCGTGTTTCGAGGGTGAGGCTGTAGGTCTCAAACGCCTGGTGCCGTGGGACTGACGTGCAGCCTCTTTTTTCTGGGTTTTGGAGTACTATACCTTAATATTGTTTTTGGTTCTGGGTTCCTATTACGGCTACTTATGTCTAAAAAATATACTTTGTTTTTTCAGGGTCTACTCCTAAGTAGGGTTTTGATCTTTTTGAGGTCTCCGGTTCTAGGGTTCTAGGGGTCTAGGGTTCTAGGGTTCCAGGGTTCTAGGGTTCTAGGGTTCTAGGGTTCTAGGGTTCTAGGGTTCTAGGGTTCTAGGGTTCTGGGGTTCTAGGGTTCTAGGGTTCTAGGGTTCTGGCATTTGGGGTTTGGCGAGTTTAAGGGAGAAGCCCCAAGGCCTCAGCCCTAGATTTTTCCCAACTCTCGAACCTGAAGCCCGAACCCAAACTCGTTTAGTGCTTAGGGTTTAGGGGTTGAGGGGTTTAGGGTTTAGGGTTTAGGAACCTACCCAAGTCTCACAACACACCCTAAACCCCAAACCCTAAACCCTAAACCCCAAACCCTAAACCCTAAACCCTAAACCAAGACCGTGGCATAGCTGCGCGCCTCCACTGAGAGTCGCGCCTAGCTGAAGCTCAAAGGCTCAGGATGGTCAAAGGCTCAGGGAAGTCCTAAACCCTAAACCCTAAACCCTATACCCTAAACCCTAAACCCTAAACCCTAAACCCTAAACCCTAAACCCTAAACCCTAAACCCAAAGCTGTGTAAGATGATTGTTCGATTCTCCATGGTAGTTGTAGACTTAAGACCGCCTAGCTTATGGCTCTTATCCTCTGCTTCCAGGGGCCTATCTATTGGGTCCTTGAGGCCAGGCTCCTAGTCACCCGACCATAAGGTCCCTGAAAACAGTATGGCCCTACACACTCAACCCTTAACCTTAAGCCGTAAACCCTAAACCCCAAACCATGAACCCTGAACCCTAAACCTTAAGCCCTAAAGCCTAAGCCCTGAAGTAGGTTCCCTAAGAGCCTTCAGGCAGCTTGCGTTTCACCGCCGCATCTCGGGCGCGGAGTTGGCTTGGTTTAGGCTTTAGGGTTTAGGGTCTAGGCTTCAGAGTTTAGGGTTTAGGGCTTAGGGTTTAGGGCTTAGGGTTGAGGGCTTAGGGTTTAACTAGGCTTCAGGGTTTAGGGTTCAGGATCTAGGGTTTAGGGTTCAGGATCTAGGGTTTAGGGTTTAGGGTCTGGGTTTGGGATTTAGGATCTACGGTTTAGGGTTGAGGGGCTAATGGAGGGACCCTCTATAAGGGACCCTGAGAGATACACAGGAGCTAGGTAAGATTTTTGTAAGGACCCGCCCTTACACTTCCCTGAAGAGTCTTTGAGGATTAGCTGGCCGCACTTTCGCTGAAGATTTAGACCTTGAAGGGTGCGGATATTTAGGGTTTTGGGTTTCCCTAAGCCCTAAACCCTGGACTCCTAAACCCTAAACCCTAATCATTGCTCGCAGCCACTCCTGTCGGCTCCCCTGTCGCGAGACCGGCATGTCGCTAGCAGAAAGTCTAGCGTGTTCCAGAGACTCTCCGGCAGCCATTGCCAAAGCAGCTGACGCGGGGCGTCGGATGTAGGGTGAACCCTAGACCCTCAACCCTCAACCCTCAACCCTCAACCCTAAACCCTAAACCCTAAACCCGAAACCCTAAACCCTAAACCCTAAACCCTAAACCCTAAACCCTAAACCCTAAACCCAACACGGAACTGCTAAGCACCTGTCACGTTACTTGAAGGCTCAGGGCAACTCTGGCCCTGAACAGCCCAGGAATTGAGACCCCAGAACCCAAGGAGGTACCAGTCCCTCTGTAGGAGGGTCCTTGGAGCCTTAAGGAAGGGCCGGGTTCAGGGTTTAGGGTTTAGGGTTTAGGGTTTAGGGTTTAGGGTTTAGGGTTTAGGGTTTAAGGTTGTCAGGCTCAACTTCTGCAAGTACCCTTACTTAGAAATACCCGGATCATGACCTGATTGTTTTTGAACGTCGCCCTAAGCACCCTCAACCTAGACACGAACAGGGCTTATGTTTAGGGCATGTTCTCGGCTTTATGTGTTTCAGGACAGTTTAGGGCTTAGGTTTAGGATATTTGTGACGGTGAGGGTTCAGGTTTGCGGCTTTAGGATATTTAGGGGTTCTAGGTCTATATGGGGTGATCTAGGGATCTCCTCTTCAGGACGAAGTGTCTCGTCCCGTCGGCTTGCTGCCACAGAGGCTTCTCGAAGATCTTTCATAGGATCCCAAAGAGACCACCTCCCCTCTTCGCGGTAGTTGCAGGAGGAACCCATAGAAACCCCCTATATGTCCCGTACACCCCCGAGGGCCCATAGTCCCCTTAGTCCCCCCCCAAAAAAAAGGACCCGCCCCCCCCTAAACCCTAAACCCTAAACCCTAAACCCCCCAACCGAACAAAAGAGCGCCCTAGGCTTCCAACAAGGCCTCAGTTTTTTCCTGGCCCTTAAGAGCTCTGAAGCGTTCGCGGATCTAACCCAATACTTGGTAGAGGACCATAGAGTTTCTTAGGGCCATCCTGGAAGATATGGTCCGTGGGTCTAGGCCCCAAGATCCCTTGCTATCCATGAAGAGTCTCGTAGGAGTCCCCGCATCATCATTCTGTGAGCAGTTTTTGCGAGGCTTTAGGGTTTAGGTTTAGGGTTTAGGGTTAGGGTTTAGGGTTTAGGGTTTAGGGTTTTGGGTTTGGGGTTTAGAGTTTGGGGTTTAGGGTTTGGGGTTTAGGGTTTGGGGTTTGGGGTTTGGGGGTGGGGGGGATCCTAAGAACCTTGGTGCAGAGTACAGCATTGCGCGCCATCAGGCGGGGGGCCACGGCTTGCAAAGGCCTCCGCCACAACTTTTTGCATCTTCTGAGCTGAACCTGCCCTCTCCTGAGCGCTGATCATCATGGGATTATGAGGTTCCCTTACTTTGTTGCGAAATTCATCGCCCCGCTTGCAGGGTCTTTATCAAACGGCCCCCCCCCAAGACCGAAGATTACCTTAGGGGTCCGAGGTAGAGCCCTGTGAGATTCTTGCCAGAGCCCCTAAACCCCACAGTTAGGGTTTAAGGGTTTAAGGGTTTAAGGGTTTAGGGTTTAGGGTTTAGGGTTTAGGGTTAGTTAGGTCCCTGAAAGGATGCGGTTAGGGTTGTGGCTTCCCACCATCCAGCAGTGCTTTCAGGGATGGGCCCACCTTGCTTAAGCTGCGGCGCGACAAACCCGACGGAGAGAGACGAAAAAGGAGCAACAGGGTCCCTCGACTACAAAAAACAATCCAATCGTGAGCCCAAAGCCGACTTTGCAACTATTTAGGGTTGAGGGCAAGTTTAGGGGTTAGGGTTTAGGGTTTATACCCCAAACCCTCCCGGCTTTTTCGTCCTTGCAAGCCTGACCCTAAGCCCACAACACAACGCCCTAAACCCTGAGCACTTATGAGTGCTTAGGGTGCCAGGGGGGTGATATTGGAGTTGGGGTCGTTAGGAAGTCTGGCGGGGTTGGGGGTGTAAGGTTTTTACGTAGATCCCTCATGATTAAGGGTCGTCAAGAGTGCCTGGAGTTCCTGAAGTGCCAGGCCCCGCAAAGTAGCGCAGGCATCAAGATTCCCGAAGCCTAACCAGAGTGCACCATGTCTTCAAAATCATTCTCGGAAGAGTCTACTTGGAGGACTTAGGGGACTTCGGGGGCTTCTACGTACAGTTATAGTTGGGGTTATAAGTACCCTGAAGCTCCAAGTAAAGCCTCCAGAGTGAGCCATGTCTTCAAAATCATTCTCGGAAGAGAACCCTAAACCCTAAACCCTAAACTGCCCTAAACCCTAAACCCGAAACCCTAAACCCTAAACCCTAATGCCTCCCCGTTGCCGTCCAGCCTCGCAGGCATGCAGAGATGCAATGGGCATGCATGTGAGTAGATATGTCCGCTTATCATACTCTTATGGAGTTAGGCGTCTCTAAACCCGAAACCCTACTAAATCCTAAACCCTAAACCCTAAACCCTAAACTAAACCCTAAACCCTAAACCCGAAGTGGGTTATTGTGACTTTTGCCTTCTACCACTTCATCTTCCACCGTGGTACTCCTACGGGATGATACTTTTTGCACAGCCCAACTAGCCTGCAGGGTGCTTGTAGAGCCAGCCTCTTGGGTTTAGGGTTTAGGGTTTAGGGTTTATGGGTTTAGGGTTGAGGGTTTAGGGTTTAGGGTTCAGGGCTAGTAGATGCAGGGCCATGGTGGACAAGTGCATCTCTGAGTGGCAGGCGGGGGCCTCAAATCCCCCTGAAAAGCCTCAACCTCCCGATTTGTCACTGCTTTGGCAATCCGTGGACACATGTGCCGCCCGCCCTACCCGAGGGAAGTTGCAGCCCGTTTCTTGAGCAGCTCCCTTCGCACCATTGGCCCGGTGTGGGGCTCCCGTGATGCTTGTGACCACCTTTGAGCCACGCGCTTCAGGGCTCAAGCGTATGACAGCGGGGCTATGAGCTAATGCGTCCGCTGGGGGTGGTCTCATGTGGCCGAGAACACATGTGCATGTAGCTCGGCCGTTGGCATGGCACTCACGGAAAGTAGGGGAGGCCGACAGCTGCTTTTGAGTTTGATGAAGCGCAGCGAACAAGATGTGCATCGCTGCTTTGGCAATCCGTAGACACATGTGCCGCCCGCCAGCCCTACCCGAGGGAAGTGGAGCACCTCCCGTCGCACCATTGGGGTGTTCTGGTGATGCTTTTTATGTTTCATGAAGTGCGTTGATATGACTGTCCATGTTGGCTGATTCTGGCTGCACATCGCTGTTTGCATGCAAGGCATTGCCGCTGACGTTTGCCCAAGAAGACAAACGCGCTCGGGGTAGCTGCAGCTCCTTACAACCCCAAACCCTAAACCCCAAACCCCAAACCCCAAACCCTAAACCCTAAGCCCTAAACCCTAAACCCTGAACCCGAAGTCCTAAGCCCTAAACCCAAGCGACTCAACAGTCCTAGGTTCGTTGAGGGTTTAGGGTTTCAGGGTTTAGAGTTTACCGGCTGAGAAAGGTGTGGGTGAAGGGGGCCCCTAGAACCCTATGCCCTGAACCCTAAACCCTAAACCCTAAACCCTAACCCCTAAGCCCTAAACCGAATTTCTTCAAGAGAACTTCCCTGATGGTTTCGAAGGCTCTCGGTCTCCTCCCTAAGCCCTTGCACCCCAGTCCCGGGACCGATGTCAGGCTTTAGGGTTTAGGGTTTAGGGTTTAGGGTTTAGGGTTTAGGGTTTAGGGTTTAGGGTTTAGGGTTTAGGGTTTAGGGTTTAGGGTTTAGGGGTTTAAGGTTTAGGGTTTAGGGTCAGTTAGGGTTAAGGTTTTCGCGTGAATTAGGGTTTAGGGTTTCGGGGTCAAAGTGAAGCGGTCTCTCAGAGTTCGCAAGAGGGAAGAAGTCCCAGGACTCCGGTACGACACCTTCAAAGACTTGGTTTAGGGTTTAGGGTTTAGGGTTGAGGGTTTAGGGTTTAGGGTTTAGGGTGACTCGGTGGTGCGCGACGTGCCTCAAGGGTCGCCATGTTGCCATCAGCACGAGCAGGATCACAGAGCATCAGGCGGCCGGCGCGTTTCGCATGCGCATTTGGGCAATTCCTGCATCAAATGCCACAACAAGAAAGGCTTGCAGGGCTTTGCGACGTACCAGAACCGCTAAAGCCTAAACCCTTAACCCTGAACCCTAAACCCCCTAAACCCTCAACAATGATTTTGGGGTGCGGGGTTGGAGGGCCTTGTCCGGTTTGGGGTTTCGGGTTTACCTGGGACTCTTTTTTCCCCTACGAGTTAATGGGTTAAGGGTTTAGGTTTTACTGTTCAGGGTTTAGGATTTGGGGCTTAGGGTTTAGGATGTAGGGTTTGGGGTTGAGGGTTCTACCTACCAAAAAACGGGTACTTACTACGAAACTGTAGGTACACAGATTTTTCGGTAGGTTTAGGGTCTCGGGTTCAGGATTTTAGGTTTGATGGGGTGCGCGTGAACCCCTTCGTGGGGAGAACCAAGCTTCGCCAATTGGCTTGAACTTGTCCCTGCTGGGACCAGGATGGGCGATTAGGGCTAAAAAGCCCCCTAATGAACCCTATAAAGGGCCTTTTTAAGGGATTATCGGCTAGAATAGCCCGTCCTGGGAGGTTCATCTGGGCACGGAATAGTTATAACCATAGCTGCATAACCATAGCTACCGCACGAATAAACCTTCTTATACGCACCCATGAACCTCCGAATAAGCCCTATGAACCCCAAAAACCCTGTAAACCCGACAAGCCCTACCAAAAACCCCAGGCTCCCTCCCGCCTCCACGTAGACAAACCTTACTTTAAAACATCAATATATGAGCATCGGACAAAGCTAATGTAGATCCAATCCTCTGGTTTTTGATATGTTCATTTCCTCGAAAGTCGGCAGGGCCAACCCTAAAGCGATACCCCTTATAATCGAAGAGAGCTGTAATTTGTCGGGGTGCTGGTCCTTGAAAATCGGCAATTGGGGCCCACCAAGCATGTTGCGCAACATCCGATGACCACACGGTTTTGTCAGTCGCTGATTATATATATATATCACAATATTCCCTTATTTTCCCTTTATACTTATACTAAAAATGCTAAAGCCCTGCTCTAAAAATTATGGCCCCTATAGTCTCCCCTTTATACTACCCCCCCCCCCCCCCCTAGAGATCCCCCCTTACATAACCTATTGTCCAACATTATGGAGGGAACCTGGGGGCGGGGTAGTATAGAGGGGGGCGGTAGGGGAACCGATGATTGGTAGAGCATGGCCCCACGTCAGGGACGCCGGCGATGTCAGCGTGAGCTGCTCCGAGTGATGCCGGCCGGGGGCCCTCTGACCATCTGGGAACTTTCCCAACTAGGGTTTAGGGTTTAGGGATTATGGACCCGTATGTACCCAAACTTAGCACAATCCCGCCCCCCTTCATACTAGTAAGGATAACCGCCCTCCCCTGACAGTTTTCGGTTACGGACTTGGGGGTTAGGGGGTTTTAGAGTTAGCAGTGGGCACGGCTATCGCCTATGATAATCCCGCCATAGCATACTACAGTCAGATATCTTATCTCCAATCCCCCCAAAAAGGTTGTATCATCCCGATGGGCGTGGAGCCTAGAAACTCTGAACCAAACCCTAGCCCTAAACTCTGAACCAAACCCTAGCCCTAAACCCAAAACCCTAAACCCTAAACCCTAGCCCTAAACCCTAAACCCTGAACCAGGCGGCCGCCCCGCCCTGTGCACGCGTGGCGCTCTTGACTGGTGCATCCCGCGGCTACGGGCGGGGCCGCGGGTGTGGGAGGTTTTGGGTTTGGGGCTAGGGTTTAGGGTTTAGGGCTAGGGTTTAGGATTCGGGTTTTAGAGTTTAGGGTTTGGGTTTTGGATGTTGAGTTTGGGTTTTGGGTTTTGGGTTTCGAGTTTGGTTTTGGGTTTTGGGCCTAGAGTTTTGGGTTTTGGTTTGGGCTTTCTGGGTTTGGGGTCTTTGGGTTTAGGGTTTACGAGTCTCAAGTGGAGTGCCTTTGTGGTTTCCATGTGGTGTTCATTTCAGGTACTGATCGCGTTTATATGAATATGTGTGGAAAGAAGGTTGCCTGGGCCCTTGCCTAAACCCTAAAACCTAAACCCGCACCAAAACTCAGGCTTGGAAGGGCCCCCTCAGGCCCCCTATACCCTCTCTTTAAACCATAAACCTGCATGCGCCCGCTCCCTTTGGTAGCTCAGGGATTCGGAGGGGGGGGGGGGGGGTTAGGTTTTAGGTTTTAGGGTTGAGGGTATACGGTCTAGGGTGGATCAATTGTGGGAAACTGCCAGCGGATTTGCTTGGCTCACGAGGCTGGCCCGTCAAAGCAGCAGGCTTTTGTTATTTTTCCGTTTAGGGTTTTAGAGTTTAAGGGTTTCAAGGTTTGGGGGTCGCCCGATCCCTAAACCCTAAACCCTAAACCCTAAGACCCTAAGATACCTTGAAGCCAGCATCCTCCCAGCCTAAACGTCCTAGAGCATTGGAGTATCATGAGCTCGAAACCCTTAGCATGAGCCTGCGACCGAACCTTAGCACTCAATCACCTGAGACCCACATCCCCACGCCTAGGAACAACAAGAGACTTGCCTACGCTCGAGTCAATCTAATTTTCATGGGCGAAAATTTGGAACACCCCAAGAGGACGCAGGTAGGGTTTCTAAGAGCTGTGAGCCCGCAAAGCTTAAGCCTGAGAAGGCTGGATATCTGGGTGTCATGGCACGAGCTTCCCCAGTTCTGGAGTGCGCCCTACCACTCGGCCGTCATCTTCAGGGAGAACGGCGTCATCTGGGATTGCCTGAGTTGATTCCCCAGGAGCAAACCATCGAACCATGTTCCTGCGCTTGTGTCATCTGCCGGACGACAACGAAATTCCTGCTGACCCTAAACCATGCACCCATGCACCCTCCCACCAGTGCCCGAAACCCTGAGCCCTGAACCCTAACCTTAAACCCTAAGCCCTGAACCCTCACCCTCCAACCCCACCCCCCCCCCCCCCCCCCCGCGCCAACTCTCAGCACTTGGAGGTTCATGGTACTTAGTAACTAGATATAAACTGTACTTATCACCATATTACGGTACTTAAGGGGCTGATAAGTGGGTTGTAAATACCCCTAAACCTTAAACCCTAAACCCTAAGTTCTGTTAGAATTCGTTACTAAGTACCATCAACTCCAAGCAGGCGAGCCTTGGCATGGGCTTTGTGCAGAGAAGCGGCCGAGACCGGGCGCAGCCTTCGCTCTGCGCTCAGACGCGCCTTCAGGAGGGTTTGGGGTTTAGGGTTTAGGGTTTAGGTTTAGGGTTTAGGGTTTAGGATGTAGGGTTTAAGGTTTAAGGTTTAGGGTATCCCTACGGGCACGAGCTCCCAAAATGAAACAAGGCCTTCGACCTGTTTCTAGCAGAACCAAGGAGCGCTCGCATGGTTTCAAGTTCGTTGCTCGTATCCATCAGAACCTGTTGCTGCAGTACTCCTAGCATTCGGAGGCAGCAGCAACACAAGACACAGTCACACATCTCCACCCTCCCCCCTTAGAGCAATCAAAAGTGACCTTGGTATACCCTAATCTTTAAACCCTAAACCCCAAGACCCTAAACCCTAAACCCTAAACCTGCCCCTTGGCCCTTCCTCCAAGAGATAGTGGAAAGAACGCCAAGCCGCAGCACCTCATACACTTTGACACTCGAGTCGGCGTGGTGAACATCAAGCCGAAGCTCTATACCGAGGGCCAGCCGAGAGGCCCAAAACCCCAACCCTGTACACCCTAAACCCTGTAAACCCTACACACCCTATGCTCCCTGTAAACCCTATAAACCCTACAAATACTACAAACCCTGTAAAACCCTATAAGCCCTATAAAAGCCTACAAACCCTACAAGCCCTATAAACCCCTTAAACCCCATAAACCCTGTAAACCCCATAAACCACAAAGCCCTAAACCCCTCAACCTCAACTCTCAACCCTAACGCCCTACACCCCTCAACCCCTGAACCGTGAACCCTAAACCCTGAACCCTAAACCCTAAACCCTAATCCCTAGACCCTAAACCCTAAACCCTAAACCCTCAACCCCAACCAAGGGTTGGCCCTACTCTCCCGAGACATGGCGGGCATGGAGGCGCCCACCCCCCTCCCTCCCCCACGCCTTTGACGCGTAGTTTAGGGTTTAGGGTTTAGGGTTTAGGTTTAGGGTTTAGGGTTTAGGGTTTAGGGTGGGGTTTGGGGTTTAGGGTTTAGGGGGTTTCCGACAAAGCGGGTACCCTTTTTGGGGGCCTTTAAGGGGCTTCTATTCAGTTTAAATTGGGTTCGCTTTTTTTTGCGGTCCCTGTTATCGTACGCCACCTTACCACAAGAGGATCCCTTTTTTCGGGGACCCCAGTTTAGAGAACTGCCCATGTGTGTCAAACGGCCGTGGAGGTTAGGGTTTCGGGGTTTCGAGTTCAGGGTTTTGGGATTCTAGGGTTTGGGGTTTATTCATGGTTTTAGGGTGTAGGGGTTTAGCTCATATTCCCCCCTCCGGGTCGAAGAAGTTGCTGCCCCCCTCCCCCCCGCCCCAACGCTATCAGTTAGGGTTTAGGGTTGAGTGTTTAGGGTCTTGAATATGAAGTGGAGGGGGTTGTTGTGTCCAAATGGCGTTAACCCTAAACCCTAAACCCTTAGCCTTAAACCCTGAACCCTGAACCCTAAACCCTAAACCCTAAACCCTAAACCCGTGGCTTAGGGGTTCGGTTGAGGTCCCAAGTGCCATCCGTTCAGGGTTTCGCTTCAATGAAGGTTCAGTGTAGGGCTTAGGGCTTAGGGCTTACCGCTTGGGGTTTAGGGTTTAGGGTTTGGGGTTTAGGGTTTAGGGTTCAGGGTTTTTGGGGGGTTTAGCTTAAGTCAGGGCTCAGGGTTTGGGCTCAAGTTTAGGTTAGGACTTAGGGTGCAGGGCTCTAAAACCCTAAACCCTAAACCCTATATAAGCGACACAGCAGCTACCAGACACGAGAATGGGCCAAGCCCTGCGCCTCAGCTTCATAAATGCCATGAGCCGTGCACCACTCAACCACAAGCCCTCCACCACGAAACTTGCTACTAGATCTTCATTGGGCCATGTAAAAAATTTTTCATCCGAAGTGCATGCATCCTGTTCATTGAGTTGAGGGGTGTATGCACATGTCGTTATACAGCATTTTCAGCTGTCCAAGCCCTGACGAGTCCCCAATGGGGACGAAAGCTTGGCACTCAAAAGGCAGCTGCTAAAAAAGCTGTGAGTGGCCTCGGTTTGAGCGACCTTTCAACAAGTAGTGCTTTGCAGACTTTAGGCGTTCGCCATGGAGGTTCCTTCTGCAGATGGGTCAGCGCCTGCAGGTGCTATGGGTGCACCTGTAGGTGGCATGCCTATGAGCATGGGGAATCCAGCCTTCACTCACCAAGATCGGGGTTCGCCCAGAACTCCAGCTCCGCGTTTGCCTGGCTTCACAGCAGCCGGAAGGTTACGACAACCAAGTCCGACTGGTGAACTTAGCGGTGTTGAATTGCTCTTGTTGCAGCAAAACCAGTTGCTCATGAGCCAATTGAAGGAGTTGCAAGCGCAAGTGCAGACTTCGCAGTCGCGTGAAGACAAGGTGGCTGCCAGTGAGGCTTTGAAGTCTAAGTTGTTCCAGCAACCTCAAGACTTGCTGGATGGAGTGGATCCTGCCTTACGCAAGATCTTCGATGATTTCACAAAGGAAGTGAGGCAGCTTCTCAGCGCTTGGGAGACGCAAACCAAATTGCTTGAGAAGTACAAAAAGCTTGTTGAAGAGGGCCAACTCCACTCGCACTTCAAAGCTGAAGCAGAGTTCCGATGGCAGTTCACGAAAATCTACCTTGCCCAAGCCATGCCGACAGCAGGTGATGACATGAGTGACGCACCCTTTTCTGTGGTTGATGCTTGGGCTGCAATGCGCGAACGACATGCCAAAGAATGTTTCGAGTTTATTGTGCAGCATCAGGAGAAGTGCGTCAATCTCTATGATGGCCTGATTGAATGCACCGCTCTGAAGCAGTCACTTCTTGACAAGTTGGATGCATGGTTCGCTCAGCACAGCTTTGCAGATGCAGACATTTGTGGTGCGTTAAAGCTTCGCGCAGAGCAGTACGTAGAAAGCTTGCTGCGAGCAGAAAGGCCGAAAGTTCAGTCTCGAATGGTCAAGGATAGAGAGAGCTGGACGCAAAGCATAAGAGGCCTACAAAGATCAAGGATGACAGCGCGTTAGCATTTCTTGTCAAGGACAACGCCGAGCTTTGCCAGAAACACAAGCTAAAGATTGTCCCTTCTTCATCCGCCAGCTCTTCCCAAGCAGCCTTCAGAAAACTTGAAGCTACGCCAAAAGGGCGAGGAAGAAAGCCGCGTTCGCCATCCCCGACGCCAAGTACACCAAGGTCGATCCTAAAGAACAGCCGTTCCCCTTCTCGGACTCCAAGATCGCCAAGTAGCCACAGGAGCACTTCGAGCAAACGCGTGAGGTTTGAGAAGGAGAAGTCGGACAATGGTAAAGGGAAAGGCAAAGGCAAGGGCAAAGGAGCAAGCTTTGGCAAAGGCAAGTCCAAAGGCAAGTCCAAAGGCAAATCAAAGGGAAAATAGTCCATCGACGCAGGGGCCGATCCTTTTGGCTTGACGAAGACAGATGCAGCATTGACTTCTACAGGTTCTGTGTCGCCCAGTCTTTGCGCACAGGATTTTATGCTTTGCTGCACAGGCAAGTCTACAAAGGAGTTCACAACCTGGTCCCTGCTGATGTGATTACCGTTCCCAAATACGTTCTTTTGCATGTTGCCAAAGGTGGCAAGTTCATTCCCACTAGCAAGCCAACTTCTGTGCCAAGAGTCATTGATGGTTTGGGTCAGTTGCGGAGGCAGCTGCTTTTGCGGAAGCATTTTGCAGCTCACCCTGATGCAGCTGTAATGTCCAAGTGTCGTTTGAGAAGTGCATGGCAACCGCCAAGTGATCCTCATATCGACGCCTATGTCAGACTGGCCTTGCGGGAACTGGCTGAGTTTGAGCCCAAGCCTTTCAAGTCAAATCAGTCTTGGTTGGATCGGAAAGCACAGAGTTGGCTGCGAAGTCACGCAGAATTCATTTGTATTGTTGACTGTGACAAAGGTCTTGGAGATGCCTTGGTTTTGAGATCCTGGGTTGTTGAGCAAGTCCACTTGCAGCTTGCCCAGGGTTATACACAGGTCACGCCGGCAGTTGCACGTCGTCAAATGGCAGAACTCAAGCAATTTGCCGACGCCATGCTACATCATTTTGCTGCCTCAGGGCTGCTTTCGAGAGCTGAGATTCTTTTCGTTCTCAGCAGTTTTGGTCAAACAGCTGCCGGTACGTTTCGCATACTAGTCAAGGTGCACAAGTGCCCGACTGGTTCAAGGCCTATTTGCAACCTTCGTCACTGTTGGTTCCAACCTTTTTCAGTTTTTCTGGTTGAGAAGCTGGGCCCGCTTGTGTCCAGTTTGAGTTCAGTGATTGTATCAACAGACCAACTTTTGCAGCAGCTTGATCATGTCACTTGTCTTCCGAGTATGTGCCTGGTTACGCTTGACGTGGTAAACCTTTATCCGTCGGTATGCCGCCGCCACATGATGTCTTTGGTTGCTCCATTCGTGAGGCAGAGGATGTCGAATCAGAGCCTCTGTGAGTTCATCATTCGGGCTCTTGAGCTCGTGCTCGAAGCTTGTGTTGTCTCTTTTGATGGCTGCTGGTACCAATCGCGTGATGGGATACCCACGGGTTTATCGGTTGCGAGCATTCTTGCGAACATCTACCTCTGGCACTTTGACAATTTCTTGCTGCAGCAAGGTGGAGAGCAGTTGCAACTGATCAGGCGTTTCATTGACGATTTGTTACTGCTTTGGTCTGGAGATGTAAGCTTGTTGACTTCACTGGCGAACTCTTGGCATGAGTCTTTGAGGTTTGACTTATCTGCCCACGGTGATGTTCATTTCCTGGATGTTGCCCTTACCATTTTGCCGAACAGAAGGATCCACTGGAGTCTTTTTCACAAGCCACAGAACCTTTATCTTTATGTGCCTGCTCACAGCAATCATCCCGCAAGCGCTCTCAAGAGCTTGCAGATTGGAGGGGCATTGAGATGTCAGAAGCGAAATCGTCTCTGTGCAGATGCTTTGGCCAGCTTGAAGCTTTTCAAACGCCGTTTGAAAGACAGAGGTTTCGATCTGAAACGCTTTGATGTCATCATTGCCAAGTACCAGCGATGTCCGAAGAAGCATGCCCCTAGTGTGAGGAAGGTACACTTGAAAATTCCTTACAACAAAGATGTGTCACCTGCTTGGATTTCAAGCAAGCTTCGCAAACATTCTGCGTTACTAAAGCGCGGACTTCCAGATGTACAGGTTGGCACTTGTTGGACTGTTAGCCGGAATCTCTTTCGGCGCAGATACCAGGAAACTTGGAAATTTTTCAGTCGTAGGCGTGGCTGAGGGTGGGATTGAAAAATTTTTTACCTGTCAGCTTCATCCGAAGTGCATGCATCCTGTTCATTGAGTTGAGGGGTGTATGCACATGTCGTTATACAGCATTTTCAGCTGTCCAAGCCCTGACGAGTCCCCAATGGGGACGAAAGCTTGGCACTCAAAAGGCAGCTGCTAAAAAAAGCTGTGAGTGGCCTCGGTTTGAGCGACCTTTCAACAAGTAGCCTTTTTTGTGGGGGGGGGGGGGGGGGGGGGGGCGGTCCTCGGTTCCTTTCTTAAATCGAAATACGGTTGATTGAACTTTGTTGTTTATGCTGTAGGTGATTCACAATCATCGCACCCTACATCCCAAACTCTGAGCCCTAAGCGCTAAATCAGTCCAGAAATCCGATACCCGACTTTCTGCAAGCCCTTCTGCCCAAATTCCCGCGTTGCAACCTACCCTATCCACGAAAACCCTAAACACTGTTTGCAACAATGGGTCATAGGATATACTGCCATCCCCCCAACAAATCATCATACATACATGCTTAGCATAGCGTACATAATATAACATGTCATAACACAACACAACACAACACAACACAACACAACACAACACAACATAACTAGCCTAACACAACATAACATGACATAACATACCATAACACAACATGTATATACAAATATTAATAGAACATATGTATATATATATATATACGTATACTGTTGTTTTTCTTGTCCATTTTCATTCGTACATGTTAGTCGGAGACTGTGGGAGAATCTGGGGCTTACGAGGGGTGTAGACTTCCAGGAGACTGTCATAGCTGCAGGGCCACCGTCGGGGGCCCCAAAAGTGGTGGAGCTCCTGTTTCGGGCCTGCATAGACTCTGGGGGCAAAAGTTTGGGTTGGTTTAGGGTTTAAGGGTTAGGGTTTAGGGCTACTTGCAGGTTCACGTGTTACTTAGAAGTAGGGTTATAAGTAGGCAGCTATGGCGAAGACTTCTATTTAGGGAACTTCAAACCTAGTTAGAAGTGCCCCTGATCCTTCAAGCGGGGTTTACGGTTTGTTGGGGTATGTCAAGTGGGTTCTTGTGAGCTTACATGACGCTGCCATCACCGGGTTCTGTGTCAATCGCAGGGTGCCCTCCCTTTTGAACAAAAAAGTCTAGTTATAGTTAAGATTGGTGGCTACATTGGGAAACTCTGGCTTGTCTAGAGGAGCCCTAATTAAACCCTAAACCCTAAACCCTGAACCCTCTGTGTTGATAGTTATTAGGACGTCGGACTTGAAGTCGCTCGGCATAAACACGACATGTGAAGCACCGTAAAACCCTCCATAGGTGAGGGCTCAGCTACTTGTAGGGTTTGGGGTTGGTTGTTTAGGGTTTAGGGATCAGGGGCGATGATGGATAGGTGGATCAGACAATCAGAACATGTTCGGATCATTCCTTGCTCGCGTTGCCATGCGCGCAATACACCTTGCCTTTAGATACCACGGCCTTGTGATCGCTTGTCTAGGCCACGCCCTTGAAGCCGCACACAGCTGATGCTAGAGTCCGACCTCGCCACAGTTTTCGGCTCACATGAACCCCCCCCCAATCCAACCCCGCCCCCCCACCTAAACCCCAAATCCCAAAACCCCAAACCCTTTCTTGATGTCAGCCATGAGCGTTTGGCTCCGTGGCCGAGGGGCCTATGCTTTGGCATCACTTCGAGGCCTCACTGGCTCCGAGCAAAAAGTGCACAGGGTTTAGGGCTCGGAAAAATTACGAATATGATTCCCTTAGGATCACTTTATGATTATGCTATAAAAGCCCCCTAAAACCCTATTCTATCTCAAGCACCTGTGTTAGGGTCTATGGCACGTGCTCAGGCGACACTACCCCTGAAGATACGCCGTGACGGTACTACTTAGGCTCTGATCAGTACTTGGGAGTGGTGCAGGGTTTATGGTTTAGCCTTTCGGGTTTACAGAAGGGTGTTGTGAGCTTAGACAGAGAAAGGTTGAGGAGCGTCTGGAAATTTGAGAGGATTGACCCACAGAGCCGAGCATAGCCCTTAATTAAGGAACATGGCTAAGATGCGTATATAGGCTTCTTTCTATTTGTATACGTCGAGACCCCACTTAAGAACTCCGGGGCTCTCTGAGTGGTGGTTCAGGTCCACAGCCCTGGCTGGCCTTGACATGCACCTCAACCCACAATAAGCCCCATCACAAGCCCAAAACCCCCATAGACTCTCTGATAAGCCCGCTTTTCGCTCCCTATGATCCCGAGCCCGGAGCCCTAAATCAACCCCTAACCCCTAAACCCTAAACCCTAAACCCTAAACCCTAAACCCTTCACCCTAGAAACCCCCTTAGCCTAAAGCCCCGCTGAGCCGCAGCCTGCCAAAGGCAGCGTGGCGCGGGCGCAGCTTCGATGCCATGCGACCGGAACGTCCCAGATCGCACCTTGGGCTTAGGGTCTTAAGGTTTAGGGTTTAGGGTTTAGGTTTAGGGTTTAGGGTTTAGGGTTTAGGTTTTAGGGTTTAGGGTTTAGGGCTACTTGAAGGTTCACGGGTGCTTATCAGCGTTTCTACCCATAGCTACCCTACACCTATACCCCATCTGATGAGTACCCATGAACCTCCAAAGGGGTTGAGGGATCGGGGGCTACCCCGTAGGAACTGAGGGCTTAGAGTTTTACAGGGTTGATGGTTTAGGGTTCAGGAATTGGTGGTTTAGAGTTCCGATGGAGGGCTTAGGGCCTTAGGGGTTGAGAGTGCGGTGTTGAGGGGTTCAGGTTTATGTGTACGGAGACTGCTGGATGAGCTGTTCGAGGTTCAGAAGTTACGTACATCTAAGGCGCCCAAGCGCAATGCTTAGGCTGTGAGGCGTGGTTATAAGTACCCTGAACCTCCAAGTAGGGTGAAAGGTTCACCTTTGGGTTGAGAATTTAGGGCTTGGGAAATGTAGGAATTTAGGGAATTACGGGATTAGGGCTTATAAGCCCAGGGTTCAGGGTTTAGGGTGTAGGGTTTAGGGCTAAGAATTCAGGGCTGAGGGGATTTAGGGTTTAGGCTTTAGGGTTCAAGGTTCAGGGTTTAAAGTTTTGGGGTTTAGGGCATGCGCAGTACCACCCCCCCAAAAAAAACTCTGGAGGGTACCCAACTAGAACTGTACTTATAAGCTCCCCTAAGTCCTCTAAGGGGGTGATAAGCGGACTTATAATTGGGGCTATAATTACCCATATGAACCCCCTAAACCCTGAACCCCAAATTCTAAACCCTCAACCCTAAACCCTAAACCCTATAAACCCGAAACCCGAAACCCGAAACCCTAAACCCTAAACCCTAAACCCTAAACCCTAAGCCACCTATAATGGGGGTTATAAGTACCCATATGAGCCTCCAAGTAGCAGGGAATGTGCTGCTGCACCCAGGCCTTTGAGGATCACCCCCAAACCCTACACTTCAACCCCAAACCCCAACCCCAAACCACAAACCCCAAACCCCAAACCCGACAGCCCTACCTTTCTACTACTGAGATCCAGCAAGCCCTGACAAACTCCTGCAGACACAGCCCTGCAAGAGACCCGAAAATAGTTGTGAAGAAGGGTTTAGGGTTTAGGGTTTAGGGTTTAGGGTTTAGGGTTCAGGGTTTAGGGTTTAGGGTTTAGGGTTTAGGGTTTAGGGTTTAGGGTTTAGGGTGAAACAGCGGCCCATCACTTGCAAGGACTGGCCCAAGCCCGGCCGAGTTGGCATGATCCTTGGGAGCTTTTGAGTTGTGGTTTCAGGGCTTAGGGCCCCTAAACCCTAAACGCTAAACCCGAAACCCTAAACCATTTAAGGTTTAGGGCTTAGGCCTCAAGGCCCTGCAGTCTGGTTGAGCTTGCAAAGCCGATAGCCAGGGCTTCCAGCAACTTTCGACCTTGAAATTCCCGAGCCCGAGGCAACTGACCCCGAAAAATGCCTTAAGGGTTGAGGGTCTAAGTGTTTGGGGTTTGAGGGTCTTTTGATGGTTTTAGGGTTTTAGGGTTCTAGGGTTTAGGGCTTAGGGTTTTGGGGTTTAGGGGTTTAGGGTTCAGGGTTCAGGGTTCAGGGTTAGGGTTCACGGGTCTTGTTCTGCTGGTAGCCCGAAAACGCTACACCCCAACCACCAAAGTCACAGACACCAAGCCCTGAACCACACCCCGACACTCAAATGCAGTAGCTTCATGGCCAAAAACCGAAAACCCTAAACCCTAAACCCTAAACCCTAAACCCTAAACCCTAAACCCTAAACCCTAAACCAATTTAGGGGATTATGTTTGCCATTCCTTTCCAAACACTTCCAGGGACCTAACAATTTGGTTGTCGAACCTCAGGCCTAAAACCCAAAGCCCCTACTGGAACCCGTGGTAAAGGTCCCTGGAAGCATAGGGGTTAGAATTTAGGGTTAAACCCTAAATCCTAAACCCTAAGCCCTGAACCCTGAACCCTGAACCCTAAACCCTAAACCCTAACTTGAAGCGGAACCGCGAGCAAGGATCGGCTTGGGCCAGCTCGGGCAGGCAGTGGCGGCCTCAGCTCTTCAGGGCTTAGGGTTTGGGGTTTAGGGTTCCCTAAACCCTAAACCCTAAACCCTAGGCCCTTGGGATATTCATAGGATTCTACCTCGGACCCCTAAGGTTGTACCCTTAGGTTTTGGGGTCCCTTTCTAAGGATCCTCTAAGGGAGCATATGGGCCATCATTGAGATATGCTACTATGTCAACCAAGGTCAAGGGTTTAGGGTCCAGGGCTTAGGGATATTGTGTATTTTGCCTTCTGGGATTTTTGAGGATCATGTTACGAATTGTTGAGAGGCGTTGAAGGCCCCGTTTGGGCCTTGTCCGGTTTAGGGTTAAAGCCTAAACCCTAAACCCTAACCCCTAAACGCTAAACCCTAAACCACCACCCTCAGACCACGTCCTTTTCCTTTTTTGTTGGACGTCGGGTGTCTGAGTAAGGTTGCTTAGCTGTAGGATCATCCCGACATCCCAAACCCTACGCCCCCCTAAAACCTTAAACCCTTAAACCCCTAAACCCCTGAAACCCTAAGCCCCTAAACCCTAAACCCTTAAACCCTTAAACCCTTAAACCCGATAGCCCTAAACCCTAAACGCCCCCGACCCCTCCCGAAGCCCGAGGTGGTCGGCAATTTGTTGCGAGCTGGTCTAGCTCCAGTCGTTCATGATGCCCCGTAGATGCAGCTGGGGTTTGAGGGTTAGGGGTTTAGAATTTGGGTTTAGGGTTTAGGGTTTAGGGTTTAGGGTTTAGGGTTTAGGGTTTAGGGTTTAGGGTTTAGGGTTTAGGGTTTAGGGTTTAGGTTTTAGGGTTTAGGGAGGGGGAGGGGGCGGGATTTTTGAGAGAAGTCGGTTCCCTACATAGGTCGTGGTCAAGCAGGGGTTTTGGTGAAAAACAGGTTCCCTCTAGCGTCTCAAAACCTATCAGCTGACTGAGTACACTTTATACTTTTTGGGATACCCTAATCCCCTGTAGAACTGAAAGTGTACACATTTTGGGGGGCTTATGAACTCAGCGACTAAGACAAATGGGGCGAGCATGAGAGGGGACAGTCGGTGCCTAAGTCCCCAACTCAGTGGGGGCTTAGGCTCGGAGGGGCAGTCACATGCACATGGGCTGCAAACCCTGAACCCTGAACCCAATACCCAAAAACCCTTTTTAAGCCCACCAAAAACCCTACCCCAAATTCCTGAACCCTAACCCTTCAATCCGAAACCTTTAAGCCCCATTCAGTTGTGCTTCGACCTCCACTATTTTTCGCACCCCTTGCTGACATCGTGCTAGTTCCAGGACCTCGACATTCTCTCAAGCCTGGACAAGACCTTTAATTTCATGCAAGGCTTACAGGGCTTAGACCTCAAGCCCCCCTGAACCCTGAAGCCCACAAGCTACACCCTAAACCCAAAGCCCTTAAACCTAAACCCTAAACCCTAAACCCTAAACCCTATACCCTAAACCCTAAACCCTGGACCCTGCGCCCTAAACCCCAAACCCCAAACCCAAACCCCTAAACCCTAAACCCTTAGCCCTAAACCCTAAACCCTAAACCTTAAACCTTAAACCCTAAACTCAGGCCAAGGGCGAGGCCTTCGCAAAGCCTTTGCTTGACTCTGGTGCGCAGTGGGCGTCGTCCTGCAAAGCTGTGGCGGAACAGTGCTGCCCACCTGAAAGGTTTAGGGTTTAGGGTTTAGGGTTTAGGGTTTGGGTTTATAGGGTTTAGCCCCCTTATACTAACAGTCCTGAATAGGGATTAGAAGAGGGGGTACTATAATCCCAGACAAGGACTGTTAGTATAACCAGAAAAGGCGTCTTAAACATTTTTTGGGGTTGAGGGTTCATTATGGTGGAGGGTGATCTATTGACCTGACAATTTCGCAATTGTTCCCACTCGGATTCCTGAAGCCTGAGCGAAAATCCCGAATATTTCCACTCGGACAACATGACTCTTCTAGCTGAGCATCATATACTGCGACCTTAAACCACCTATATAAACCCTCAAGCCTAAACCCTAAACCCCCAAACCCTAAGCTTCTAAACCCTCCCCCAAACTCTTAACCCCTAAACCCCTAATTCATCCCCAAACCCCAAACCGAAGCCCACTTTATCACACGAGAACGGCATCCAGGACCACAACTTCAAGGAGGGTTTAGGGTTTAGGGTTTAGGATTTAGGGTTTAGGGTTTAGGGTTCAGGGTTCAGGGTTCAGGGTTTAGCGTGCCACACCCATGTCTCTCTGCAACCCTAGAACCTGGGGTTCGGGGCTTCGGGTTTAGGGTTCGCATGTTAGGGTTTAGGGTTTAATGTTTAATGTTTAATGTTTAGGGTTTAGGGTTTAGGGTTTAGGGCTTAGGGAAAACCAACCAGAGGGTATATACACTTCTGCCTGTGGAACCCCCAATCTCGAAGTGCAGAAGCCGACAGAGTTGGAGAGAACTTGGGGGCCGCACGTGGGCTGAGGACCCTAAACTTCGTTAGAGCGTTTACGTAGGTCTTAGGGAAGCCCTTTCTTCACGCCCCTAAACCCTAAACCCTAAACCCTAAACCCTAAACCCTAAACCCTAAACCCTAAACCCTAAACCCTAAACCCTAAACCCTAAACCCTAAACCCTAAACCCTAAACCCCCCGAAACCCTAAACGAACCTTTCCCTCAGCCCAGGCGACGTCATCCTCACCGGCCTACCACGACCGGAGCCGTGTCGGCGTGAGGCGTCTTCCTGGAGGGTCTTACCGTCTTGCCCTTACAAGTAGGCTCAAAATAGGGGATTGGGGGGGAGGGGGGTTGCGAAAGATATTCCCTAAACCCTGAAACCCTAAACCCTAAACCCTAAACCTCTCAAAAAGGGAGTCTAGGAAATTTGATACACCCCGAGCAGCCCAGCTCCAAAAAGCTTTGTTGGGGGGTACTGGGGCCCTTCTTATTTAGTGTACCCAAAAAGGGACGGTATTTCTGATAACTGAAAAGATATCGGTTTTCCTGACCCACATTTGTATGTGTTTCTTGCCATGTAGGCTTTCGGTGTTTCGGGGTCTGGGACGGGGATCGTGGGCGAGAGGGTTTTCAGCCCCAACCCCTTTTTGACGGTTCATGGGTACTTGTAAGTAGGGCTAGACGCGCCTTGCATAAGGATATAACCATAGTTGCCCTACGTATTTTTCCTACTTATAAATTTCCATAACCTCCAAGAAAGCCTAAATTAAACCCTAAACCCTAGCTCTATACTAGAGAAGGCAATTTTCGCGAGTTGCACCTGCATCTCAGCTGACTAGAAACGGGCGAGGGGCAAGTGACGAACTGCACGATTAAGATGTTGTCACATTTTTGAAATCATAACAGTATTCTCTCATAGCATGCCAGCGGTACTGAGGTGATTCAGAGAGAGTCCGCCATGGGTTAATGGACTTGGCCTTCGACATGTGCCATTTGGAGCACGCGGCCACTGACTGTCCTAAAAAATGGGAAGCCTCTGAGGTCATGCAGGTGGCTGCGAAGCATCTCAAGAAAGGGGGAGTCGTTGCAAAGACTCCACGAGCTTCGGAACACCTCTCAAGCATGTTGTCCCGCGACCCATTGCCTTTGGACGTGGACAGCAAGGCGCCGTGGAAGGATTTTATATCCAAGCACGACATTGTTCCACGGGTCTGGGTCCCCGCCGAAGAAGTCTGGCTTAGCGCGGAACTGGCCGACTGGGACAGCGGTTGCTTTTCCAGCCCCACACAGTCACCTTCGAGGGGGTCGTGACCAGGACATTGCTGTTTTGTCGTGTCTTTTGTGTTTCGGGGCGAGGGTTTAGGTTCCGATGATGCAGGACCCCTTTGGTGGAGATGGTGAAGTTCCTGGAGCAGCAACTGCAGCTGAGCAAGGATGACCAAGATGTGCAGCGTGTAATTCGGCTTTGCGCTCTTGGTCGCTTCCCTGCGGCTGTCACATCCCCGTGGCAGCTTCTGTCGTCGAAGCAATTGTAAAGTGGTCACAATTATTTTGCCCATTTTTGCTGTGCGCAGCGCTCGTTGATCCCAAAGGGATGACGAAGAGCGCCTAAACTAAACCCTAATTCTATACGAAGAGAGCCTAAATTGAACCCTAAACCCTAAACCCTAAACCCTAAACCCTAAACCCTAAACCCTAAACTTTGCATCCAAGGAGCACGTCTCCGCAGCGATGGGCATCGAAGGGGACAAGGTGAAAGACGATGGCCTCTTGTCTGGGCTGTAGGGTTTAGGGTTAGGGTTTAGGGTTTAGGGTTTAGGGTTAAGGGTTTTTGGTTTAGGGTTTAGGGTTTAGGGTTTAGGGTTTAGGGTTTAGGGTTTAGGGTTTGGTATAGGGTCTAGGCTTTAGGGTCACTACGCCCTGAACAAAGTTGTTTTCGTGATTTAGAGCTTTGAGTTGTTAGGGCTGCCTGTGCTTCGGAGAAGATCCGGCCAGCCGAACAGAGCTGCACGGTTAAGGGTTTAGGGCTTGCGCATCATTGCAGGCATTTAGGGGAGCCTAAGAACCGAAACCCTAACCCCTAATTAAACCCTAAACCCTAAACCCTAAACCCTAAACCCTAAACCCTAAACCCTAAACCCTAAACCCTAAACCCTAAACCCTAAACCCTAAACCCTAAACCCTAAACGCAAGTGCAGGAAACGCCCCAAACTCGACAACCAGGGGCAACCAGGGCTTCAGGCCGTCTTTGGGCAGTTCCATGGTGCCTGAATATGGTCCCCTTACCTCCTTTGAAGAAGTACGGCACTTGGCTAAACCCTAAGCCCTAAGCCCTCAGCCCTAAGCCCTAACCCTAAACCCTCGGCCCTAAACCATTGGGTCCTATAGGGTGTGTAAGGGATCTCCCAATAAATCAATGGCCCATACCAAGGGACCATACAACTGCCCTTAGAAAGGCTGATGTGCCTTTGGTTCCAGAGCCCTAAACCTTCGAGAGTTTAGGGTTTGGGGTGCAGGGTATAGGGTTTGGGGTGTGGGGTATAGGGTTTAGGGGTTTAGGGTGTTTAGGGTTTTTTTTTTAGGGTTTAGGGCTAAGGCTTCGGGTGTGGGCCAGTGTGCAGGGTTTAGCTGGGCCCAGTTTAAGGGCCCATACTAAAGGACCATGGAACTACCCTAAGAAAGCTCGAAAACCCCAAAGCCCCTACAACTGGGAAGTCCTAAGCCCCCAAACCCTACGCCCTTAAGCTCTTAAGCCCCTCAGCCTGAAAGCCCTTTACGTCCATGACCCCCTTTGAACCTCTAAGTTAAAACCTACCCAAAGGCTCCAGAATCCCCTATAGCTAACCCAAAAAGGAACGACATTGGAGCCTTTGGGTAAACCCGAACCCGAAACCCTACATCCCTTTGAACTTTCCAGATAAACCGTTGCGTTCCTCAAAGCCCTGAGGATCCCTCAAAATTTCTGATCGCTTCACTTTAGGGTTTATGGGTTACTTAGGGTTGTAAATACCCTTAGACATCGAAGGCCATGTCGCCCTAAACCCTAAACCCTAAACCCTAAACCCTAAACCCTAAACCCTAAACCCTAAACCCTAAACCCTAAACCCTAAACCCTAAACCCTAAACCCTAAACCCTAACCCTAAACCCTAAACTACCCTTAGCTTTGGAGCTGGAGGCATCTTGGCCGGGCTGCAGCCCGGAGCCGTGTGGATCGAGCATTCGACGACGGTGGCTCGCCCTCCTCATCTCCCCGAGGGTGGGGGTAGGTTTAGGGTTTAGGGTTTGGGGTTTAGGGTTTAGGGTTCAGGGTCTATAAGTACAGGGTTTAGGGGCGAAACCAAGACCCCTCAAGGTATTTGTGTTGAATCTCCCTCAACTTCATGGCTAGGGGGCCAGCCGGGCTTGTGCCGTAGCCTCTTCAAGGTTGAGGGTTGGAAGTCGCGGGCCTTAAGCCCTAAACCCTAAACCCGAAACCCTGGGGATTTGAGCCCTCAAACCTTCGACCGGTCCGGTGCCGAGGCCCTACACCCTTGAGGGTTTAGAGCTTTAACCCTAAAACCCAAAGAGGGGAGTGTGTTCCAGCTGCTCTCCCTATTGATACTGCAGAGCCTTGTAGATGACCCCACAGTGACGGGCAACGGGCCGAGCTCAGGGTCAAGGCTTCCTGAACCATATCGTGGGACGTTGGATTGTTTCCGGTGTTGCCTTTTGGGGCTGAAGGTTTAGGGTTTAGGATATAGGGTTTAGGGTTAGGGAGGATGTATATTCAGAGGGTTCTACATGTTCAGCCTAGATCGCTTACATTCGGCACCTGACATGGCTTGCTCCCTAGAGTTACGGTACAGGGTTTTGGGGAACCCCAAAACCCTAAAACCGTAAACCCCTAAAATCCCAAACCCCTAAACCCTGCAACCCTAAACCCTAAAACCTTGAAAGCCCAAACTCCAAAGATCCAGGACTTCGAAAACACCGTCAAGATCCGCGCTGAAGTTGAGAAGCGCGGGGGCAAGGCGGGGAAAGAAACTGTTCTGATGTTTTTGTTCATAGGCCCGAAGAGGGTTTAGGGTTCAGGGTTTAGGGGGTACTTAGACGTACGGTTATAAGCAGGGTATCTATGGTCATTGCCTTGTTTAGGGCTCTTATAACCCTAAACCCTAAACCCTAAACCCTAAACCCTAAACCCTAAACCCTAAACCCTAACCCCCACATACAAGTAGCCATGAGAGCTCAAGTTGGACAGCAAGTGTCTGAATGCTCTTAGGGTGAGACATGGGACATGCTCATGATTTCCAAGTGTTCTCCGAATCATAAAGCAATGAAAGGCTGCGAGGTTGCTGGGCGTCCCTAAACCCTAAACCCTAAACCCTAAACCCTAAACCCTAAACCCTGAACCGGCGCAGGGCTCCCGACAGCATGCTCCACCCTACTGTGCCATGCTTTGGCCAGGCATCTCAGACCCAAACCCTACGGCCATGCAAAAAACAACTATGTTCACACTCTTGGGTTTAGGGTTTGGGGTTTGGGGTTTTGGGTTTGGGGTTTGGGGTTTGGGGTTTGGGGTTTGGGCATCAGCTGGCTTGTCTTGTGATGCAATGAGAGCGCGTTTGTTTGTGATCAAAGCCGCAGTACGAAGTCAAAGGGCCGCGCGAAGCCCAATCATTGTTGAAGCATACAGCTCCTTGACGTTTTCAGTTAATATGATAGTGCGAAATTAAGGGTTTAGGGTTTAGGGTTTAGGGTTTAGGGTTTAGGGTTTAGGGTTTAGGGTTTAGGGTTTAGGGTTTAGGGCCTCTTCTGAAGCCCTGATGACTTCTTCAGTTGGTGCATGGTTTATGATATGGAGGGTGTGGACGTTGCCGAGTGTTGACAACTGCCAGCACTTTATGTGGGTTGTTTTTCATTCAATATAAGTAAGAACCCCCAAGGTTACAATATGCGGGGGCGGTTTCCGAAATTAGGGTACCTGATTGGGGTCCTTGTATTATAAGGAGATACCAATCTAGGGGGTCCCCTATTTACGTAAACCCCCATATCACAAACGGTGTCATAACAAGGCAGAGGGAGAGAACAAAAACACACCTCAGTGCAAGATGTCCTGAGTCTGTGCTCACGTCCTCGTTCGTTTGTATACTTCCTTCGTCCAGCGAATAGGAGGCCAAGACACACGAAGCAATGCCTAGGACAGCAGTTCCGAACAGCCTTCGGTTCTTACATGTAGGGTCCGAAACCCTAAGCCTTCCACCCTAAGCCCTCAACCCCCCTAAGCCCTCAACCCTAAACCCTAAACCCTAAACCCTAAACATCTTCCCTTTTTTGTGCTTCTTCTGGCTACGGGAGAGGCCGTGGCGGCTCCCGTGACGGGTGGTATGCAAATCTTGAGACCTGGCTTCTATGGAAAAGGGTTTGGGGTTTAGGGTTTAGGGTTTGGGGTTTAGGGCTTAGGATTTCGGATTTCGGGTTTGGGGTTTAGGGTTTCGGGCTGAGGGTTGCAGGGTTAGGGCATGCTACATTGAGGTGTTGGCACAAGCAGAACCCTAAACCCTAAGGGGCAGTGTAGGGGTTTGGGGTTTCGAAACCTTGGCAGGCCAGGTGGTGCACTTTTGCCCCTCTGTTCGGTTCAACTCTTCCCTTGGTTTAGGGTTTAGGCTTTAGGGTAAGGTGCCCTTGGGATAATGTGGTTTCTGAGCTACCAGAAACCCTAAACCCAGCCCTTCGCCACATCGCAAGCAACCAAGATCACAGGCAGCAGCGTCTGATCCCAACAGCCTTTTTGGGTTTTTTGGATTTCTTCACAAGGCAGCTAAAAATGTAATTTATAGCTACCCTTCTGAGTGCAGCCAAGACTTGTATGGTTTGGTTTTAGGGTTTTGGGGGCCAGGGTTTAGGGTTTCAGGGTTTCAGGTTTAGTGTGCAGGCTTTGTAGGGCTTTGGGGTTTACAGCTTTGGCTTTCATAGAGGCGGGTTTGGTGTGCCGTCGCGCATGCAGGGTGGCATCACTTAGCGTCTGGGTATTGGGTCTTTAGGGTTTAGGGTTTAGGGTCTGACCCTTATCTTGCCGTGAACCCCAAACCCTCAACCCTAAACCCTATACTCCCTGTGCGCAAAGGAAGGTTGGAAAAATGGTGGCCCTGGCACCTTGCTTGCAGTGGCCGTGTTTCTTGGATCCTGAATCCCAGATCTCATAGGGGCTTTGGCCACCCAAAAGACTCGTTTGGGGTTTAGGGTTTAGGGTTTAGCCCCTAACAGAAGTTCCTTCAACGAAGCAGTGGATCCCTGAGTCATGACAAACCTTACAAGGCACCGTATTGTAGCGGTGTAGATTCTAAGATCATTAATTAGAGTACTTGGAGGTTCATGGGTACTTATAAGCTGGGTTCTAAGTACCCTCAATAAGGTCATAACCATAGTTGCCCTACTTATAACCCTACTTTTAAGCAGCCATGAACCTCCAAGTAGGAAGGACACCATGAATCGCTGTAGTCGTTGTGTCACCGTTATGTAGACCCGCAGTTGAAACCTACGTCGTTAGGGATGTCACACCAAGTTTGGTTTAGGGTTCATCATATGGGCTTTGGCACTGTTGAAACTCAAAGCAGCCTTACCCACAGCCCCCAAAGAATAACAAGAACACACACACACACACAAAGTCCTGCTGGCGCTTGGTGGAAGAAAGGTCGGCGCGGATGAGGAGACTTTCCAGCGCGCTCCTGGCCAAAAGTATTGCAAAGAGATGGCCCTTGCTTGACACGACACCCTAAACGGACTGGTTTTCTGTGTATTCGTGAAGTAGAAAGTACAGCCCCTGAACGAAATCTCGGGGATTCTTTCCTTACCCAAGACCTTGTAAATCAGATCCCTTGTTGTCCCTCTCAAGCCATCAAGCTGTGGAACCCTAGAACCCTAGAACCCTCTAACCCTCTAACCCTCTAGAACCCTAAACCCTACCTTAACCAAGAAGTCAGAGAACATGAGTGCCTCCAGAGCCGGCACGTCCCAAATCCCCTAAACCCTAAACCCTAAACCCTAAACCCTAAACCCTAAACCCTAAACCCTAAACCCTAAACCCTCAGCTGGAAGTTCTAGGAGCCCGGGGTTGGGGGGGGGGGGGGGGGGGGGGGGGAAGGGGGTGGAGGGGGGCGATGTCACTACAAAAGATGTGATTTAGGGTTTAGGGTTTGGGGTTTAGGATTTAGGGTTGAGGGTTTAGGGTTTGGGGTTCGGGGGATATGCCCTGAACTCTGAGCCCAGTAAACCCTGCTGCGTCCAAAGGTGAAGCCGCTGATCTCATTGTCGGCTCCTCGGATCATCCGCTGCGGCCGCATGGCCACATCTACCTGGAGGTTCATGGATACTTGGAAGTAGGGTGTAGGGTTTGGGGTGTAGGGTTTAGGGATACTACTTACAATTATGTAGGGTGCAGGGTTTTAAGGTGTAGGGCTTAGGGATACTTCTAAAGGAGGGTTGTACGGAGGGAAGTATGGTGAGAACCTCATTTTCGGATACTTCTAACCCTACCTATAACCACCCATGAACCTTCCAGTAGGCTTTCGGGTTTAGTTCCTTTGGTGTTCTGGATTCCGCTGTAGCTTTTGCAAAAGCTCAGCAACAGAACACAATGCTCCCGGAATTTCATACCAATAAACATATTGGAGACTCACTAAAAAAGAACTTTCTGCAATTAAGCTCGGCCAGGCAGCAAGACGAAATGTGTGACTAATTGGGGTTAGGGTTTAGGGTTTAGGGTTTAAGGGTTTAGGGTTTAGGGTTTAGGGTTTAGGGTTTAGGGTTTAGGGGTTTAGGGTTCTATCGCAAGCTCCCCCCCCCCAGACCCCAGACCCAGAGTCCCAGGCGAATTCGGCCACGAGACGGTGGTGAAGATTCTGACGAACATGCTCTGCGCTGTTCAAGACTGCGCGATGGGTGAGGCCAGCATCAGGGCTGTTTTGGGGGCTTAGGGTTTATAGGCTTGATAGGGTTTATAGGGTTTATACGGTTTAAAGGGTTTATAGGGTTTATATGGTGAAAAGGGTCTATAGGGTTTATAGGGTTTCGGGGAAATAGGGCGTAGGGTTTGGGGTTGGGGCGTAGGGGGCTGATATTTGTTCAGGGCCTTTGTGGGGCGTTGTGGGCTTAGGGGGTTGGAAGGCGGGGCAGAGGGCTTGTACTGCTTAACTATAGGGTGTAGTAGGGTTATGTAGGGCTTCAGGGGGGGCCCACGGGCTTCCAACTAAGCCATGAAACCCCAAACCCCAAAAACTCCAAAAACCTCGGCAACAAGGGGTTCGCTGAGGCTTTAAAAGTCCGAGCGGATGACGTTATACCCCCCTTCGATAACCCTCGTGATACCCCCCCTTCGGTAACCCTCGTCAAAAGAAGCATCTACGCGCCCGAAGCCCCAAACCCTCGAGCCCCAAGATGTGTACTATAACGGCACCTTTTTGTGGGTTTTGGGTTTTGATTTTTACATACTTCGGGCGAACCAGGTAAAACCCCAAACCCCCATGCCCTAGGACGAACCCTCAAAACCCTTCTAGGACCCAGAGTAGGCCCTTCTTCCCTTTTCTTAGGGTTTGGGTTCCCTTATAAGCCCCCTTTCACCACAACGAGCGCCCTGTTGTTATTCCTGGGTTACCCTTGGGTCTCGCCTCTGAAGGCTTGGTGCTTGGAGCCCAGCGGCACAGTGAGGTTTAGGGGAGTTTAGGGGGGGGGGGGGGGGTTACTTGGAGGTTCATTGGGGTGCTTATGGGTAGGGTTAGAAGTTTTTCCCTAAAACGTGTTATAGCCATAGTTGCCCTACTTGGAGGTTCATGGGCACTTATAGCCCCAATTTTATGTCTACTCATAACCTACTTAGAGGACTTAGGGGGCTTACAAGTACAGTTTATATACTTGGGGTTATAAGTACCCTGAACCTCCAAGTGCTTACATAACTCTACATATGAAAGTACTCATGAACCTCCAAGTAGGGGCCGAAGGTTTTATAAACCCTAAACCCTAAACCTAAACTCCTTAACCCTAAACCCTAAACCCTAAAAACCCTAAACCCTAAACCCTAAACCCTAAACCCTAAACCCTAAACCTAACCCTAAACCGTTACAGGGGCACTACCAGCACCACTGGCTTCCAAGGTCATGATGATCGCGAAGAAAAGCGGCGTCGACATGAAGTTGTTCCCTGGCATTCACCGTGAGACCCAAGAAGGTAAACCCAAACTATCCGACTTCCAGTAGCCCTAAACCCTAAACCCAGCCCCCCCCCTCAACCCTCAACCCTCAACCCTCAAACCCTAAACCCTAAACCTAAACCCGAAACCCTACCCGAAAACTAACCCGACACCTCAGACCCCAAGCCCCTAACCCCCCCCCCCCCCCCTTTTGTACCCCTGAGTTGAGACTGGGTCTCAACCTGGAGCCCTAGACTGGTCAACCCTGCACCCTTAAACCCTTGGAGCCTCAGGTCCCTACCTTAGACACCCTTAGGGTTTAGGGTTTAGGGTTTAGATTTAGGGTTTAGGGTTTAGGGTTTAGACCTGCATGAAGACGACTCAAGAGGGTCATTTTTCTCATGCGCAACTTTGCGCTTCAAGGTGTGCCTGACCCAAAGCGCTCGCTTGCACGAACACGTTGTTTCTGGTTCCAGAGGGTGAAAAGAAACTCAACCGGGCAGTCCCTAGGAATAGTTTACAAGCTACGGGAAGTTATATGGGGCCTTGGCTATGGTCCTTTACTTCCTTTAGAGGGTTCTGATGTATGGGCCCTTGGGTTGTATAGGGTGTCTAAAATCTAAGGGTAGTTGGTCCTTTAATCTGGTCCCTTACCTCCTTTAAAGGGTTCTGATGCATGGGCCCTTGGGTTGTATACGGTATACAAGGGGCGTATAAGGGGTCCCCCCCCCCCCACCCCCTCTTCAAGGGCCTGTATAAAGGCACAATGTAACACCATGTAACAAGCCGATGTAGGAATTTGTCCAGAAATGTTAGTGGGTGAACCTCATAACGAAGTAGCCCCCTAAGTTAGGGTACTTAAAACCCCATTATATGTCTACTTCTAACCTACTTAGAGGACTTAGGGGGCCTATAGGTGCAGTTATCATTGGGGTTCTAAGTACCCCTGAACCCTAAACCCTAAATCCTAAACCCTAAGCCCTAAACCCTAGAATTGGGGTTACAAGCACCCTTAACCTCCAAGTAAGACCCAACGGAGGCTCTTCGATGCCATGCGGATCTCCTCGGGCAACTCCTTCTGCTGGGAGACCTGGCCCGGAATGCGGTGGTTCTTAGCGTCAACCCTAAACCCTAAACCCTAAACCCTAAACCCTAAACCCTAAACCCTAAACCCTAAACCCTAAACCCTAAACCCTAAACCCTACACCTTCAACCTGAAGCCCAAAATGCATGAAAAGGCATCCAAGTACACACGCTTCCCGTATACGGGGACCATGAACTCACACAGAGGCTAGGTCTGGACAGGGCTTGGTAGGGTTTAGAGGTCGTCCTCACGTCCGACATGTTCCGCTAAGGAGACAGAGTTTGCACGCGTTGCGGATGGCTCCTACTACCCGGACCCTCAGCTATCAAGTGGCCAAGTTTCTGTGAGGATCTACTTGGAGGTTGAGCTGAGTACTTTAAGCAGGGTTATAAGTACGACTAAACAAGCTTTTAACCATAGTTACCCTACTTACATCCCCAAGTAGGTTCTTGGTAACCAGTGGTCCTTGGGGGCTTAGTTGGCGCTGCTGGCTTTTCGGCAGAGTCTTGCAAAAGAACAACTTGAGGGGTCGACTTCCCAGTCAAGTCCCCTACTTGGAGGTTCATGGTACTTATTAACCAATTATGACTGTACTTGTAGCTGTGCTCATATCCATATTCGGGCACTTAAGGGGCTTATGAGTGGGTTATAAGCACAGTTATAATTGGTTAATGAGTACCATGAATGTCCAAGTAGTCCCCTAGACCCCCCAAAATCACTCGGTCCTGAATGGCCGGGCGAACTTGACTTAATTCAGGAGGCCCCTACTCAACAGGGTAGAACATTGTAGTGAAAGCTTATGAACCCTACTAAACAGGGTAGAACATGATAGTGAAAATTCATAAACCTACTAAACAGGGTAGAACAGTATAGTGAAAGTTAGCAGGATTATGAACGGCCTTTTGGCAAGCCTCCTGCACGCGGTTTCACAACAGCTTACTTTCTTGGTTCACCCGCGAGTATACTAAAGTAAAACACACGGGAAAGCTGTATGCGTTCCGTGAAAATACGAGCGACGGGACACGATTCTATTCGCATCCGCACTCCGTAAAGTTAATAATCAAAACATTCCGCGTGCCAAAAGGCCCGGAGGCCCCACAACCTTGCAGAACTACAGTCTTGAGGCCCCAAAACCCGAAAGGAACCGAAGCCCCATATCCCCAACGAGCCTTGAAGCCTTAAAAGGCCGCAAGACGAAAAGGCCCCAAACCCCCAGAGATAACTAGCGAATTTCGGGTTCAGGGTACAGGGTTGAGGGTTTGGTTTCTAGGTATGTCCGTGCTTGAAGGTTTATGGGTAATTCCCTGTAAGTATAGGGTTATTAGACCCTCAACAAGGCCATAAACTTTGTGACGCTCGTTATGAGTAGAGTTATAAGTCCAGTAAACAAGGCTGTGACCATAGTTACCCTACTTATGAAGCCTACATATGGGTACTTCCCAAAAAGGGGTAGGATTATCCCCACAAATAACATGGGAATCCCCTTAAGGGGCCTTCCATGTAAGGGCCTTCCCGTATGGGGCCCTCCCAGCAAAGAAGAGCCCCAAAAAGGGTCCCCCATTATGGACCCCCATTTTCGGAAACCCACATACAAGTCTCATGAACCTCCAAGTACTCTCTCCAGGACTTCACGGCAGAGATGATGGCGAAGGACATCCAGCTTGGCCAAGGCTTGGGGTTTGTTGTTGTTGTTTCTTTTGTTTTTTTTTTTGGGGGGGGGGGGGGGGGAGGTGGGGGGCTGTCCCTAAACCTAAACCCTAAGCCCTAAACCCTAAACCCCTAAACTGTTGTTTTTTGGGTTTGGGGGGTTTGAGGGCTTTGGAGCTCCAGGTCTTTAGAGTCAGAGGGTTTCAGGCAGGAGGGTTCGGTGGATGCCCAGTGGTACGCTTCTAGGACCGGGAGTAGGCACTTTTTCCTTTTCTTAGGGTTGGGGTTCCCTTATAATCTCCTTAAACCCAAAGAGGGCACCCTTTGTATTACTAGGTTACTCCCGGGTCTAGCCTCATTTTCCGTTTTTGTGGCTCAGATTCCCTTATAGACCACTATGAACAACCAAAGGGCACCCTTTTTCATCCTACATTCCTGGACAACCTAGCTAGGCTTTCGGCTCGGGTTTTGGACAACAAAAGGCTAAGTGCCGAAATTGGTTTAAGAATCCCCTAAACCCTAAATACCTAAACCCTAAATGCAGCACCCTAAGTTGTTCCCCCTTGCTTCCCTGAAGGCTCATGGATACTTGTAAGTAGGGATAAAAGTACCCCCAGTTGGGTTATAACCATAGTTATCCTACTCATAACCCAACTTATAAGTACCCACGAACCTCTAAGTAAGAAGCCCTAAACCCTAAACCCTAAACCCTAAACCCTAATCCCTGAACCCTAAACCCTAAACCCTAAACCCTAAACTTCCTTACTTAAGGGGTCTTGGGCTCTGCTGGGTTGACGTTGACTGGCCGAGGCTTGGCGGCCAAGCACGGCGTGCCCATGCTGATGCATGGCCAGGTCGCCCAGATCTATGAAGCTTGGCGGTTTAGGGTTTAGGATTTAGGGTTTAGGGTTTAGGGCTACTTGAAGGTTCATTTGGGCACGTTTGAGGATGGCTATCAACACCCTAAACAAGGTTATGGCCATAGTTGCCCTGCTTATAACCCTACTTACAAGTACCCGTGTAGCTCCAAGTACATACCGAGGCAGCCAAGACCCCTAAATTAAGGAACACGTCGGGAGTACCATTTTGCAAAACCCTCTGCTCTTTGTAAGTCCCCCTCCTGAACCCTGCAATTCCATCCTAAAACCCTAAACCCTGCAGACCCTAAACCCTAAACCCTTAACCCTAAACCCTAAACCGTAATTAAACCTAAACGGCCCTAAACCCTATAGACCCTAAACCCCAAGCCATAAACCTTAAGCGAGAGCTCTCCGAGGAGATGTGCATGGCGAAGTACGGGCGAGACTCCGGCTCCACCATTCCGGTGAAGCTGATTGAAGACGCCTGCCTCTTGGCCTGCCTTCTTGCCTGTTCTGGAACGAAAGTGCTCTGTGTCGAAGCCCTAAACCCCAAACCCTAAACCCTAAACCCTGACAAGGTCTTATAGAACACACAATGTCTTAACAAGGGGCTCTGGGAACATGGGTATCCTTGTCTCTAGGGTTTGTGGGAACACGGAAGGGAAGGGGCTGCCTGGTACTTAAGAGAAGTTGCATGGCCCCTTCATGTGGTCCCTTATACCTCCTTTAAAGGGTTCTGAAGGGTTGTAGAGGGTATATACGGGGCATCTAGGGGCTCTTACGTGCCCAGGACCCCAAGCCCTGAAGCTGCTCAGTAGGGTGCGGGGTAAGGCAAAAGGCCCTGCAAAAAAACCCCGAACCTTAGTATTTAAAGCCCTAAAAAGCCTGAAAATCCCTAAAATTCCTAAACCCCAAAACCGTAGATTCCCTAAGCCCTAAACCCCAAATCACGAAACCCTAAAAACCCTATTTCCAAAATCCCTGAAGCCGAGAAGGTCAGACGCCCCTTGCCGACCAAGCACTCCGAGAAACCTTCAAGGACTGGACCTACACCACAGAGCTCCCTGCATGGCATCCTGAGGAATCCGACCCTAAACCCTAAACCCCAAACCCTAAACCTTCATCTACTTATAACCTACTTAGAGGACTTAGGGGGGCTTATAAGTACAGCTAACTGGGCCCATAAGTAGCCTGAACCTCCAAGTAGGGTTTGGGGCTTTCAGGGTTTGGGGGGCTGGGGTTTAGGGTCTGAGTCTAGGGTTTGGAGTTTAGGGTTTAGGGTTTTAGGTTTTTAGGGTCTAGGGCCATGTTCGACTTAGGACTTCCTGTATTGCAGCTTCCCTGCCCCAGTGCCTTAAGGCTCCACGGAGTCTTCTACAGAGGGTCTGGTGCCCTTTTTCAGGAGGGTTCTGGGGTCTCAATTCCTGGGGTTTTGAGGGGCCCAAGAGCCTTAGGGTGTATACGGTTGTGGGCACAGCGGCCCTTAGGAAAACTAACTTGCTGGCGGGTTCCTACTTTCGAAATTTAGGGTCAGCGTTTGGGGCTTCTTCTGGCAGGTGGCCTAAGAACTTCTATAAGAGGGCTTAGTACACGAATGTGCAGAACAGTGGGTGTTTCCAGTGTCGAGTGTGGGGACGTACTTGGGCTGTGGCCACAAGAACATCTGCAAAGGGCATGCGCCCAAGCCCCAATATCCTGAAACCTGCCCCCCCCCCCCCCCCCCCCTGCTGAATCTTCAAATCCTCAACCTAATTTGTAAACCTTCAACACTCAAGCCTGAAACGCACATTTCCAAACCCTAAACCCTCAAGTTTGAACCCGTACTATGGACCCCTTGCTTAAAGCAACGTTGGAGTGTTCTTAGGGTTTACCCTAAACCCTACACCTTAAATCCTAGACCCTAAACAATCGAGTTTCGGGGTTGGAGTTTTAGGAGCTTAGGAGTTCCGGGTTGAGTGTTTAGGATTTGGGGGTTGGGGTTCAGGGTTTGGTGTTCAGGGTTTTGGGTTCGAAGTTTAAGATTCGAAGTTTAATCCCATAATCCTATGGATTAGAAGTCTTGGGGTTCCAGATGGTCTTGGGGTTTTTGGAGTCTGCGTTTAATGGTTTTAGGGTGCCCGGCTTCGGGTTTGGAGCATTGGGGGGGTTTCAGCTCTGCGGTGGCTTTACAGGGTTTAGGGTTTAGGGTTTAGGGTTAGGGTTTAGGGTTTAGGGTTTAGGGTTTTACAGCTGTTCAGGATTTTCCGAGGGTTAGGGTTTAGAATCAGGGCTGCTAGCCCGCATGTGTAAAGCATTACAAGTCATTCGGGCTTCGTGGTTTCGCTAGTACCCCCTTAGAACCCTACCACTTCTAGTACAAAACTGCCCAGAATGCGCATTCTAGCTGACTAGGCCCCTCTACCTAAATAGATGCAGGGAGCAGGGAAGATGTCGTTGTGAACATAGATGTAGGTTGATGCAGGATTAGATTGGCTTCACCCCAAGTGCGAATCCCTAAATCCTAAACCCTATGCCCGAGCTCTCTTTGCAGGTGACCTCAGTCTTTTTCTGTGACTCTTCCTCCCTAAGCCCAGGGCTTAGGGATGAAGGTCTAGTGTCGAGGCACTAAACCCTAGGTCCTAGACCATCTCAGCCCTACATCCTCCAACCTTACAGCCCGACCATAGCGGTCGGAACTATTGCTAATGTTATTCCCTGGTGCTCCCTATCTAATTGTACTTTCGTAACCCCCAAAACCCTATTCTAATCGTTAAGGCCCCTGTTTTAGAACGCCACAACCCTATGCCCCCAAGGATCGTCGACGGCAGCTACGCGATCGTCCACAAAAACATCGAGAATCCTTTTCTGGACATCAGCCGAAAGATTTCCTGATGAAGGGTTTCTTGGAGATTCATCAGGGTACTCATCAGAAGTGTTTCAAGTAGGATAAATATGGTTATAACCTTATCTAGGGTACTTTTTTCCTGTGACTCTTTTTACCTACAGGTTAGGAGCATCTACACAAAACTGTAGATAAGGAGGGTTCCAGGTAACCCTACTTCTGAGTACCCATGAACCTAAACCTTCCACCCTGAACCCTAAACCCTAAATCTAAAACGCTGCTTCTGAGTACCCATGAACCTCCATGTTAGGGGTAGGCGCAACAGAGGAGGTGGATGTTGTCGGAGGCGTGGAGCCTCGCGGGTGTTTGGCCCAGCGTGCATCTCTCACTTTGCTTAAGCCCTAAACCCTAAACCCTAAACCCTAAACCCTAGACCCTAGGAATAAAACCAATAGTAACGAAGCATGGTCAGCCCTAGACCATGTGACGCCCTGAGCGCTGTAATGCAGCCCTAAACCCTGCAAAGCCTGATTAGGGCTTGGGGTTTGGGGCCTTAGGGTTTAGGGTTTAGGGTCTAGGGTTTAGGGTTTAGGGTTTACGGTTCAGGGTTTAGGTTGGGGTGTAAGGTTTAGGGTTTAGGGTTTAGGGTTTTGGGTTTAGGGTTTAGGGTTTAGGGTGACCCGCAAACATCGCATCAGAACTAGACACGAGCTGTTGTTTGCCTTGTAAGCCGTCTTTGCCAATATTTCTAGGGTTCTGAGTTTGGGGCTTTAAATGTTGAAAAGGGATTATAGGGACTTAGGGGTCCAGGGTTTGCCTTTTGGGTTTCCGCAACATCCGCACCGTCCTGGTCGCCGTGAAGATGCTTCACAAGAAAGCGAGCCGAAAAAATGGAGCGTCCGGGTGTGGGGGAGCTCCGTTTAAGGCGTTTAGGGTTTAGGGTTTAGGGTTTAGGATTCCCAGGGCTAAAATACCCACTTCCTGGGACTTGGCTTCCAGCGTATCACAACCACGCCCTGGTCAACGGTCAAAGCAGATCCCAACCGAAAGGGGTTTAGGGTTTAGGGTTTAGGGCGAAAAGCCCTCCTGGCCCAAGCAGATAAACCTGATTCCAAACACACTCTCCAAAACAGGCCCGAGTTCCTTTATTGCCCCTGAGCCCCGGTTTAGGTTCTAGGGTTTGAGGGTTTAGGGTTTAGGGTTCAGGCTTTAGGGTTTTAGGGTTTAGGGTTTTAGGGCTTATAATCTTACATCCTGAACCGTCAACCCAGCATGCGCCTGCAAACCCCAGTAGCCTGAACCCTGATCCTTGAACGCTTATAAAGCCTCAAAGTCAAACTATGCTGCTGCTTGGTCATGGGATGTAGGGTTTCATGACAAGGGTCCAAACCCTAAATCCTAAACACTAAAACCCTAAACCCTATACACCCTATAAGCCCAACATGCGCCTGCGTTCTGCGTAATCTCCCCCCCCCCCCTCAATGGTATCCCCCTGGTATCCCCCCCCCAAAACCTGCCCGTGGACCCTAAAAACACCACGGACCACAGGGGGGGGGGGGGGGGGGGGGGGGGGGAGAGAGAAACCCTCAAACCCCAAACCCTGAACCCTGAGCCGTAAAACCTAAGCCCACCAAAGAACCACAGGGGGGAGAAGGGTAAACCAGAAACCTGAACCGCTTTAATCCTGAACCGTAAATCCAGCACGAACCACAGCTACTATCATTACCCTAAACCTTGAATCCTAAACTCTAAACCCACCGTGAACCAATGGACCAAGGGGGTCAGAGTGAAAGTCCTGAACTCTACAGCCTAACCCCAAACCCATGAACCACAGACCATGAACGAACCACAGGGGGCGGGGGACCCAAAACCCACCATGAATTGGGGGGGGGGGGGGGGGGGGATATTAGCATGGGGGGGGGGGTGGTGCGGCTATGCTGGCTCATATAAACCCTAAAACCCTAAACCGAAGCCCGACGCCTCCCTGTGCCTCCAGGTCCCCAAACGTCGAGTGCAAGTGCTTCGTGGCGGACTTGGGCAGGCGCGCGGATTTTGGCCCAGGGTCAAGGCAAAAGTGTGACTGGGTCGAGGATGTATAGGAGTTTAGGTCGCTAACGCCGCAACCCTAAACCCGAAAATCCCATGCAACCAATCAACCCTGAAGTTCCAAAACTCTCAAACCCCGTAGACCTCCAACCCAACATCGGGGCGGTCGTAGGTCCGGTGCAGAATGCTAGGTCCTAGACCCTAAGCCCTAAATCCTAAATCCTAAACCTGAAACCCTAGACTCCCTAGGCCCTATCCCTAAGCGATCGTTTTGGCTCTGGGGTGTATATGGCTTTTCGGATCCACATCGAAGGCGTTCCGGGTCTTTGGTTCGGGGCGGAGTTGTCATGTTTCATGGGCTGCAGAGAGAGTTTTATACCCCACACCTTTGGCCTAAAACCTGAAATGCCTCATGAACACAGGGAAGGTGAGTGTCGTCTCCAGTTGGCATATAAACCCTGAACCCTAAACCCCCAAACTCTATACCCTGTAAACCCTGAGCCCTAAACCCTTAAACCCTAAACCCTAAACCCATAAACCCTAAGCCCTCAACCCCAAACCCTAAACCCTAAACCCTTTGAGCCCTGAAGCGCAAGAGGGAGCAACGACAGGCCTGACCAGCATGCATACGCGACCGGGCCTGCTTTGGAGCATCTCGGCCATCCTGGGGGTATGGAAGGTTTTGACCGGAGGGGAACGGATTTGAGAGGGTTTTGAAGGGCTTGTACGGTTTAGAGGGTTGTAGAAGTTTTCGTTCGGGTGTTCATCATATGATTCGGATGTATTGGTTTTAGAGGGTCTTGGGTATTCGTAGGGACCCTAAACCCTAAACCCTAAACCCTAAACCCTAAACCCTATAAACCCTGAATGTGTTTGATGCGGCTTCTAGCTGTTTCGCTGGAGCCGCCCTTGCCGTGCGCACACCCAGCACTAGTATTTCCTTCGCGTTGCCGTCCGGACATAAGCCACGCGACAACCGGTCGTACTCGGAGGTTCATGGGTACTTCTGAGTATGGTGGTGGTTTCATGTAGGGTAACTGTGGTCATAGCCTTGTTCAGAGTACCTATAGCCCTAAACCCTAAACCCTAAACCCTAAACCCTAAACCCTAAACCCTTCTTTTGAGCACCCAAATGAACCTTCAAGCACTTGCGGCGAAATTGGGTGCGGCTGGGGATTCCCGATCAGGCCTCGCTTCTTGTGATGGAAGCAGGTCTTGAACTCGGGATTTAGGGTTAGGGTTTCGGGTTTAGGGTTCAGGGTTTAGGCTTTCGGGTTTAGGGTTACCAAACTTTAAGAGCAATGTTCTGTTGCATGGATGCCAAGCATAGAATCAGGGTGCGGTGCAGTGGTGCAGGCGGTGGGGTGCAGTGGTGCAGGTGGTGGGGTGCAGTGGCGCGGGTGGTTGGGTGCAGTGGTGCGGGGTTGGGGTGCAGCAGTGCGGGTCATGGGGTGCAGTGGTGCAGTGCAGCGCACCTCACACCCGCACTCCGCACCCTGCACCCCAGATCCTGCACCGCACCCGATTTAGCGAAACATTTTTACGATTTAGCGGAACATTGCATCGCTAAATCGTGGAAATTTTCGCTAAATCGGGTGCGGGGCGCGGGGCGCGGGGCGCGGGGCGCGGGGCGCGGGGCGCGGGGGGCGCGGGGCGCGGGGCGCGGGGCGCGGGGCGCGGGGCGCGGGGCGCGGGCGCGGGGCGCGGGGCGCGGGGCGCGGGGCGCGGGGCGCGGGGCGGGGCGCGGGGCGCGGGGTGCGGGGTGGGGTGCGGGGCGCGGGGTGCAGGGGTGGGGTGCGTGGTGCGAGGGAAGCCGCACCCTGCACCACGAACCCACACCCCCCGCACCCCCAACCCGCATCCTCCGCACCCCCAACCCGCACCGGAACACGCACCTCCCACACCCCGAACCCGCACCCTTCGCACCCCCACCCCCGCACCTTCACGTTGACATTTGACAGAAACCATGGTTTTCATTACTCTTATAAACTTTGATAAGTTTAGGGTTTAGGGTTAGGGTTTAGGGTAAGTTTGGGGGTTTAGGGTTTAGGGACACGGCGTAAGCTGTGCAAGTGGCATGTGCATCCGCCTCGAAGGCTGCTGTTGAGTCTGTTGCGGCTTGAGGGTTTGCAGATTTGTTTTGTGGTTTTGGTGTAGTAGGGCTTATAAGGGTTTAGGGGATAGGGTTTAGGGTTTATACTAGGGTTTAGGGTTTAATGTTGGACCCTCTTTAATGTAGGGACCCCCCCCCCCCCCCCCCGAACAGTCGAGGCGTGGATTTGGTCCTGATTAAACGGCCCCGGGGGTTTATATGATTTTAACAGGGAGGAGTTTAGATAGATTTAAAAGGGATCCATATGAATTTAACAGGGATGAGCTTATTATATGATTAAACAGGGATCCGGGGATCCGCGCGAATCGAACAGGGATCCGTGATGAGTTTATATGAATTTGAAAGGGATCCATTGGCTTTTTCCAAATTCGGAGCCTCCGGCCCGGGGCCTTGACAGAAAAGAGGGTCCCAAATCAGTGCCATTATTCGGGGCCGACGGGGGCTCCTGGACCACCCCTTTGTCGGATTGAAAGAAACCAATTTTTCAAATGGTTTCTTAAAGGGAATTAATGGTTTTGGGCCGGTTGGGATGGATGAGGTCGGCCTTTAAAATCACAAGGACCGGCTTTAAAATCATAAGGCCCGGCTTTGAGCCGGAGCCTCCGGGCCGAAACAAGCGTTTGACTTTAAAGAGGGACTACCAAACAGTCAGGGTGTCCTGAATAATTCGGCCAAATTGACTTTACAGAGGAGGCCCCTACTAAACAGGGTCCAACATTAGGGTTTAGGCAAGTCGAAGGTGCTATAGGCTGATGAATCCCAAGCTGCTATAAGTCATGCATGCCCTCATCAAGTTGACAATATCCGACACAGAACCCTTGCAGCTACACAACACGTTCAGTTGACTAGCAGTAAGTATGTAACGATCATACTCCTCACCCAGTCAAGAGCGTCGCACAACAGTTACTTGCGGTCGGGCAGTTGGCCCCTGAACTCTCCCCATTTGAAGACCAAGATGCCAAATCCTGAGCCTTAAACACCACGACGACAAACCCTAGTTTTTAAACCCCAAACCGCAAACCCTAAACCCTGAACCCTAAACCCTAAACCCTAAACCCTAAACCCTAAACCCTAAACCTCAGAAGCTTTACATAAATATGTTTTTGTTCGGGATCCCAGGTACCTTGCAGAATCACTGGCCTCCGTGGAGCTTGGCGCTCAGAGCTCGTGGGAAGCGTGCCGCGCGCAGCGGAGGTGGCAGACGCACGGCACCCCCCTAAAGCCCTAGACCCAAACCCCGAAACCCCGAAAGCGGATATTCCTAAACCCTAAACCCTAAACCCCCAAACCCTAAACCCTAAACCCCTCAAAGGAAGCCACCCGCGGCTCTCTGCGAGCTGCTCATCGTGCCTCCGCGGCAAATGCAAGTCCAAAAATTAGAGGGCTTTTTTGGGGGTTTGGGGTTTAGGTTTAGGGTTTAGGGTTTAGGGTTTTTTCGGGTCATCTTGTTTTGCCGGGGGGTGTCCTTGTAAGGGGGAGGATACTACTAGGGAGGACCCCTATTTTAAGACATGTGCTGGTGTGGTCTTTTCCAGATGGTTGATTTTTGAAAGGGACCGAAGAAGCACTGAAAAAGGGGAGTCTTTACTAAAGGCAGCCCGCCTTATGTCCTGCTTGGGGCTGGCATTTTTTTTTGAACAACAGTCCATTGCGTCTTGCTCGCACTGGAAGACGAGCCTCAAGTTTTAGGTTTCTCGTATTGAGGACTGGACCCTAAACCCTAGACCCTTAACCCTTAACCCCAAACCCGGGCCCCAAGCCCCAACCCTAAACCAAGATTTAGGATGCGGGGATCCAAGGCCTCCCTTTGTATCACGCATATGCAGTTCCTTCTGCCTTAACCCAGAAATCCTACATTTTTTGCAGGTGATTATAAGAATGCCCTTGCAGGATTCTGAAAACCCGAACCTTAATCCCTAAACCCTACCGTCTATGCGTCGACGTGTTGCGGATGGATTGACTTCACGCGAGTCGAGGCTTACGCCCCAGCGGAGTGCCGACTTCGCACGGCCTTGGGGTGACTTAATCCCACCGCCTAGTGGTTTAGGGTTTAGGGTTTAGGGTTTAGGGTTTAGGGTTTAGGGTTTAGGGTTTAGGGCGATGGTGCAGGTGCACAATGCTGGCAGCCTTGGACGACAGCTCAGAGATCTGCTTGGGTGCAGTTTTGAGGGTGTTTCCTAGGTAGGATATGGGGGACCCTTAAGAAGGGAATCCTTCTTGAACCCTCTTCTGGCTCTCTTAAACAGGGGCCTTATTCAGAACCCTAAACCCTAAACCCTAAACCCTAGAGTCCCCCTCATCCTATCCCCTAGTGTTGTGACTCAGCAGGCGGGGAGTTTCTAACAGGGAAGCCGAAGTATGGGCCCTTAAACTGGGCCCCTTGTGATAGAACCCTTATGTACACTACAAGGGTTTAGGGTTTAGGGTTTAGGGTTTAGGGTTTAGGGTTTAGGGTTTAGGGTTTATATCTCATAAGGGCCCATACTTCGGGTCCCTATTAAGAAGGGTAAGAGACCACACTAAGGGCACATGGTTCCAACCTTAGTTTCAAGTAAGGGTCTGTGTGGGGTTATTCGCTAGTTACCTAGAACAGCACGGAGGCCTTACCTTCATGGTTCCCAAAACAGCCCATCATAACCCCTAAACCCCTAAACCCCCAAACCCCCAAACCCCCAAACCCCTAAACCCCTAAACCCCTAAACCCCTAAACCCCTAAACCCCCAAACCCCTAAACCCCTAAACCCCTAAACCCCTAAACCCAAAACTCTTGCCCTAAAAGATGCCGCCCACGGTGCAGGGCAATCGGCCTGAAGCAACTTTAGTACACCCTACAAGGAGGGACCCTCGAGTTATCTTGGGTTCTAAGTCCCTTCAGTATACTTAGCATAGTGGGGGCGGGTCTCCTTCTACACTTATGATTAGACCTCAAGAACACACAGCTACGCATAGGAGTCGATTCCCATCCAACCTAGTCTCACAAAATCTTGGTAGGCTTAAGGCTTAGGGTTCATAGGCTAGGGTGCATGGGAGTGTAAGGGTCAAGTACTTTGTGGTTGAACCCTAACCCTAAACCCTAAACCCTAACCCGAAACCCGAAACCCAAGTCGTATGAAAGTACCTGGGCCCTCTGGCTCAGCGTTGGTGCGCGCCAAGGGCGGCTCGCCTTCGCGCAGCACCTGGAGGCAGCTGAGACGGCTGACAGGGCCTCGGCATGGGGGGGGTGGGGAGGCCAGGGGGGGGAGGGGGGGGCAGAGGGCCAGGTTTAGGGTCCTATTAACTCTTAGAGCGTATAGGTTTAGGGAGGTTTAGGGGCTGCAAGGGTTGGGGGGGCGAGGAGGGGGAGGAGGAGGAGGAGGGTTGCAGTCTCGCCTGTCTTGCGGTTTTTTTGTTTGGGCTGCTGTAAGACAGCTAGTGCTGTCCGAAGCTTGGAGCTTCTCACCCTTGCGTCGTTGTTGCCATCCAACTCGCGGATTTGAAGCCGATGCGCAGGGACAAGAACATGGGTTTAGGGTTCATAGGGTTTAGGGTTTGGGGTTTAGGGTTTAGGGTTCAGGGTTTAGGGTTTAGGATTTAGGGTTTAGGGTTTAGGGCCAAACCGACATAAGTACTGCGCTGGAGCCGCGGCAAAGCCCTAAAGATAGTTTGCGGTCGGGGATTTCGGGTACCTTGGCTGGCGTTGTGGTCTCCGGCTTGGATGTAGCCACCCAACCCGACATCCTCAAGCTTCTTCCATAGAGGGTTTAGGGGTTTATTGTTTAGGGTTCTAGGGTTCAGGGTTTTCAGGGTTTAGGGTACTTCTGCAGAACCCTGAAAGGTTTTCACACACTCTGATCGGGATAATACTGCAGTCGTATAGAGAATATGGTCCCAATTCGAGGGCTAATTTGGCCCACAAAGGTTTGCGGAGGCTGCAGATTCCGAAACATATGTTCCAAGGTCCAAGACCACTTAGAGGCGAGACCTCCCGACAAACTTCGGGGTACCCGCAAGCCTAACAACCCGAAACCCTAAACCTCAAACCCCAAACCGTAAACCCTATAGTCCTGAACTCGCACCAACCCTAAACCCGAAACCCTAAACCCCAAAGGCCGCCATGGACCTCAACGTCACCTGTCCCATCTTGCTCACGCAAGATGTCCTACGCCGCTTTGGCGACCAGGTGCGGCTGCTAGCCTTAGGGTTTAGGGTTTAGGGTTTAGGGTTTAGGGTTTAGGGTTTAGGGCTTAGGGTTTAGGGTTTAGGGTTTAGGGTTTAGGGTTTAGGGTTTAGGGGTTCTTAGTAGGGAATGAGGGAATTAGGTACCATATGTTATCCCTTACGGCTATGTACAGGGGTGAATTGGAGTTAACTACCTCATTCTCTCATTCCCTACTAACCACCAACCCAAGCCGTTGTAACCCATAGAATCTCAAAGTCCACTACCCCAAATCCACCCCCAGTAAACTTAGTAAACGTTAAGTATGGTGCTACAAGTCTCCTGGGAGCACGTTTAGGGTTAGCGAGGAGGCCGGCAATGAGCAGCAGTACTAGCTTGATCCTCATTTGGCAAGCCTGGTAGCTCCGGTGTAGAGTTTGGGGGATAGGGTTTATACACGCCGGCGCGCTCCGGCTCCGTGGTACGTCCTTCCTCACTGGTGATCCCTTAATCCCACCACGGGGGGGGGGAGAGGCAAGCCCTCACTGGTGATCCCTTGATCCCACCACAGGGGGGGGGGGGGGAGAGGCAAGCCCCAAACCTAGACCATCAGCCCTAAACCCTGAACCCTAAGCCCTAAACGCCAAAGCTAACATGAACCACACAGCATGAACCACAGAAGGGGAAAGGGGAAAGCCGAAACCCAAAACACCGGGGGGGGGGGGGGGGGGTTGAAGGGGGGATACCAATGGGGGCGGGGGGTGCGTGAATGCTGCCGCCGATATCCCTGAACCCTAAATCCAAACCCAAAAGGGTTTAGGGTTTGCAAATCCTTATGATCTCAGCAATACACCCCGAAACCCTACTGCCCAGATGCCACGAACTTCTTAGTAGTAGAGTTGGGAACCTTGAACCTTTTCCGGGTAGTATATTCTCCGTATAATCCCAAAGGTTAACCTTTAAAAACCCTAGGTACTGGACAACTAAGACTTTCTTGGCTGTCTTAGCTCCACTGCCAGGCGAATTCACAAGGCAGCCTGAAGATTCGGATCGTGAACATCTCGAGCCTTCTCGCTCTTCAGGCGCGGCGCTATGCGAGTTTGTTTTGACTTTGGGGCTTTGGGGCTTGGTTGCAACAGCGGCTACCCTGTTGCCCTTAAGTTGGGGTCATGGGGTCCGTAAGCCCTAAGCCCTTAGCCCAAACCATGAACCCTAAACCCTTAACCCTTAACCCTTTACCCTTAACCCTTAACCCTTAACGCTAACCCTAAACCAACCCAAATAGGGACCATCAGCCTAAAGCCTGGCTGCAGCTGGACGAAATGCTCCTGGTGAAGATGGATGCCCGTCTCTCCGAAGAATCTGGCTCCGACCGGTTCAACTCGGAACCTTGCGACGGGGACTGGGTTTAGGATTTAGGGTTTAGGGTTTAGGGTTTAGGGTTTAGGGCGAAAAAAACCAAGCCGGGAAGACCGAGGACGGCATCGAGCACGTGGATCTGGAGGCTCACAGGCGCACCGGAGGCCGAGTGCCTGCGGCGGCCGGGTACCCTTTGCGTATGGTTCCTATTGAAAGTCCCTAGAGCGCCATGTACTGAGACAGAAGGTATCCGAATTCCCTACTTCCGAATTCTCTTTTGAAGATCTAGAAGCCAAAGTCTCCCCCTCCCCCCACCCCCCCCCCCAACCCCCTCCCCTTCCGAAGGGCTGAAACAGAAGGCTTTACCAGGGCTAGGGGTTTAGGGATTAACTAGAGTTCACAACAACAACAACAACCTCTCAGGAATGCAAGAACCTCTCAACCTCTTAGGGCCAAGAAGTCCCTTGCAACCACTAGAGTTCAGGGCTGAATTCATTAAGGTTTAGGGCTTACGGCCCCAAAGCCCTTGAGCCCGAAGGCCTTGCGTTGTAGAAAGCTCTTCACGAAGAGAGACACACCCAAACCAAACCCCTAAACCCTAAACCCTAAACCCTAAACCCTAAACCCTAAACCCCGGAAGCTGCATTTGTAGGGCAGAGATCCTGACAAATCGCAGCCTGAAACGCTGCGGCCCCTGAAGCCCTACACACCTTTAACGCAAAATGTCAGGCCTCCACCCCCCCCCCCCCCCCCCCCCCCCCCACCCACCCACCCCATCGAAAGCACAAATCTTAGCCCTAAACCCTAAACCCTAAACCCTGAACCCTAAACCCTCCAAAACCTTCAGCCCTAATAGCCCCAAGCCCTGCTGTGGGGGCCAGGTGATGCCCTCCTGGTCCCTGTACTCCACTGGCAAGGCAGGACTTCCTTGTATCAGTCACAAAAACAGGAAGCAGTCTTAGGGTCTAGGGTTTAGGTAGGGTTTAGGGTTTAGGGTTTGGGGTTTAGGGTTTAGGTAGGGTTTAGGGTTTGGGGTTTGGGGCTTGGGGCTTGGGGTTTGGGGTTTGGGGTTTGGGGTTTAGGGTTTAGGTAGGGTTTAGGGTTTAGGTAGGGTTTAGGGTCTAGGGTTTAGGTAGGGTTTAGGGTTTAGGGTTTGGGGTTTAGGGCTTAGGTAGGGTTTAGGGTTTAGGGTTTGGGGTTTAGGGCTTAGGTAGGGTTTAGGGTTTAGGTAGGGTTTAGGGTCTAGGGTTTGGGTAGGGTTGAGGGTTTAGGGTTGAGGGATTAGGGTCTAGGGTTTAGGTAGGGTTTAGGGTTTAGGGTTTAGGGTTTAGGGTTTAGGGTTTAGGGTTTAGGGTTTAGGGTTTAGGGTTTAGGGTTTAGGGTTTAGGGTTTAGGTAGGGTTTTGTGTTTGGGATATATAGGGTTTAGGGTTTAGGGTTTGGGTTTGGCTTTAGAGGTCCCCGCGGGCCCGTGAGGGCCCATGCATCCATACATATATACATGTATATATCTGTATATATATATATATGTGTATGTATATATATATTTATATATACATATATTGCGGAAATGTTTAGGGTTCAGGGTGTCGTGTTTTTGGGTACGAGATGCCTTTTGGTCTGTCCCCGTGAGTATCTGATGCAGGTACAGGCTCTGGGTGTCAACTTGACTTTCAAACTCTCCTGAGCCTCCTGTCAGCTCGAAAAGTTGGAACAACCTTCTCCCCATACCCCAAACAGTATACTTAAGAGAATCCCGGCTCCAATATTCCGTGACCCATGCTCCAACTTTCTGGAGTTCACTGCAGGGATGCCCAAAAGGATTCCGCACTGCCCTAAACCCTAAACCCTAAACCCTAAACCCTAAACCCTAAACCCTAAACCCTAAACTGTCCGCAAGGCAGCGCGCGACATGCACATGAAGGCGGTGGCCATGGACGCACGGAGGTCGGGTCTGGACGCCAGGTGCTTAGTAAGAGGCTGGCAGCGGCTTCCTGTTCCGACATTGAGGTTTCGTGCTTAGGCTTTGGGGTCGATCTAGGGTCTAGGATGCCCAGTAGTACCCTTATTCCCTTTTTGGGGGGTCTAGGCTCCCTTATGAACCTCTCTAAGCAAAAAAGGGCACCCTTTTTAATACCAGGTTACTGGGCAACCTAGGGTTTAGGGTCGAGGATCGCGTGTTTAGGCTTTAGGGTCCAGGGTACACGCGAGCATCCGCGAGTACCAGCACCATAAATCCCACCTCCAATTAAACTCCATCGGGCCATAGAAACGACCCCCCCAGCCAAGTCCTTTGTGCGAAGGCATCTGAGAAGGTCAAACTTGGGGAGCACATGAACCCTAAAATTGGGGTCATATACCCAAATCCCTAAACCCTAAACCCTAGAAGGTATAGCTACTTTCCCTTCGCGGAAAGCGGAAGTGGGAGCTGAGACATGTCCAAACCTCTGCCCAATCCTCGAAGGTTCATGGGTACTTAAAAGTATGGTCGAAAATACCCTAAATTAGGTTTTACCCTATTCACCCGACTTATCACGCTACTACCAGCATCCTAAGCCCTATGCCCTAAACCCTAAACCCTAAACCCTAAACCCTAAACCCTAAACCCTAAACCCTAGACCCTACTTTTGAAGCTCCAAGTGCACCCTGACCAAGACCCTCCTTCCCTTCAGCACCTTTCTGAGGTCCGCACGCTTAGCTGGGCGCCCGGGCCCATGGACACCAACATGATCCGCGAGGCTTCGGGTTTAGGGTTTAGGGTGGGTTTGGTGTCTAGGGTTTAGGGTTTAGGGTTTAGGGTTTAGGGTTTAGGATTTAGGCGATTCGGGTTTTGGGGTTGTGGGATTAGGGTTCATGGAGAAGGGTTATGTAAAATTGGAGACGCTTTGTAATAACCCCGTTGTCGCGATGTGACGCCGGCATTTGTGTGTGTGTGTGCATGTGTATCTAAATCTTTGAACCCTGAACCTAACCTTAAGGCTTGTCTTTTGATGAACCTTTCCCCTGCAGAAAGACCGTTAATCAGTCAAATCGTTTTGGATACGGGGAGGCTCTCAAATACGTACTGGGTAGGGTTGAGGCTTCAGGCTTTAGGCTTTGACTAAAAGCCGTTTTTCGGGGTTTAGGGTTTTTGGGTTTTAGGGTTTGAGGCATTTCCCCTTAGAAAGGGCCAACTTAGCACATCAACCACTGCTTGTGCCTCCATCCATGACAGCAGGAGTCCTGAAACTATTTGAGCCCCTTGCCTAAGTCATCCCGACACCCGTAAACCCCGAATCCCTTGGCCCCTGCTGGAAGCCGTAAACCCTAAGCCTAAACCCTGTATATCCTCAACCTTAATCCCTGTGAATCCTAACCCTCAAGAGCCTCAGACCTTAAACCCTAAACCCTAAACCCTCAAGAGCCACAACCCTACAACAGCGCACGTGCAGGTGTTGGAGACCTGTCCGGATGCCGGCGTCCGGGCGCAGTTCGAGGTTCCCTCAGTGCTGAGCCCCCCCCCCCCCCGCCCCCTCACCCTAAACCCTAAACCCTAAACCCTAAACCCTATGTGCAGACCTAGAACCCTACTTACAAGTACCCATGAACGTTCAAGTGGGGCTCCAGGGAGTCCAGTTGCAGGGTTTAGGGTTTAGGGTTTAGGGTTTAGGGTTTAGGGTTTAGGGTTTAGGGTTTAGGGTGAGGGGTTCAGGGTTTAGGGTTTAGGGTTCGGGTTTTTGGTTTTGGGAGGGTATAGGATTTGAGGCTTTTGGTGTTGGAGGTGTTTCATGCGTAGGGGTTCGAGCCATCCGAAACCCCCTCAACCCGAAACCCTGAACCCTAAGCCCTAAACCCTAAACCCTAAACCCTAAACCCGAAACCCAAATCTTCATCTACGAGAGCTTTGCCAGGAAATGTACCAGTCGAACCTGATTGACCCCAGGTACAGTGCTGCGTGGGCCTTGGGGAATCCTTTTATGGTTGCAGCAGGACCTTAAGGTCTTTAGAGTTTAGGTTTTAGGGTTCGGGTTTTAGGGTTTAGGGTTAGGGTTCAGGGTCTAGGGTCTAGGGTTTAGGCTTAGGGTATATTCCCCAAACCCTCTGGTTCCACAATAGCGTGCAAAACCCGCATTATTCGCTTATTGGCGACCTTTCTGCTACGTAAGATAGAACCAAGACACCCCCCCTCGCTCCCAACACACATCCATGTGCTCAACCCATCCCTGAACCCTTGACACCTGAGCCCTTAAACCTTTTCAACCCCTAAACCCTTAATTCAACGCCTGAGCCGTAAATCACACCCCTTACCTCCGAAACCCTAAGCTCCCCACCGTGTCCACACAAAACCCCATACCCCAAGCCCCCCAAAGCCCTTAGAACCCGAAACCCCCAACCCCAACATCCTAAACCCTAAGCCCTAAACCCGAAAGTGGGCATAAACCCTAAACCTTGGGATGTTCCCTCTTAAACTAACCGGCCTCCATGGGGATTCTTGTACCCGCCCCCCAATTATAGTCCCTTTTTAAGGACTGTTGGTATAAGGGTGAACATCCCAACCCTAAACCCTAAACCCTAAACCCTAAACCCCAAAATCAAGCCTCAGACCGCACTAAACGACGTTTGCAGTTCGGACGTTGCGTCAAAGCCCGGAAGCCACTGAGCCGGTTTACTTAGAGGTTTGGGTTTAGGGTTTAGGGTTTAGGGTTTAGGGTTTAGGGTTTAGGGTTTAGGGTTTAGGGTTTAGGGTTTAGGGTTTAGGGTTTAGGGTTTAGGGTTTGGATGCCCCTAAAGAACCGTACTACAACGCTACTTATAAGTATCCATGAACCTCCAAGTCGTAGAGTTTCGTAGTCTTTCGGTTTACGTGTCAGTGTCGAGGGCTGTACTTGTCTTCTGCTTCTACAGCCGGACACCTTCGCTACGCAATGCCCCAAATCATTGCCCGCATGCCCTCTATTTGTAGCCTTGCCCGGTGGAATAGGGTTGTGAGATGATTAGGGCCACTTCAGTTTTGGGGATTTTGCGGAAACTTTGCCAAGCACTTTTGGGCATCGATTTGCGGATTGTGAGATGTGTGCGAAACAGTTGCGAAACAGTTGCGGAAAAATATTGCCAAGCAGATGCCAGTCTCAGCGTCAGTCAACTTAAGTGCCTGTCAGCGCCAAGGTGACGGAAAACGGCCAAGTCATGCCTTTCTCATCTTTGTTCTGCATTTTTGAAGCAAGATTGTCGCGTTGTCGTACTATCTTCGCAATGTTCACCATTTCCACAACATGCTCACAACATTTTTCGCAACCCTGAATGTGACGTGCACAATTTGCAAAGCTGTTTTGCACACATGTCGCAATATTCCGCATTGAAGCAGGGATAATATTACTGTTTTTGGTGAGTGTTTAAAAGGTTCCGTTTTAATATTGGTGAGTGTATACCTTGGGTGTCCTTTTGGGGGTACAAGAAATATCAAACCCTAAACCCTAAACCCTAAACCCTAAACCCTAAACCCTAAACCCTACTTCATGTCGCGCCAAAATATATTTGGGGTTTTGTGGTCTGTAGCCTGCTGATCATGTCAGAAGAAAAGGGACAGAAGTGGGAGCCGGTTCCTTCATCATGCTAAACCCTACAGGGTTTAGGTTTAGGGTTTAGGGTTTAGGGTTTAGGGTTTAGGGTTTAGGGTTTAAGGCCTAAACCCGAACCGCCGCGGAAGAAGCTTCGGGAGCCTTGGGGAGCAGTGGGGAGTATTAGGGAACCTCGGGATACATACCCCCCTTGAATCCCTTGGACCCCCCTCCCTTAAGAACCCTAAACCCTAAACCCATTGAGTACCCTGTGACAGAGGCACAGCTCATGGTTCTGCTCCAGGAAGACTTCTACGAGTGCGGGGGCCCACCTCTCACCATCTTTTGGGCATCAGGGTTTAGGGCTTAGAGGGTGTATAGGTGTTTATGGGGTTTAGGTTGTTTATAGGGTTTAGGGCTTTCAGGGTTCAGGGTTTGTAGGGTTTAGAGTTTAGGGTATAGGGTTTAGGGTTCAGGGTTTAGGGTTTAGGGTTCAGGGTGAACTGCACGACTCCAGACCCTGAATGCTGCACCTTACTACTTCAGAGGGTTCGGGTTTGAGGAGGGGGTTTAGGGTTTAGAGGGCTTAGGGAGCTCTAGGAAGGTCGAAAACTCCTGGGGGGGGGGGGGGGGGGGGGGGTAGGTACCTGGGGAATCAAATCATGGGTTGCGTAACCCCCTTGAACCCCCCCTCCCCTAATAAGGACACCATAAAATTATGGCAAAGGCTACAGACCCTGAACCCTGAGCCCTAAGCATACTTCTAAACCGCCAAATCTAGCACAACCCTTTCACCTCTGGGCAGTCGTCTAATTAGGATTCCTATACGCCCTAAGCTTCCTAAACCCCAAAATTCCCCAGGCCCCAGCCTCTAAGCCCTAAATCCTAAACTCCCTAAACCCTTTCATCGCTTTTAGAGTAAGGCGTGTAAGTAGGAACTCCAAAGTGGACCAAGCCTGAAGCCCTATAGTAGGATTTAGGGTTTACTGCTCTAAGAGCAGGAGCGGCACCCACAAAGACATCTACGACATCGGCGTTCCACCACCCTCTCCCCCCGCAGGCATCCTTTTGGCATCAGTCGGGACAGGAGGGGGGCTCGATCAGTACCAGTACGAAACCCTAAACCTAAACCACGCATTGTGCTTTCAAGGGGTTGCAAGCGAGCCAGTTTACCTCAACCCCAAACCCCAAAACCCACAACCCAGTATCCCCCATACCAAGGTTTACGAAAATGAGGGACCCCTAATATAGTCCCCCAACTAGTAGCATTTCCCGAATAAGAAGGACCCCAATAAGGTACCCCGAATATCGGAAACCCGCATAGCACCCTGAAGACTCTACAAAGACTGCAGGCTTCAAACGCCCCAAGAGCTGCAAGTGGGTGGATAGGTTGGCAGCCTGTTGTGCGCTCACCAAGCCCGCTTCCGCTTAAACCCAATGAGGAAAAATATTAAATGTCCCTAGGGCCTACCGAGCTACTTACTTCTCCGATAAGCAAGGGGAAAAAAGGTTCAACTTTGTTTTTTCCTACTTAACAAGGAAGCCCAACGAGTTTAAAGTTCAACTCTTGGCTAAGTAAGGCTAGTTGTCGAGTCTCCATGATCTGGAAGGGTGATGCTTCCCCGACCTTCTCAAAGTCCAGCCCGTTAACCTCAGCCGGCGACAGGTCGATGTTTGGTTTAGGGTTTGGGGTTTAGGGTTTAGTCGCTCATTCTCGCACAAGGCAGGCAAGGTCCGTTAGTCTGTGTAGGACAAAGAAAGCGTGAGATGCCTATGCCGAGCAGTCGTATGGGCCACAAGCAGAAACCACAGAGAAAGTAAAACCCATCCCCAAGGTTTAGGGTTTAGAGCTTCTGTGGTTTAGGCCACAGAACCAACTGTTTTTTCTCCTAAAGCCCTCCACCCTCCACCCCCCAATCCCTAAAGCCGGGAAAACACGCTAACCCTGTACTTTCAACCCTCAACCCTCCACCTCAAAGCCCAGAGCCCTGTAACCCTCAACCCTCAGCCCTCCAAACCCTGTGGCCCAGCCCTAAACCCGAAACCCTAAACCCCAAAGCCCTAAACCCTAAACCCCAAACCCTAAACCCTTAACCCTAAACCCTAAACCCTAAACCCTAAACCTTACGTCAGCCCCAAGCCGCATAGGTGCCGGCTCGGAGCCGCCCCTCACGCCGGAGGGGCTGGCCGCGGCACCTTTGCGGGTGCAGAAGCAGCTCTTAGGGGAAAGGCCGGGTTCCTAAACCCGAAACCCTAAACCCTAAATCCTAAACCCTAAACCCTAAACCCTAAACCTTAAACCCTAAACCCCAAACCCCAAACCCTAAACCCTAAACCCTAAACCAAACCCCATAGGGTTGAGGGTTTTAGCTAGCTTCCGGTTCGTCTCTCAACCCTAATCAGTTCTCGTTCCTTGACCGAACCCTTAAACTCTCAACACAGGGTGCTTTTCGACGGCACAAAAGTAGTTCACCTGTGGTGTTGCCTGGACCTAAGCGCACGCCCTGAATTAACCCTAATCCCAAACCCTAAACCCCTAATTCACCCTGAACCCTCTGGCTGTTGTCTTTGTGTCTCAACAGCGGGAGTTTCCCCCAAACCCCAAATGGGGACGGTTTAGGGGGTTTAGGGGTCCACGGGGCGCGGTTGTGGTTGAGGATATCTTGGTCTGTCCAGAAACCTTCTTTGGTCCTAGAGTTGGTACCCTAACCTGGTTGAACACTGCACCGGAATTTGAAGCAGGGTTTAGGGTTATTAGGGTTTAGGGTTTAAGGGTTTAGGCACAACCTTAAGCTGCACGCCCCAAAATCCGTTGCCCTGAGCCTTAGTTGCGTCGGCGTCCCTTCGCGCTCCTTACAGCCAGGCGCCAAAACCCTCAGCCCCTATAGCCAGAACATGCTAGAACCCCAGTGGTTACGTGTTTTGGGGTTTATGCAGTTTAGGTTTTAGGGCTTCGGGTTTAGGGTTTAGGGTTTAGGTTGCCGATTCGGAGGCTGTATCCTCATGTGGCCCGAAGTCACCCCGACATCGCCGGCAGAATCACAGGCCTGTCGGCAGCGAGCCTAGGTTTGGGGTTTAGGGTTTAGGGGTTTAGAGTTTAGGGGTTTGGGGTTGAGGGTTGAGGGTTGAGGTTTGAGGATTCATGATCTTGAGATCAGTTTTCTTGGTGTTTGTGTCGATCAATGCACGAATGGTTGAACACAACTCTGCGTACGAATGTACAGTAGTAATGGAGATGTACATATACAAGGGGTCGTGTTCAGGGCCCTTGTAACTCAAAGAGACTACGCAAGTGAGCTGTGGGTTGTTCGACGACTTCTTGTCTGGTCCAAAAATTTCCTTCAGCTTCCAATTTTTTTATTCCACTTCATTCGGAATGATGTTTTGAACTTTTCAATGTGGTTTTGTTTCGTGCGTGGGTCTAAGGTAAAATAGATGCTTGGATTCGGGTGCACGGTCTGGCATGGCCCCAACCCCATGAAGTGGGGGGTCGTTCTCAACCTCGGCTCCCTTTTTGGGTGTGCCTTAACCCGAAACCCTAAACCCGAACTGAACCCCAAGCCTAAACCCTCCTAGGGAATGTATAGGGTGCAGGGCGTCCATCTCTGACTTCAAGGTTGCGTGTGTTTAGCACTCCTAAACCCTAAACCCTAGACTCTAGACCCTACACCCTGAACCCTAAACCCTAAACCCTAGGGGCTGCGAGGGCTATCAGTGGTTCGCCACTCGCATTGATCAGGAATGCTGCTGGAGCCGGGGCCCTAGGTTTTTCCGAGCTGGCTCCCGCTAGACCCTAAACCCTAAACCCTAAACCCTAAACCCTAAACCTAAAACCCTAAACCCTAAAGCCCGGAAGCCCCTTGACTCTAAACCCCAAGATCTTTATTGGACCGTGGGGTAAAAATGGGTTTAAAGGGTATAGGCGCGCAGGCTCTTGAGGGGTTTGCCGTCTCGGGGCTTTAGGAGTTTGAGAGTCCGGGGCAATGAGGGTTTAGGGTTCACAGGGTTTGGGGCCCTCTTATGGCTTCATAGGATTTGGGGATACATGATTTGCATTGTTCCTTACGAGTTTATAGCCCAAGCTTCTAAACCTTAAGCGCCTTCTTTCCCTTCAGTGCTGAGTAGGCAGCCGTTTACCGCTTTGTTTAGTGGAACTGGTTTATAGGACCCAGTGCCTCAACAAACCCTAATGATTTCATTAGGGTTTAGGCATTTAGGGTTTCGGGTTCAAGGTGGATCCCTAAATCTTAGGGTTTAGGGTTTAGGGTTTAGGGTTTAAGGTTAATCCCGAAATCTTAAACCTACGAGGTTAACCTTGTTTCCCCCTCGAAAGCAAGCTCAGCTGGTATGTGGCACAGCGGCTCGGGTTGCGTCTGCTAGGTGTTTGATCGGGTTTGTAAGTTGAGGTAGGCTGCCCAAGGCATTTCGTCATATACTGCACCCTCAACCCTAAACCCCAAACCCTGAACCCTGAACTCTAAGCCGAAACCTGTGCCAGGATTATCTTTCGGGGGACGGAGGGCGATGCAACGCCGAGCAGAGTTAACTGAGTTAGCCTCCACCAGTTCAAGGAAAACTTCACTCAGTTTTACAAGCCGCCTAAACCCCAAACCCTAAACCCTGCGAGAACCTGCGGCCTCAGAAAGTCACCTCAGCTAGCCTTCAATCCACCCCTCCCCCCCCTCCCCCCGCACGAGGCCAAAATATAACCCCCAAGCCCTGCCCCAAAGCCCAGGCGGTAAAACCGCAGCTGCTAGAAATGAACCCCATATAGGGCCCAAGTATATCCCTGAACCCTGAACCCTAAACCCTAAACCCTAAGCCCTAAACCCTAAACCCTAAACCCTAAACCCTAAGCCCTAAGCCCTAAGCCCTAAGCCCTAAGCCCTAAACCGTAAACCCTAAACCCTACCACCTCGAGGGTATGTCTTTGAAAGGATGGACAACTCCGAGCTCCTGATGCTGCTGAGTTCTGAGCAGCATCTCAAAGCAAAGGCCGATATGGGAGCAGGGCTCCCAGGGTTTAGGGGTGTCGGGTTCAGGGTTTAGGGTTAGGGTTCAGGGTTTAGGTTTTAGGGTTTAGGGAGTAGGAATTAGGGTTTCAGGGTTAGTATGGGGCCTTAGGGCCAGGGGTTTTGAGGGTCAGTAACCCCAAGTCCTAAGCCCTAATCGCTAAATCCTAAACCGAATCATACATGTGTGTACAGTAGCGGGTAGGTGCTTGCTGAATTTGAGCTTTAGAGGGTTGTGGGCTTCGAGATGTTTCGGACGTTCTCGGTTTAGTTTCCCTAGGACCCAGAGTAAGCCCTTATTAGGTTCCCTTACAAGCACTTTTTTAACGAAATAGGGCACCTTGGCATTCCTAAACCCTAAACCGGCCCCAACCCTGAACCCTAGACCTGAAGCCCCAAGCCCTAAACCCGAAACCCTAAGCCCTAAACCCTAAACCTTAAACTCTATTGTGATTCCTAGACCTTTCGGGGCTCACTCAGAACTGAGGATTCAGAACGATGCATTCGAAGATCCTGAGGGACGAGGGCCTCCAAGAACCACTGCCCAGGTTGTTCGGGTTTAGGGTTTAGGGTTTAGGGTTTAGGGTTGAGGGTTTAGGGTTAAGGGTTAAGGGTTTACTTGAAGGTTCACGGGTACCTTTACGTGGGGTTTTAAGTGCCCTGGATGTGGTTATGACCATAGTTAGACCCCTACGTAGAACCCTGCTACAGAGTACCCAAATGAACCTCCAAGTAGCCCTAAACCCTAAACCCTAAGTCCTGACCCGAGACTTACGTTGGGCAAGGCCAATTCCGTGAAGGTGTACAAAGACCCCATTGCTTTGTGGTACTTTACTGTAACTTTAGATCCTTACCTTTTTTGGGTTTATTGGGTTTCTTATTAAGGCAGCTAAAAGTTTAATTTTTAGCTACCCCCCTAAGTGCAGCCAAGATTGGACAGCCACAACCGATGCCTTAAAGCAGCCCATGACAAGAAGCTACGAAGAGGCCGAGGTCGCAGCATGAACCAAAAAGGGCTTAGGGTTTAAGCTCTAAGGTTTAAGGGTCTAGGGTTGAGGGCCCTAAACCTTTAAACCCTAAACCCTAAACCCTAAACCCTAACCCCAAAGGTTTGGGGTTCCCAAGCCCTCAGCCCTCGACTGCTTGGGTCAGGTAGACGAAGCAAAGCGCTTGCTTGAGCTGTACAACAATGTGCCTCGTCGGGAAGATTTTGACGAAAGAAAATCAGGGTTTAGGGTTTAAGTTTAGGGTTTAGGGTTTAGGGTTTAGGGTTTAGGGTTTAGAGCCTGGGGCCCCCGAAAGTTGTTTTTTTTTGACGAAGAGGCCCAGCAACCTACTACATACACATCTTAGCTACACACTGTATATGTTACACTGAACACATGTACGAATTATATGCTGGATGTTATTTTTTTATACAAACATTTATGGTGAATTGTGGTCGGAAGAGGCCATGTGTCTGCTTTTCTCAACCAAAGTTACTGAGCTGACCTGGGCCCAGGCGTATAAACTAGGCGTCCACAGCATCCTCGATTGAAGGGTATCTCCTAAGCCCTACTTGGAGGTTCAGGGTACTTATACTTACATGAGCCCCCTAAGTCCTCTGAGTAGGTTAAAGGACGCTCAGAAGTGGGGTTACAAGTACCATGAACCTCCAAGTAACCCCTAAACTTTAAACCCTATCGGTTCCCCGAGGTGAGCCCTCGACCTTAAGATTAGGGTTTAGGGTTTAGGGTTTGGGGTTTAGGGTTCAGGGTTTAGGGTACTGGAAGTGCAGCAGTGCCCGAAGTAAGGAGGGCGTGTGAGTCGGGAAAAACAGATTCCGGATCAGGGTAATCACAACCGCCAAGCCCTACAGCCTAAGCTCAAACCCTAAAGCCTAAACCCCCAAACCCTAAACCCTAACCCTAAACCATAAACCCTAAACCCCCAAACCCTAAAGTCCTGCGACCCAAGCCCGCTCCAAGTTCATCTTTCAGTTCGGTGAGGGCGGCCGTGGGTTGGGGGAGCGGGGTGGTGAGTTTTGTGGGCTTCGGTTTAGGGTATACGATTCAAGGGTTACTGGGTTTAGGGTTTAGGGTCCCTAGGCCTCATACACCCAAATTCAGCTTATCAAGCCAAGAAGTCCCTTATCTCTGAAATCCTAAAACCCTACAAAAACCCTAAATTCGAAACTTTACACTAAACTCCTCAACCCCGAAGCCCTCATGGAAGCACTTCATTCGAGGTTCCTTTGTGGAACTGGCAACAATGTTCTATGTTGACCCTAAACTTAGAACCATATAAAATCTCTATGTAAACCTATGTATTAAGATCTATGTCAAGATATATATATATATATGTATATGTATATGTATATACATATACATATATATGGCAGTGAGTTTTTTTTCCGGGCTTGTAACAGGCAGCGGGGGGTCCCTCCGCGACAAAGGTTTGTAACAGACGTGCCGTGTCCGCGACAACCCCCCCCCCCGCGACAAGGCTACAACCCCCCCCCCCCGACAAGACAGCAATACCATTGAATTTTCTCATTGCCAATCTCGATGCGACCTTGATGCGTGTCTGCAGCAACTTTCACTCTCAGTCCGCGACAAGGCCTGCGACAGGGCGCGACATACCCGCGACAACCCGCGCGACTGCTCGAGCCAGCAGGTGCCCATCCGTAGGACAACCTTGAACGAGAAGCCCAGGGTTTATATTTACAGGGTTCAGGGTTTAAGGCTCTCCAGTAAAATCCCTGCGGTCCCTCAACCCTTCATCCGAAACCCCAACCCTAAACCTAAACCCTTTACCCTAAACCCTTACAAAACCCAACTAAGAAAAGTGGGTTCAAAGTAGCGGCGCGACAAAGGTATGAAACAACCTGCCCGCGACAAGGCTTGTAGCAGAGGGCGGGGGGGACCCCCCGCGACAACCCGAATTTTAACCCACTGCCATATATATTCATTTCTTACCCCCCCCCATCAAATAAAATATAGAGGACTTCCCCGCTCCTCCCCTGCGAGCCACGCAAAGTCACCGAGGTGACGGTCAACCCTGCCGAGATTGAGGGGCAGCCGCCCGAAGTCCAGAGGCGACCCTCCACAAGCTACCTACTACTTCGAGGTTCATTAGGGTACTTCTGACCCCAACTTTAGGTGATTTAGGGTTTAGGGTTTAGGGTTTTGGGTTTAGGGTTTTGGGTTTAGGGCGGGTTCATATGGGTACTTATATAACCCCAATCATAACTCTACTTATGACCTACTCAAAGGACTTCGGGGGCTTGTAATCGCAGTTATCACCCACTTTGAACCTCCAAATACTGTTGGGGGGAGGGAGGCAGGGTTTAGGGTGTCGCCTGTAGGGTGCAGGTTGATGTTTTCGGGGATGAGAGTTTAGCTTCCCTAAACCCTAAACCTAAACCCTAAACCCTAAACCCTAAACCCTCAACCCTAAACCCTAAGGGTGCAGGGTTTAGTGTTGAAGTTGTCGGTGGGGCGGCAGGGGGGTGGGGGTGGTGGGCGGCACCTCTGCTCTTCCCTAACGCAAAAACGAAACCCAGTAGCAACGGGCTTAGGGTTTAGGGTTTAGGGTTTAGGGTTTAGGTTTTAGGGTTAGGGTTTAGGGTTTAGGGTTTAGGGCACGCCTTCTTAACACATCATTCCCACGCAGCCTAGCAGCCAAGGTTTTTGAGTTCGGGTTTAGGGATCGTCGTTGTTGCGGGCATCCTCTTTGTGCAGCTAGCGTTGAAGAAGTTGGAAAAGCAATGCTAAGTCCTAGGTAGGATAAGGGGGACCCTTAAAAGGGAACCCCCTGCTAAGTGCGCAGTGTCACGGTGTCCTTTTAGGGCATCTATGCTTGGCATCATCACTGGCATTCTTATTGATTTCTCCTCAAAGAAGACACTGACAGGTTGCTTTCCCACAATGCTTCTTGTTGTTTTTGTTTTTCTCAGGGTTTAGGGTTTAGGGTTTAGGGTTTAGGGTTTAGGGTTTAGGGTTTAGGGTTTGGGTCTGTTTTGGGTGCTCGTTTGTTTCTGTACCGAGGGGCATTGTAAGGAGACGCCGATTTGGGATAGCCCCCCCTCTCCCCCTTCCCATCTGTCTTACTATGAGGGCACATTCGGGCCGCTAAACTCTAAACCTTTAAGCCCTGAACTCTCAACCCTCAACTTTTCACAAGGGCTCATGCATGACATTGTATGTACTGAAGATTAAGCCTAATGTTCAGTATATCACGCTATATATGTAGTAAACATCCAGCATTTTCGTACATAAGGATTTGCATATGTATTATGTATAATGTATGATGAAAATGTAAATGAATCATTCTGCCACGCCAGCACATGTTGGTTTCGGACAATAGGGTTCAGGGTTTAGGGTTTAGGGTACCCGTTGTGGGGCTAATAAGGACTGTAGAAATTTGGGTGTCCATAAGAGAACCCCTGCCTCGGGAAACACCCGCACCCATCTGAGGGCCCGTTCAGACTTGGTTGTTGAAGTCGCTGCAATAAAGGGTTTAGGGTTTAGGGTTTAGGGTTTAGGGTTTAGGGTTTCGGATTTAGGGGATGGATTTGAAGCCGAAACGACTGCTGGCTACCTCGTTGGCTTCCTGGTGCTTTCTTCAGCCTGCTCGACATATTTGCCATGAGAGCTGACGGATGCGACGCATTGCGCTCATTCTAGAGCTGGCCTGGCGAATGGACTTAGATAATTCGCCCTCCATGTTGCTACCCGGGAGCTACGCAGTGACTAACCCTGAACCCTAAACCCGAAACCCTAAACCCTAAACCACCCCAAACCCAGGTACTGGGTATCTCAGCTTGTACCCCCTTCTCGGCCTCTCAGGAGCCAGGTTCTCCTCTTAAAACAATTTGTGGGCTTATCTTGGGTTTAGGGTTTAGGGTTTAGGGTTTAGGGTTTAGGGTTTAGGGTTTAGGGTTTAGGGTTTAGGCTTTAGAAATTGGGTTTAGGGTGTAGGTTTAGGGTTTAAGGTGCCGAGGTCTCCCCCAAAAGGCGACTTTCTGTCGGTTTCTCAGGCTTAGAGAGGGGCTCCCACCCCTCATGAACCTCGCTGGGACGTCAGGATGTTAGAGTTGTCCTAGGCCCCTGAGTATGGGCCCATGAAAAGGGGACCCCTTGCATACCCCGTATATACCCTAAACCCTAAACCTTAAACCCTAAACCCTAAGCCCATACATCAGAGCGCTTGAAAGGAGGTAAGGGACCATATGAAGGGCCCATAGAACTGCCCCTTCGAGGTTGATGGCCAGCTTTCCCAGAGTTTAGAGTGTAGGGTTTAGGGTTTCGGGTTTAGGGTTTGGGGCTTAGGGTTCTCAAGTTTCTCCATGCAGGCTCTACCCACGAGTGGCCAGATATCAGCCCGAGCTTGCTGGGAAAATCACCGGCTTCTCGGCGTCCAGAGTCCGGAGTTGAGTTTAGGGTTTAGGGTTTAGGGTTTAGGGTTTAGGGTTTAGGGTTTTAGGGTTTAGGGTTTAGGGTTTAGGGTTTAGGGTTTAGGGTTTAGGGTTTAGGGTTTAGGGTTTAGAGGGCAAAGGGCCTTAAGGGTTTAGGAGTTTAGGGGTTTGGGGATTTAGGGGCTTGTGTGGGACTACTGGTAACATCGTTCGAAGTTTTGGGTTAAGATTTCGAACCTTGAGCTCGTGCCTCAAGAGCCTCAAGAGCTAGGTTCTTTCCGATCCCAGTCTGCAAAGCCTGTAAACGCTTCCGCACCCGAAGCCCCAAACCCGAAAACCCTAACCCGAAACTTCCCCCCCCTAAACCCTAAACCCTAAACCCAAAAAATCAACATTCTCTTAAACAGCTCAGGCATGCTCCTTGGGCCCGGAGGCTTAGCTTCAGGTTGTCATGGGAGTGGTTTCGGGTTTCGGGTCTTTGTGGCGTTTTGGTGTGTGTGTGTGTGTTTTTTTTTTTTTGTTTTTTGTTTTTTTTTTGGGTTGGGGGGGGGGGGGGGTTGTTGTTGTTTTTTTTTTTTTTTTGTGGGTTGGGGGGGGGGGGGGGGGGGTTGTGGGATTGTGATGTTCAGGTAGACAAGTTGGAGTAGTTTGCAAGGGGTGGATGCTTTCAACCGGGGATTGTCGAGGTTGGCGAATTCACCTGTTAAGGGTTTGGGGCTTAGGGCTTTTGAGGGTTTAGGGTCTCCACGTGTCGTGCCTTGTGGTTATATCCTAGATCCAGAGGTGAAAGCATAAAGTGAGCGTTTCATGCGCTTATTGTAAGTTTACGCATGAATGAACTGAACAAAGCACGGCAATTTGGGGCTTTAGAGGGGCAGATTTCGTATCTTTTCTATACACCCCTTCCATAAGACAATAAAAGACCATGTAATGTTACATTAAATTGTAAGGAACAAAGTGACGCACGAATGTAGTAATAAGATTTGGTGGGCATATTGTCATTTTCGCTCGCTAGTTCGCCCGCATAGCATAATTCTAATTCTAATGCGTGTGAAGAAAAGCCCCATGAAAAGATATTGTAATTAGGGCTTTTTCATCACCAGTGAACACACAAATGCTGTACTAAAAGCCCGTTCACTTAATAAGCTAGGGTTTTAAACGGGCTTTTAACGTACAACACTCATATTCTGTTAATTAAGGTTAGTGGGATTTTCGGGGTGCAGGGTTTAGGGTTTAGGGGTTTGTGGTTTAGGGTGTCAGTCTCACGCCGCTCCCTCAATTAACCCGCATGAAGTCCCAAACCCTGAACTGGCGGCCCCAACCCCAACTACATAACCTCAATAAACCCCTAAACCCTGAACTGGATCTAAACGCTAAACCCTGTGCTTAGGCTCGTGGGATTGGGAGTGTAGGGTTTAGGGTTTAGGGTTTAGGGTTTAGGGTTTAGGGTTTAGGGTTTAGGGTTTAGGGTTTAGGGTTTAGGGTTTAGGGTTCTAGGTTTGAGGGTCTAGGGCTTTCTCAGCTCATGAGTTTGGGGCACAGCTGCCCAACACCCGGGAAAGCCACCCAAAGAGGAAGGACATGTGAGCCTCTGGCCTCAATGGGGTTTAGAGTTTAGGGTTTAGGGTTTAGGGTTTAGGGTTTTAGGGTTTAGGGTTTAGGGTTTAGGGGGTAGGGTTTTCGACCAAGGCTTCAGCAACCAGAACTCTTGGAGGTCCTGGAGAATGAGCAGCTGCTGCAGACCAAGGCTGGTGCCTTCTACTCTCAGGGTTGTAGGGTTTAGGGTTTAGGGTTTAGGGATCCTTAAACCTTAGGCCCCCTACTTGGAGGTTCATGGGTACTTGTAATATGTACGGTTATGTAAGCACTTGGAGGTCCAGGGTACTTATAACCCCAATTATGACTCTTACTTATAAGCCCACGAAGTCCTCCAGGTAGGTTGCAAGTAGACTTATACTTGGATTATGATTACCCATGAACCTCCAAGCAGGGGTTTTGCAAAAGCTGTGGTGACGTGGAGCTTTGGCCCCAGGATGATGTGACTTGCCGTTTAGGGTTTAGGGTTTATTTAGGGTCACACACACACACACACACCTGCAACACCTCTAAACCCTGTAAACCCTACAAACCCTGCAAACCCTGCAAAACCTCTAAACCCTGTAAACCCTACAAACCCTGCAAAACCTCTAACCTGTAAACCCTACAAACTCTACCAACCACATAAAGACCCTACAAACCCTGTCAAAACCCTACAAACCCTGCAGCCCTACAGCCCCGAAACAACAACTTCTCCGGCCAAGCAGGTCGAGGAGGCGCGACGTATCATCGTGCAGCACGTCGACGAAGCTTTGTCATAGTTGGATCACATTTTTGCATGTTTACGTGTACTTAAATCCAACAAGGAATAGAAACTAGTTTCTTCAAGGTCCTTAAACCCAACAAGGAATAGAAATTTGGATTTTTTATATTGCCCCAACCATGAACTAGGAAGTGGCTCCTCCCTGCACTGCGGATGAACTCGCGGAACAGCCGCCGGAGCTGCAAAAGCAATTTCTGGGAGAAAGGCCCGGGCTTCGGGTTGGGGGCGGGGGGGGAGGCGGCTGCGTTTAGGGTGACGTCTTAAGGAGCTTCACAAAATCTGCCGTAGTGCTTTATGTTCCGTTTCGTGTTTACGAGATACTTCATTTGATATCGCATTGTTGTTTTGCTCAGGTGAATATGTTTACGGTATGTTAAAGTGTTTTGAAAACCCTAAGCCCTAAGCCCTATTATGATATTTTTGAAGACTTTTATGTAAGATTGGGCCTTGACCCCCCAAGTGGCTTGCCTTAGAATCTCCCAGAGAATCGTCGGCTAACAGGGGTCCGTACCCAGGACAGGTTCTGGAGACCCCATGACAAGAAATCTGGGGTTTGGGTGTACCCCCGACAAGCTTCTCTCCTGATCACAACAGCACGAGAGTGGTGCATCGGCTTCAGTGCTCGGCTTCAGTAGTGGGCATGAGTGGTGCAACGGCTTCAGTAGTGGGTGCATGAGCTTCAGTAGTGGAAGCCTTTCCAGTAATGATTGCATCAGTAGGCATCTAGGCATCTCTCGAATGTGTGTGTGTGTGTGTGTGTGATGTGTGGTTCTATTGGTTGTGTGGGAGAGGTGCCTGGGAGGTGCCAGTTTAGGAACGCTGGGAGCCTGGGAGGTGCCAGTTTAGGAGCCTGGGAGCCTGGGAGGTGCCAGTTTAGGAGCCTGGGAGGGTTTGCAGCCACTCATTGTGGTTCGTAGCAACTGGGGTCCAAACTAGAGCCGAGCTGCGTGCAGCCACTCATAGTCTATCTGTGTGGGACTAAAAGAAGATCCAGACCAACGTTCATTGCAACTGGGGTCCAAACTAGAGCCGAGCTGCGTGCAGCCACTCACAGTCTATCTGTGTGGGACTAAAAGAAGATCCAGACCAACGTTCATTGTATCAGTGCAATGGCCTCGAGCAGCGACTCCAGCGACTCTTGGACCAGCCGTGGACGCAGTGCGGCGGGCTTGTTTTCAAGAAATAAGAACATGGATTGTGTAAAGCCGTCTGGCCAGGCAGGACACGAAGCCCTTCTTCTCACACTAGCTGTGGAAGACGTGTGGCGGGCCTGTCTTCAAGAAATAGGAACACAAGAGTACGGACTGCTTTATGTGTGTGACCGCTTTGGCCAGGCAGGACACGAAGCTCTTCTCACCATGGACGGCGTGTGGCAGGCCTGTCTTTACGAGCATGAAGTGCTCCCCTGCTCCACTTTCGCGTAGCACGTTGCGAGGCTAGCAGGGTTGGGGATGGTTGGTGGCGGTTTGGGGGGATGCGGTTGGCAGGGCCAACCACATAAAAGCAGGATGTGCCGCCAAAATGCGTTTTTTGAATCTTCGATGTGGTCCCAAGATGTATCCCGCAGAAGTGGTTTGTCCACGCCCTGGGCCAGGTACAAAGCGAAGACTTGCTGAAGACGTTCCGGTTCGTGACCCGGAGACCAGAAGCGAGTCGGTGCTGTGTATAGCCCTTCCGCTAGCCTGCGTTGTCGAGCGCACTACTTTGCTTCACTCATGTCCGGCAGATGCTGCGGGTGGACTTGACTTTCCCTTCGCAGCGATTCTTTTTCGCGTGTGAGTCCATATGTTGTTGTAAATCGCTCGAGGGCGCCATTCTACTGGACAGCTCGGCAACGGAGTCCGACGTTCCTGCAGGCGTCTGTATTCAGCGAAGTGTTGTCTTGTTTGCACGGGGGTTACGCCAGGCAGCGGTGCATCTGATCCGCTGCGGAAGGAGGCCAGCTGTTTCATGCGTAAAATAAACCATCCATCTTCCACCCTGCATTGAGCCACGGTTGCCAGCAATTGTTCGGATCCTGTGCGCGAGGCTCTGCCCGAAGCTGCCGAAGCATCTCCTGTTGCTGAACAGGCGAAATTTGATGCTGTACTGCCAGCTTCTGTGGCCAGTGTCTGTCGTTACAAACAATTGTGGGAAATAGGGCCTGGCTTCCAAGCCAAGAGGCAGCAATGGCCCTCAAGACATTCCTGCTCCAGGCCATATTGCCTGGAGATCTCTTTCCAATTGCTCCGGATGGTCTCTGTGGCTGGCATTGCATAAATGCCAGTGAAGACTTGCAAGCATATCTTGCTACCCCGCGGATACTCTGTTGCATAGAGTCTGTAACTTCTTCGTTCGCATGATGCGGCGAGCGACATGGGCCACCGTCTCTGATCACCCAAGGTCGACCGTTGGATATGCTTTAGACTGTGCGGTGGTGAAACACGCGTTTGAAGCAGCGAAGACTGCCTGTGAACAGACATGTGTCCGAGCTTTGGAAACATGTCCAGAGCACGAGGAGGCTGGGAAGATGCCCATGTTTTGATTCTTGTCTTCGGTTCTCGTCGGTGTCTCTGTCAGAGGCTATTTCGCGAGTGAGACGTGAAAAAGTGTTCTGGGCAGAGGCCATGCTCTGGAGCATTTTGCCTGAGTTCTTGCGTAAGAGCTCCAGCGTGTTAAAGCTGCAGGACGTGGCTTGGATCGCACGGACGTTGGGCCTTACCATCAGAACTTCGACCAACGCTGCAGTCCACAAGAAGATCCGCGAGCTTGGTACTCGCTCTGAAATGAATGCAGTTCATACGTACAGTTCTCGCGAGCTGCACCTGCACTTCACCTGGATCCCAAACATGCCATTCTATTGGACGGCCCCCCCCCCCCCCCCCCCCCCGAACGATATTGGCCCTAACCCCAAGCCAATCTCAATCTCGGGCATGTCAGGCGCATGGCCAGGGGACGGAGACAACCGTCTCAGGCAGTCGACCTGACCGACTCGAAGGAATCGGAGCAGGTGGACCTCACCTTGTCGCCTTCGAAAGAGGACCGTTTGCCCGTCGCAAAGCCTCAACCCGTCAATGCCTTGAGAGCGTGTTTTTCGTTTAGGACTGAGGGAGTCCGATTTTGAAGCCTGAGAGGTGCCCTTCCCCGAAACCTCGTCTGCGCAAGGCCACGCTTGAGCTGGTCAAGGCTCCGCACTACTGTGGATGGCATTCCATCATAGCTGGGCGTGATGAACATGCATATCTGGCAGTTCCACGGACTCCTGGCTTCACAATGCTGTGGATTCTTGTGCTTGCGTGCAGGCGAATCGAGTTGAAGGTCTTGGGATATGTTTGGCCTGTGAGGTCTACAGTTGGATACCCCCTCTCCAGGGAGCGTGTCATGCTCGAAAGCAGCCTCGCCAAGAAGTTGCTGCGAGAGACCTGCGCAGTTCTACAATGGACTGGGCTTCACCTTGGATAGGTGAGCTGGCGCTCTCAAAGAGTAGTCATGGGTACTCCGACAGAGTGAGCCGTGAACCAGGTCGCACGACAAAAAGACCGCTGCCATCAGCGTTCAGCATTTGCTTGTCGTGTTCTCGTGTGTTTTTAGTCGTGGGTCCCGCTCGTTTTTTTTTGGCGGGGTGTCGGATGCAGGTTGTCGTGGGTACAAGTGCTCAAGAAATAGCGGGGTTACAGACCCCCCTCTCGTCGGCTTTCAGCAAAACAGGGTTTGGGGTGTAGGAGTTTAGGGTTTAGGGTTAAAGGTTGAGGATTTCTCAATAAAGCCTGGGCTGCCAAAAACGAGAACACGCGCAGAAAAACACAATTGTTGAGGTGCAAGGTGGGATCACGGGTGCGGTTGCCCTCCGTGCTTTGTGCCTTCACAGGGTAGCTGGCTGACTCTAACCTAAACCCTCGCCCTAAACCCCAAACCCTAAACCCTAAAATCCTAAACCCCTAAACCCTAAACCCTAAACCCTAAACCCTAAACCCTAGCCCTAAACCCCCCCCCCCCCCCTAAGTCCTAAACACTTGCAGAGCAGCGGCTTACCGCCTGGAGGCTCTTTCCGCGAGTGGCTGCACACCAGCCAGTGCTGGCTGGGAAAATCACCGGATGCTTGACGTATATTCAGGCAGTTTCCCCGCTCAAGCTTGAAGAGTTCGCCAGCAATCGGGCTCACGCACCCTAAACCCTAAACCCTAAACCCTAGCCCTATTGAAAAGAGCACCTCCGGGAGGTTTTGATGGGGATTCGGTGCCCAGCCCTACGATTTTTGCGTTCGTCTCTTGGGGTTTAGGGTTTGGGGTTTAGGGTTTAGGGGTCAGGGGTTAGGGGTTTAGGGTTTGGGGTTTAGGGTTTCGGGACAGGACTCGACTGGACTCACAACACTCAAAGGCCAAAAAGGGGTCTGGATATTTGCTCTGCAGATAGTCCTTCAGTCTCTTGTAGGGGCAAGTTGATGGAGGTTCATGGGTACCTACAAGTAGGGTATTGAAAAGTAGGTGATAAGTACCCTTAGTGAGGCTGAAACCCTTACTTACTCTACTTCCAACCCTGGCCACATGATCAGTTTTGGATTAAAGTCATCATGATCTGTATTTGTTGGCTAGAAGTGTTCCTGGTACAGGGCATGAGGGCCCATATTGTAACAAGGACCCCCGAAAGGAACCATATGTCAGAGACCTGCCCACCCATGTACCCAAGCAACAGGTCTAGCTTAATTTCTGTTATGGCGTCGGCTACAACCCTAAACCCTAAACCCTAAACCCTAAACCCTAAACCCTAAACCCTAAACCCTAAACCCTAAACCCTAAACCCTAAAGAAGAGAACGGCTACCGCACCCCACCGTCTCAACCTGCAACGTTCCGAAGCTCAACCCCGAAGCCATGCCTCTGTCCCTATATCAGAAGGTTTCCGCAAGTAGGGTGTTATGAATATTATTATTGTTATTATTATATATATATATATATATATGTATATTTTTTTTTTTTTTTTTTTTTTGTTTTTTTTTTTTTTGGGGGGGGGGGGGTGTTCCTATGTTCACATATGTATGCTACCATAATATATATATATACATATTTAGATGATCATATGAACATTTACGATAAGGATTATACTCTTCTGAAGCATCTCAGGGGGATACCCCCCCCGCGCATGTCCGCCTTACCCCTGAGAAGCAACTCCCCGAACAAAATGATGATGGGGCTCAGCTTGGACTCCCATGGGCCCCAAGGCCGGCTGTTGCTGGTGCAGGGGGCCCCAGGTTAGGGTTTCAAGTTTAGGGTTTAGGGTTTAGGGTTTCGGGTTTAGGGTTTAGGGCTATAGGGTTTGCATGGCTGCAGGGTGAGAGGGTCTTGGAGCTATGGGTGTGCAGTAGGGTTTGGGGTTCGGGGTTGCAGGGTTTGGGGGTTTAGTTTGGGGCTTATCGGGCTTCATTCGGTCCTTCTGTAACGCCGGATCAGAGAAGTGAATAATGCAAGTGGGTGGGTCTGTGATCATGTGGGGAGTTCGCGCCCCACTCCCCACACCCCCAAGCGGAAGGTATAGGTTTAAAGCGGGCTTTGAGCAGGATGGAGAATTCGGAGATCGTCGAACTGATCCAGTCCAAGGAGAAGCTCCAGCAGAAGGCCGTCGGTTTTCGAGATTTGCTAGACAGGGTTTAGGGTTTAGGGTTTTAGGGTTTAGGGTTTAGGGTTCTAGAAGCTATCCTAGAGAGCCCAATACCCTTTAATCCCTTCCTGAAGAAGTATTGCTTAAATGGAATTGAGCCTGTTGTAGTGTAAGACCGCTACAGCTATTGCGGGCTCCCCTGGTACCCTAGACCATAGGACCTATGACATGTTTTCTCGGGTTTGAGTTCAGGGTTTAGCAGACCCTAAACCCGAAACCCTAAACCCTCGCCCCAAGGATCCTGTGATAGTAGAGCCCCGCAGAACCCAGTTGTTCGATAGGGGCCTGTCTGCCTGTTGAAGGCTTCATCGGGTTTAGGGTTTGGGGTTTGGGGTTTGGGGTTTGAACCCTAAACCCTAGACCCGAAACCTCAAAAACCCTAAAACCCTAAACCCTAAACCCCAAACAGGTGAGCGAGGCCCGTCACATCCTCGAGGAGTATGTTGGAATCGCGGGGAAGCCGCTCGCGATCCAGAAGCAGATCATTGGGGAGAGGCCAATGCAGCAAGCCCTCAATCCGAACTGCCACAATCCTACTAAACCCTAAACCCTTATATGCCCTAAGCTTCAACCTCAAGGCCTAAACCCTAAACCCATGTCACATGGGCTGTGAGTTCAGGGTCCGTTGGGTCTGGAGATGAGGACAGATGACTCGAAGAAGCTTAGGGTTTCTTGGTAAGCCCGCGGGTAATTTAGGGGTTCGGAATAATTTCTAGTAGTCGTATTCCCTTATCGTCCCCTTTGTAACTATACTAGACCCCCTCAAACCCTATTCCAGTGGTTAAGACGTTTTCCCTTTCGGGGTTCCAGGTGACTGACCCCAAAAGGGCACCGTTTTTGCAAGATGCGAGTTGGTGAGTGTCTGTTTTATGTTTTGTGTAGTTGTGTTTAAGGCGTAAGGGAGTTTAAGGTTTGGTTTTTTTCCTGTTGTTTGCGGGTTTCGGAGTTTCAGGGTTAGGGCTTGTGGTTGTCTAGGGTTTGGGAGCTAAGGGGGGTGTGCGGAGTTTGGCTGTTTGAAACTGAGAATTCTGCAGAGCTTAGATGTCAGGCTGTTTCCACAAGTGCTCCAGTACTACCCCTTGCTCGCCGGCAAGCTCACCGGAGTCTTGCCCGCAAGGTGCTCCTACTGGTTCTTAGTAGGGAACGAGTAGGCACCTGTTTTCCCGTAGATATAGATATACGTAGCCCTTTAAGTGATTATGTAGTATTCCCTCCATATATATATATATATATATGTAATTTATAGTTTTAGCTTAAAACACTGACCTACGAAAAACTCGGGCCTGCAGTGCGACGTTTTCTGTATATATATATATACATATGGGTATACCCTTTCAGGGATGGTATGGAATCCGGAGTAGAAAGTATCCCCCTTTGGAACCCATTGCATGATTACACAGGGTACGTCCTTCCTTCATTCCCTGCTAAGAACCAGGAAGTGTTTAAACCCTAAACCCTAAACCCCAAACCCCAAAATTCAAACCCCAAACCCCAAACCCCAAACCCTAAACCCTTTCCGAGAAAAGGGGCCATCAATCTACGGGACGCTCTCCTTCGATCCCTACACACTAAACCCTCAGCCTTAAGCCCTACGCCCGACAGCATTGAGCCCAGCCGAGGCAGTAAACTGTATACTGTACCCTAGACCATAAACCCTAATTAGCCCTGAACCCTAAACCCTAAGCCCTAAACCCTGAACCCGAAACCCTAAACCCTAAACCCTAGCCCTAAACCCTAAGCCCTAACCCTAAACCAGAAGCTCCACTGGTGCCCAGGAATGCTGCTGGAGTCAGGGCCCAAGTGGACGGCCCCACCACTCAGGGTTTTACGGCTTTCGACTTACGTAGGGGTTTAGGGTTTCGGTTTAGGGTTTAGGGTTTGGGGCTGCGGATACAAAGCTGTTGATAGGGTTTGGAGGGTGCGCTACAACCTAAACCCGAAGCCCCTAACCCTAAACCCTAAACTCCTAACTTTAAACCCAAAGCACTTTGTACCCAAACCATGTGAAAGATTGTTTCTGCTGCGCCGTATCTTCAACCGAGAGAAGATCGAAGTTTGATATTTTTGGGTTCGGGATCCCGTCTAAGCCCCTTTGAGCCAAAAGGGACACCGTGTTTCGTCCTGGGTTGCTCTGCTCTTGTGTCCAGTTCTCCAAAAGCCTATATCTAACCGAACTGAATTTCACTATCCGGAGCCTTAACCCTTAACCCTTAACTTAAACCCTTAAACCCAAAACCATGAAACCCTGAACCCTAAATTGGGAGATTTGGGTGAGACGTGCTGTTAGGCAGCGCACGACCTCCTCAAAAGAAAGGTGACTTCTTTGCAGGGTTTAGGATTTAGGGTTTAGGGTTTATTAGGGTTTAGGGTTTAGGGTTTAGGGTTTAGGGTTTAGGGTTTAGGGTTTAGGGTTGTAGTTCGGCTTCATAGGGGACAGCGCCCTTTTCACGGTTCCGTGATTGTCGGCTTCAGGTCTGGGAGTTTCGGATTTGGGGACTGGGCTTCCCTACACTCGTTTAGGGTTTGGGGTTCAGGGTTTGGGGTTTAAGGTTTAAGGTTTAGGGTTTAGGGTTTAGGGTTTAGGGTTTAGGGTTTAGGGTTTAGGGTTTAGGGTGACTCTAAACCCAACACCCTAAACCCTAAACGAAGTTTAGGGTTCGGGGTTCCCTTTGCCCAACACCCTCCACGTCCTAAACCCTACGCAGCCCTACTTTCTACAACACCCTCGATTCTTGCGAGCCCTGGGGTTTAGGGTTTAGGGTTTAGGGTTGAGGGTCTAGTGTCTAGGGTCTAGGGTTTAGGGCTTAGGGTTTAGGGCTACAAGTCCCATGAGGATGGATAATTCGGACCTCCTCCTGCTGCTCGACTCGCCGCAGCTCCTGAAGGAGAAGGCCTTGGGATGTAGGGTTTAGGGTTTAGGGTTTGGGTTTAGGATAGGGTTTGGGGTTTAGGGTTTAGGGTTTAGGGTCTAGGGTCTAGGGTTTAGGATGTAGGGCTTAGGGTTTCGGGTTTAGGGTTTGGGGTTTGGGGTTAGGGCGTCAGGACTTGTCATCCCTGCCTTCAAAGCCTCGTGGTAAGCACATAGCACCCAGGGTAGGCCCTTATTCCCTTTGTTTAGGGCTTTGGTTCCCTCAGAAGCCCCTTTCAGCCAAAAAAGGGCACCCTTGCTATTCAACCCTAAACCCTAAACCCTAAACCCTAAACCCTAAACACTAAACCCTAAACCCTAAACCCTAAGCCACCCTTGCTATTCCTAAGTTACTCTAGGGTCGAGTCAAAGGGACTCTGCCTCGGACCCCTAGGGCTGCACCCTTGGATTTGGGGGCCCTGTTCCAAGATCCTCGAAGGACATCGTAAGGGGCCACAGTGGGAGTATGTTAAGGGAAACCTCTTAGAAGATCAGCTCGAATCTTGATGCCCCTAAACCCTACCCCTAAACCCTAAACCCTAAACCCTAAACCCTAAACCCACCTCTATGTAAACAAGCAGCCTTGCAGCTCTTCAGCGCAGTCTCTCTCTAGGGAAGCTGCAGCCTCGACAGCTCGCCACGAGCCTTCGATGGCGCTTTTCTGTCCCTCCCCCCGACAAAACAAACAATCAGGGTTTAATTAAGGTGTTTAGGGTTTAGGGTTTAGGGTTTAGGGTTTAGGGTTTAGGGTTTAGGGTTTGCTTAGGGCTTAGGGCTTAGGGTTTAGGGTTCAGGGGCAGCCCTGAGCCCATAAGGCCTACTTGGAGGTTCATGGGTACTTATGAGTGGGGTTAGAAGTACCCTAACTAAGGTTAGTGACCCTAACTAGTTCCAGCCCTTCTTAAAAGCACCCACCTCCAAGCAACCTCAAACAATGCAGGTTGCCGAGGCAAAGCATGTGCTCGACACCACATGCACCTGTGACGCAAGTGGCCCTAAACCCCCTAAAGCCCCTACACCCCCTACACCCCCTAAACCCCCTAAACCAGCTAAACCCTACACTTTGCCCTAAACCTAACCCCCCCCCAAGGAAGAAAGCGAAAAAGAAAACCCTCCACCCTCGAAACCCCCTAAACCCTGAGCCCTCTTTCGCGGCTTGGGGTTGCAAGGGTCCTATTTTGGAATAGCCTTCAAAGCCTCAAAGGGCCGGAGTGCCGTGGTAAGTGACAGGATATCCCAGGTTTGGGATTTTTAGGGTTCAGGGTACCTCTTTTTGCCTTTTCTTTGGGTTTTTGTCAGGGCTTATAGAGGTTCAGGAGCTCCTAACATCTTTTTCTTGGTAGGAGTTTAAACATAGGGGGGGGGGCCCTTTTAAAATTCCTTGGTTTCCGGGAAGTCCCAGTCTTGGGGGCCTCAGGGCTTGGGGCGTCATGTTTTAGGATTCTGTCTGGACTTAGGGTTTACTGGCTGGCTCTTCCCGTAAGGAAGGAGGGAATGAGGTACCCTATACAATCCCCTAAAGGATATATGAAGGGCTGTACTTCCCTCATACCCCACTAGGAACCGGGGGGTTTAGGGTTGAAACCCTAAACCCTAAACCCTAAACCCCAAACCCCTAAACCCCTAAACCCCAAACCCTTGAGCATTGAGGGTTGAGGCATGTTTAGTGTGGGCGCCTCCTCACTAAGGCGGCCAAGATGCGCATCTCTTGTCGCCGGAGATGCTGCAGCAGGCTTTAGGGTTTAGGGTTTAAGATTTAGGGTTTAGGGCTTGGGGTTTAGGGTTTAGGGTTTAGAAAGGGCCTGTACTTGGAGGCTCATGGGTACGTAGAAGTAGGGTGAGAAGCAGGGTAGCTATGGTTGGAGCCGTCACCTATATCCCGACGTACAAGTACCCAAACAGAACCCGACGTATAAGTACCCAAGCAAAGCTTCCAAGTAGCCCTAAACCCTAGCCCTAAACCCTAAACCGCAAACCGCAAGCACTGATCTCCCTGTAGGGTTTCGGATTTCGCCCTAGAAGCCCGTGACTCGCTATGGTTTTGTCAACTGAATGTTGGGGCGATGACTCGCTACGTTTAGGGTCCAGGGTTTTTGGGTGTAGGGCTACTTGAAGGTTCATGGGTACTTGTAAGTACGGATACATCAATTTCCGATCTTTCTAGTTTTATCTGTGCGGTTTAGGTATTTCGTCCTTTTCGTTCCTTGTCTTGCAAGGTTTAGAGCTGTGTTTTTGTTGCTGCTGTGGTCGCGCTTGTGGCGCTTTGATGTTCAGTTCCTTGTACGAAGCAACAATACACCACTGATCGCCGAGCGCAGTGAGCCCTCAGCCCTACCTGCTACAAAGCCTTTCCATACTAATGAGTACGCATTTTGAAACAGATTGTGAATCGATCACGAAAGGACCTTGCCTTTTCTTTGGGTTGTAGAGTTGGGATGTTCCCTCTTTATACCAACAGTCCTTAATAGGATTATATCAGGGGTATTATAATGCCTGTTAAGGACTGATAGTGTAAGGGTGAGCATCCCAATTGCAGAGGGTTAGTCAGGTATGTATGAAATGTATGCATGTGGCCATGTGTCTATGCAGAAGGGCCCAAGGGGCTCCTGTGGTGGTTTAGGGTTTAGGGTTTAGGGTTTAGGGTTTAGGGTTTAGGGTTTTCGGATAGGCACGTCTAGGGCAGCAGGGAGGTTGGCCAGGAAAGCTAGTTCCTAGGCATTTGTTTCAAGCATCGGCCAGCACCATATCCTGTCACACATGTCATCATAAACAGTCGTCCCAAATAAGTTTAAATTTAATCAGAAAATTCCGTAAAATCATTTTCATCAGAAAATTCTTCAAATTTCTGATTTTTATTATTGTTATTAAAAGAACATTCGGATACGGATGTTGCAGTGAACAAATCGGTGAGGGGGTGGGGTCGAGGTGGGGGGGGGGGGTAGGGCGACCACGGCCTTGGGACATTGCATGGTTCAAGAGGATCATATTCAGGAATATGTTTTCAGTTCAAGAGGATGAGATTCAGGAACATGTTTTCAGGGAATTGTTGGGGCCATCCTCGTCCGCCTCATGACTCATGAGTCTGCGTGGTGTTTTTTTGGGTTGTAGGTTACCCTAAACCCTAAACCCTCTAAATCCTAAACCCTAAACCCTAAACCCTAAACCCTGCGATGCAGCAGGTGACGACTGCAGCGACGCAGCAGGCGGCGACGGCGACTTGCCTGCACCAATCTTGGCACACGCCGAAACCTCGAAGACGCCACTCCACACAGCCCTGAACTCTAAACCCCACGCCCCTAATCCTAAGCACCCCAACCAAACGCAAGCCTTGAATTAAACCCTCACCCACCGCCCCCCAGAGCTTCGACCTTAAATCACGCCCTTGGGCGCTTGATGGTTTCAGAGTGTAGGCATGTGGCAAGTAGTTTTGTCAGATTTAGGGTTTCGGGGTTAAATGCCTGTCCCGCGGTTTTACGGGCAGGCCCCCTTTTTCCTAAAGGGTTTAGGGTTCCTGTCCCCCAAAATACCCTCCTTTTGTTGGTGTTTGTTGAGGGGCTCTTTTCCCATGGTCCATCCCTCCACTAGGATGCCCAGTAGTGCCCTTATTCCCTTTTGTTGGGGCTTAGGTTCCCTTACAAACCCCTTTAAGCAAAAAAGGGTACCCTGTTTAACCCTGGGTTACTGAGCATCCTAGTCTAAAGGACCGAACAATGCGTTTCCGGCATTAGTTGTGCTTGTGTAAGGCTTGGCATGCAGCATGCAGCACTCCGCATACAAGTCATGCTCGACAGCTGGACCCTGAACCCGAAACCCTAAACCCTAAACCCTAAACCCTAAACCCTAAACCCTAAACCCGACAAGGGGTAGACCCCAGAATTGGCTGTTGTGGACAGGTCACGTCCTGCACCCTAAGCTTTAACTAGGCATTTCAAGGTTGGGGCCTCGGGTTGTCGTGCAGCTTTAGGGTTTAGGGCTTAGTGTTTGGGGTTTAGGGTTTAGGTTTAGGGTTTAGGGTTTAGGGTTTGGGTCCTGCAGGTTTTCGCAGACGAGGGTGTTTGGGTCAGTCCCTTGCTTTGCAGCAGCACCCAAGACAACAGGTCATTGCTGGTGATTGGACGTCTAGGTCTCGTGTTTTGGGGGGGATGCTCCCTAAACCCTGAACCCTAAACCCTAAACCCTAAACCCTAAACCCTAAACCCTAAATGCTTTCTTCAGCCGAAAGTATGAGCAAGACACTACCGTGAAATAACAACTCTTTGACGGAAGTCCCAAAATTCTACTATGATATGACAAGAGAGCACGGCTTGCCTCACCCTAAACCCTAAACCCTAAACCCTAAACCCTAAACCCTAAACCCTAAACCCTAAACCCTAAACCCCAAATCCCAAACCCTAAACCCTAAACCCTAAACTCGAACTAGACCTAAACCCCAAACCCCAAGCCCTAAACCCTGCCAAGGCAAAGACAGAATTCAAGCAGCCCCCGGCAGCTGCGTCCCTGAAGCCCAAGCCGACGCAGTCCATGGCGGACGTGGATTCGGAGAGCTCGCAGGCGCAGCGATCTGGGGCGATTGTGGCCCTAAACCCTAAACCCTGAACGCTAAACCCTAAACCCTAAACCCTAAACCCTAAACCCTAAACCCCAAACCCCAAACCCCAAACCCCAAACCCCAAACCCCAAACCCTAACCCTACACCCGCAATTAGGGGGGGGGGGGGGGGGGGGGGGGGGGGGGGGAAGCTTTGATTTCGGGATTGTGGCTTGGGGCTGAGCAAGGCTCGAGGGCCGTGGCTTCAGGCGCTTCGGCTTATGTGGTTTAGGGTTTAGGGTTTAGGGTTTAGGCTACGGTTTATAGTCAAGGGAGCAAGACTCGTACCCCTAAAGGTTCCCCTTCAGATACCTCTAATATGGCCCTTTTACGACCTTGAGGATCTGTAAAAAGGGTCCCCAAAACCCGAGGGTACAACCTTAAGGGTCCAAGGTATAACTCCTAGATTTAGGCCCTGAGGCGCAGCCTCAAACCATAACAACTCTGAGTCCCGCTTGCATGGTCCCTTGAAAATGGTCCCTTACCTTCTTTAAAGGATTCTGAAGTATGGTCTGTTGGGTTTTCCAGGAAAAGATGGGTTCCCCAATTAGGGGCCTAAACCCTAAACCCTAAACCCTAAAACCAAAAACCTAAACCCTAAGCGAGCATGTATCATTCGGCAAGGCTTCCCCGGTGATGTCTCCGCTTGCAGAGGGCAAGGCGGGGGAAGCCACATTTTAGGGTTCTTAGAGCTTCAATAAGGGAGGGGGCGGCTACTGCTTCTATAAGAGAACCAAGAACCCCCCCCCCCCTCCCCTCCCCCCCCAAAAAAATCTAGTAAATAGAATAACAAAAAGAATACTAAACAATAATAATAATAATAATAGGGAAAGGGGCAAAAGGGCTTTGGGGTGTAGGGTTTCGGGTTGAGAGTTCAGGGGTGACAAGAATTTAGAGAGGGCCCTAGAAATCCCGAGGCCCCAACGCCGCGACCCTCAACGCTAGAGAGTGGACAATCGTGGCAAAGTTGTTGCCTTACTGGGCTAGCAAGCATCATGCCATACTTGAAGGTCCATGGGTACTTACACAGGAGCGTTTAAGGTTTAGGGTTTAGGGTTTCGGGTCGAGTTATACCAGTCAAACCCCGGCCCTAAAACCTTCAAGTGTTCCCAGCATCCCCATCAAGCTGACATCCCCTTGAAAATCTCGCTCGTCTGCCCATGAGGTAGCAGTTTGGGGTTTGGGGAATACGAATAATATTCCCTCATGGTCCCTTTCAAGAAATATACTCCAAGAACCCCCCAAAAACCCTGTTCTTATCATTCACGCTCCTACAGTACCCTTTTGGCTGCTTACGGTTTCAGAGCTTCTGCTCACACGACTCTTGCAAGCTAGCGGGGCAGCCCTTTGGTCTCAAAAGGCACACTTGCACGTGGGTGCCCCCAACAAAGTCCTACTTAAAGGCTTATACTAACAGTCCTTCATGGGGATTATAGCACCCCCCCCCCCCCCCATTCAAATCCCGATGAAGGACTGTTAGTATAAGGGGGAACATCCCAACCTATTTGGTATGTCATTTCTTTTGTTGGGGGGGGGTGACTGATACACCACTGGGGTTTCTAGGAAACCCAAACCCTGGGTCTCTGGGGTTGAAGGGCGATTGCACATGGAAAGTTGAGGTACCTGGTCATAAGGACCCGTTAAAGGGTTTAGGGTTTACGGTTGAGGGTTAGGGGTACGAAGACCTTGGACTTGCAGGTATAGGAATCCCCGCCAGGAAAACCGGCTCCTGCGTGCGATGCGGCAAGAAGGCCTAGAGGCAACAAAAGAGGAACGTGAAGTGCAAGTGGCCAGTGTTCGAGTCTTTCCGGGGGAAAAATTGCAGATTGCAGAACTCTAAACCCTGAACCCATCATCTCTCAGAGAAGTGGCTCTGGGGTGTGCAATAAACCTTATCCCCCTAAACCCTAAACCCTAAACCCTAAACCCTAAACCCTAAACCTAAACCACATAAGCAGGGGGGGCCTTATCCTTTCGCGCAGAAGACGCAAGAATCTGCAAATGCTAAGTCGCGGTAGCTCCGCCAGATGACCCAGAACCCAGGTCCCCGCCTCGACCCCCCACTGTTTAGGGTTTAGGGTTTAGGGTTTAGGGTTTAGGGCTTAGGGCTTAGGGCTTAGGGTTTAGATGCCAAAGACCCGAAAACCCCAAAGACAGTAAGCTACTCTTCCAGGCCCTTACTAGGGGGCACTTTGGGGACCTCTAACACTAGGAGCCAGAGTCGGGTTTGGGGCTTGGGGTTTTGGGTTTGGGGTTTAGGGTTTCGGGTTTCGGGTTTGGGGTTTCGGGTTTTGGGGTTTGGGGTTTATAGAAATTGTATAGGGTTTGGGTCCCAAGAACGTTTTGACCGAAAGTTTTGACCGAAACGTTTTGACCGAAAGTTTTGACCGACAGTTTTGTTTTTTAGACTATGTTTCAAATTTCTTGGGGGGGGGGGGGAGGGGGTGAGGGAATGGGGCCCATTTGGCGGGAGATCTGGGGTCTGGGGAGAGCTGGAGGGAGATCTGGCGGCGGGGGATGTGGGGAGGAGATCTGGAAAGAGATTGGGGAGATCTGTGGGGGGGGAGATCTGGGCTTGTATTGGGGGGAGATCTGGGGAGATCTCGAAATGATCTGGGGGAGATCTGGAAATGCGGGAGGTCTGGGAGGGGACTGGGGGAGATCTGGCACTGGGCAGATCTGGGAGGAGATGTGCGGGCAGATTGGGGAGATCTGGGAGGAGATCTGGGAGGAAATCTGGGGGAGATCTGGAAAAAAAGGAGATCTGGGAAGATCTCGGAAAAAGATCTGGGGAGGAGAGATCTGGGGGGAGTGAGGAGGGGAGGAGAGGAGGGGAGGAGTAGGGGAGGGGGGAGGCGGGGGAGGGGAGAGGTTTAAGTAAATTGAGCATTTGGCCTCAGAAGTGTTTTGGGTTAATTTACTTAAACTCAGCTTGTCAGCTGTTTAGACAAATAACTTGGAAATTCAGAATGATACCACATACAATTTCTATTTATTTTTTCTTGAGGGTTTAGGGTTTGGGGTTTAGGGTTTTGGGTTTAAAAATGAGTGCCCCTTTTTCATTCCTGGGTTGCTCCAAGGATCGGAGCTGCGTTTCAGGGTTTAGGGCTTCTTACCCCCTGAACCCTAAACCCGAAACCCTAAACCCTAAACCCTAAACCCTAAACCCTAAACCCTAAACCCTAAACCCTAAACCCTAAACCCTAAACCCTAAACCCTAAACCCTAAACCCTAAACCCTAAACCCTAAACCCTAAACCCTAAACCCTAAACCCTAAACCTCACCCTTAGCATTGGGGGCTTCTGGCAGCTGGTTCAAAACTACAGGCAGCTTCCTCTGCTTCCGGGGCCGCTGGAGCTAAAGGCCCTGAAGCCTGAACTTAGGGTTTAGGGTTTGGGGTTTAGGGTTTAGGGTTTAGGGTTTTAGGGTTACCTGCAGCTTAGTAGTAACTCAATTAGTAGGTATGGCCCATGAAACTGTAGGTAAAGAGAGTCTCACATCCCCCAAACCCAAACCTTGAAGCCCAAAACCATATAAATCTCCCCCGAACCCTCCAAATAGCCCTAGAAGAACCAGGAATCCCAAAACTCTAAGCCTTAAACCCTTGAACCCCCTCCCCCCCCTCCCCCCCCCCCAAAAAAAAAAAAAAAAAAAAGTCCGACCTACAACCCCAAAGACCACAAGTACAGTCCTGTCAGGGTTTCCCCCCCCAGCCCCGAGTCCTAAACTTGCCATGGGCTTGGCCATGTGAGCGCGCCATGGTCCGGCTGGCATGATTTAGGGTTTAGGGTTTAGGGTTTAGGGTTCCGGGTTCTGGCTCCTGACCTCAAGAACGAGGGCGAGCTTGCCTGGCCTTATAACTAGGACCCGGAGTAGGCGCTCATCTCCTGTTTTAGGGTTGGGGGTCCCTTGTACTCCCCTCAAAGCCAAAAAGAGCACCATTTTTTATTCCTAGGCTACTCCTGGGTCTAGATACGGCTTTGAGGCTCAGGCTTTGAGGCTTAGTTGTTTTCAGGGGCCATATGACATAAGATTCTTGGAGGCCATTTCGTGCCGAAAGGCTTCGGGTTGAGGGTTGACACCCTTGAGTTTCTACACGCTGTCCAGGGTTGCTTGTCCAGATGCTGCCCGGCTGCTGCAGCATTGAGCATATCGAGCCACAAGCTCTTTGCCAAACTCATTCTTTGCATTCCCAACTTGTGCGAAGCCATGGTGTCTCGTTGCAGCATCTTCATCGCCGTGGCGTTGCTTGCCGCGGGTGTGGTGCCGCAGGTAGCCAGCACGCGCGTGGAGGAGAGCAACGAAGACGATGCCGCAAACATCGTCGCTGGCTCTCGCATCAAGGAGACGGCCACCCCTTAAGTAGTACAACCCATGAAGCTGCAGGAAATATGAGAGTTTCAGGTAGGTTTAGGTGTAGGGCTGCTAGCGCCTTCAGAGCTTGCCAGGAAGCCTCGCAGCCTAGCCCATTCCCAGACCTATATCCTGCAGAAGGAAAAACCTGTCCTGGTTAGGAGCAAGAGATGGAGCAGGGCCTCAGTCATGGGGAGGCAATCAAGGAGCACGTGCAAGCGACGTCGATGGGGAAGGCGCTCAAGCCCAACGGGGACTCATGTTCGAACAAAGATGAGTGCGACTCCAACTTTTGCGCAGACGGAAACGTTGTGGTACTTTACTGTAACTTTAGATCCTTACCTTTTTTGGGTTTATTGGGTTTCTTATTAAGGCAGCTAAAAGTTTAAGATATAGCTACCCTCCTGAGTGCAGCCAAGGAAAGTGTTCATGATGGGAATGCTCAAGCAAATCTGTGTCTCTATGTAGCAGGGCCCCCCTCGAAAGGCACTTGCACAAATGGCTCAGCAGGACCAAAAAAGTCTGACCCGCTTGAGCGCTTCAGGCGTTCATAGTTGTCGCTTGATGGAGACGCTAAGATGCCTTTGGAGAGCGAAGCAGCTGGCAAGACCCTAAACCCTAAACCCTAGACGGCTTCCTGCCTCGCCAGTCAAGCCAACTGCCCAAGGCCAACCATGTAACCCTCCCCATGTCCCCGTATATGTGCCCTGCGCAATGTACTGTACTTGGAGATAGGGTTTCGGGTTTAGGGCTTAGGGTTTAGGGCTTAGGGGTACTTAGCAACCAATTACGACTGTACTCTTAGAAGCCCTTTAAGTGCCCTAAGATGGTTATAAGTACACTTAAACGATATACCGTTTGGGGTTTAGGGCTTAGGTCTTCTAATTTTCTACAGGAGCCCGGCGAAACCCGCGGCCTCGGTTCATGTAGGCCGGCGCGTATCCTCAAAGCCTGGTTCGGATGGAACTTCCGCCAGGACTTGACGAGAGAGTTCCACCGGCTGACGGGCAGCTCAGGTGAGGGAGCGTAGTACAACAAAATGGCCAGTTTGGGGCTTAGGGTTCAGGGTTTGGGGTTTTGGGTTTTGGGTTTAGGGCTCAGGGTTGAGGGTTTAGGGTTTTATATAGGGTTTATAGGGTCTATAGGGTTTGTAGGGTTTATAGGGTTTACAGGGTTTACAGGGTTTACAGGGTTTACAGGGTTTACAGGGTTTACAGGGCTTACAGGGCTTACAGGGTTTAGGCATCCGCGGAAAGAAGGGTGGCCTTCTTGATGGCAGCTGACCCCTCCACCACGCCCAGCGCAGGCTTAGTTTTAATTGTAAACAGACCCTAAACCCTAAACCCTAAATCCACTTCGCAACACCTTGAACCTGGCCTTAAAATCTAGAACCTTGAGCCGGAAACCCAAACCCGAAGCCCTAAACCCTAAACCCTAAACCCTAAACCCTAAACCCTAAACCCTAAACCCTAAACCCTAAACCTGGATCCCGTGAACGTTTTTCTGCAGCGATTTTGGGATCAGGGTTTGCGCAGGCGGGGGCGGGGTCCCTATACCGGCCTCGGCTGGGCATCGTGAGGGGGGCCCCTGGTCTCATTTCATACATTTTCCTTTTCAGGACTTTAGTCGATCTTGTTCGGGAATGACTTTCAGCGGGTTGAAGGGGCAACGTGGCTAGTACACGGCTTGTGATTAGAATGACACCGCAGAAAGACCCCAGACCCTATACTAGGGCGTAGGGTTTAGGGTTTAGGGTTTAGGGCTTAGGGCTTAGGGCTTAGGGCTTAGGGTGAGTTACAGGCGCCGCCACATTTCGGGCGCCCGAGGGCGGATTTGTGCAGCAAGCAGAGGCACCGGCCCTTGCAAACCCAGGATCTTTGAAGTATACCCTAAACCCTAAACCCTAAACCCTAAAGCCTAAACCCTCAGTGACCCTATTATAAACCCTAAATCCTGGCACCCTAAACCCTAGACCCCTGAAGGACCCTAAACCCCAAACCCCAAGCCCTAAACCCTAAACCCTAGGCCCTAAACCCTAAACCCTAAACCCTAAACCCTAAACCCTAAACCCTAAACCCTAAACCCTAAACCCTAAACCCTAAACCCTAAACCCTAAACCTAAACCCCAACACCCTAAGCCCTGAATTTCGGGGTTTGGCTTGCAAAGGCTCAGGGCTTCAACTCAGGGCTTATGGTCTTGGGGGCATGGCTTGGGGTACTCACTTGTATTAGGGTTTAGGGTTTAGCGTTTTGGGCTTAGGGCTTAGGGCTTAGGGCTTAGGGCTTAGGGCTTAGGGCTTAGGGTTTAGGGTTTAGGGTTTATATAGGGTTTAGGATTAGGGTTTAGGGCCTAGCAGGGTTTACGGGGGGGGAGGTTGCATGGTCCCTTGACGTGGTCCCTTACCTTCTTGAAACGGTTCTGGAGTCTGGGTCCTTGGGTTTTGCAGCGTACATAAGGGTTACATAGGGATCCCCTAATAAAGGGCCCATATTAAGAGACCATGTAACTAAGTACCCTTAACGTAGACATCATAAGGATGCATTCGGAAGTCGTTGTTGTCTTTTTCTACGCGCCCAAATCTTATATCATACCTTCCAAACAAAAGCCGAAGCCCCATATCCGAAACGACCCATAGAAGTTTCACGTTCTTTTGCTGGGCAGGTTCCCTTAGAATCCTACTAACTACACCAAAAGGTACGTCTTTTCATTCCTAGGTGACTCTGTGACCGATTTAGTGCAACACAGCCCTGTATTCTACCCCCCCCCCCCCCCCAAAAAAAAAGAGACTGACTAACAACTACCAAAAGTCGCCAATAAACCGGGAACCCGGTTACACCCATAAGTCTACATGGTTTGTAACACATGCCCTCTATTTAGGGTTTACTGCTTGGAGGTTCAAGTGCCCTAATGTGGTTATATAAGTACAGTTATACGTACAGCTTTATTTCGTTACTAAGTACCATGAACCTCCAAGTGGGCTTGATTTAGATAGATTTTACAGTTCTACAGTCCCTTCAGGGCGCCGAAAGACAGCATCGGCGTACCCCTTTTGTCCACGCAACAAGCCCCCAGATGCAGTATCATCCCGGGGCGCAGGCCATAGGCACTCAACGCCCTAACCCCTGGCGGGTCCACAACAGACCCGGCGCAAAACTGTGGCCCCACCAGCATCCCTGACATGCAGGACTTAGGTCACAGCCTTTAGTGTTGAGAAATGACGCCTTTCTGCTCCCCAGGGCGCCTACAAGCAAGAACTTCCAGCCATTTCTGCCCAGAAGAAGGCTTAACCTTCTCGGAACGGATTAGACGATGTAGACCATGGACGTCATCATGCTTGGGCCATGGATGCTCTCTTCTCATCAGAGCAGAATAGACCATGGACGTCATCATGCTTGAACCCTGGATGCTCTTCCCAGAACGGAGTAGACCATGGACGTCATCATGGTTGGGCCATGGCAGTGCAGAAAACATGTGGACCATGGACGTCATCATGCTTGGGCCATGGATGCTCTCTTCTCATCAGAACAGAGTAGACCATGGACGTCATCATGCTTGGGCCATGGATGATCTCTTCCCAGAACGGATTAGACTATGAACGTCATCATGGTTGGGCCATGGATGCTCTCTTCTAACTATGCTGAAGCAAACGTGTTATTTGGACCCAGGGCTGGGCAGAAGCGGATGCAAACAAGACAGGGCTTAGTTTAGGACACGTCGAAAGTGCGAAGTAGTGCAAAAAAACCACAAATACCAGTGTAGTCTACGGATTCCCAAAAAATGCAGGATAATTTTAGATAAAAATTTTGGGGATGGGGTGATGGGCGAAACCCCGCAAACATCGGTATTTACAGGAGATTCTGAGGGCAACAGAGCTAAACTGCCGAAAAAGCGTGGGTCTGTTATGGCCCCGCCTAGCCCTAACCCTCAGCCCTAAACCCAAAACCCTCAGCCCTAAACCCCAAACCCGAAACCCTAAACCCTAAACCCTAAACCGCAAGCTGTAAACCTAACCCTAAACCCTAAACCCTAAGCACGGCGCTCCAGGCGCAGCAGCGTCGCCTCCACGAACTGCGGGCATGCTTGGACAGGCGCTGCGTGATGGCTTTGGGAGTTAGGGTTTAGGGTTTAGGCCCCCCCCCCCCCCAACCGCAATAAGAAAGGCAGGGCACCGCAATAATAAGACTGCAAATCCCTGAAATGCTGTAGCTTCGCAGCTCAGCACGCAAAGCAAGAAGCCTGCCGACAGATTTTGAACCCACCCGAACACATGCTTGTTTTTTTTAAATGTGGTTGTATTAGCCCATACGAAAAACCCCGCAATGGAAAGTACTCTTCCGGCGGGCTTCTTGACGAAAAAAAGTCTTTTTAATTTGGAGGTATTAATTATAAACAGGTGCTCGGATTAGGGTTTCTATTTCCTTGTAATGTTGGGGTGGGGACGGGGTGAATAGGGGTCTAGGCTTCAGGCTTCAGGGTTCATATCAGGGGCGACTACGGCGTCACGGTAGGTTTCATGAGGTTTATGTGCATCTCCCAAAAAAAATTGGGACCCCTCATTTACCCAAAGAACGCTAATCCTCTTTATAGAATCCTGCACAGAAGGTCCGCCTCCTTTCCCTCAAGCTTATATGTCCGTTCAACCTTTTAGACTTATATATAGTTGCATAGATGTTATAAGTAGCCCATTATCCCTCAAGTGACCCTTATAAGGTGGTTCACTTGGGGCCACCTGATCATTTGGGATATTGAAAGGACCCTTCTCGAGCCATATGCCAAGGTCCACGAACGTCGTCCATCCTGCCTGAACCACAAGAAAGGTTTAGGGGTCTATCTAGAGTTTCAGGAACGCCGTACTCAAACTCAAACCCTAAACCCTACACAAACCAACTTCTAGAGTTTCTGGAACCCTATACTAAGAACCCTAAACCCTACCCAAACCAACTTTCAGAGTTTCCGGAACCCTATACCAAAACCCTAAACCCCCAAACCAACTTCTCAACAACTCAACACCCCTATATGAGCTGCAGTAGGCCCTGGATCCCAAAACCCTAAACCCTAAACCCTAATCCCTAGACCCTAAACCCCAAACGTTAGGACGCCTGTGGGTGCCCCTTCTCCGGTTTTTTGCTTCTGGGTTCGACTGGAGGGAATATGCAGCCCTAAACCCTGAGCCCTAAACCCTCACCCCTGAACCCTAAACCCTGGACCCTGAACCCTGAACCCGCAGCCAGTTGAGGCTTTGCCCAGAGACTCCAAGACCCCTTAATTAAGGAACGTGCCTTACATCATATTAGGGGTTCCTTTGTCATGTATGGTATATTCCTTATTTTAAGGGGTTTCGGAGTCTCTGGGTAGGGCCTTGCGCCAGGCAGTCTGCCTCTCCATCGGACATCAACAGCATCCAGGCGGGCACCTACTGCAGGGGTCCGAAGAAGTTCGAGTCCTATGGTTTATGGTTTAGGGTTTATAGGGTTTATAGGGTTTATAGGGTTTATAGGGTTTATAGGGTTTATAGGGTTTAGGGTTTAGGGTTTAGGGCCCCATATAGACATACCCTAGCTGCAGCAACACCGAAAACCCTATTCGAATTATTAGGGCCCCGATATTCCACTTTTGGATCCTGTAACCTAAAACCCTGCACACCTAGGTGGGTTGTCGGGTTTAGGGTTTAGGGTTTAGGGCAAGTTTAGGGTTTAGGGGTCCTCGGTTCCTTCTCATTATAAAAACGACCCCATGCTTGCGAAAGAGCCCGTCTTATTCCTAGGTGATTGGGGAACCCAGCTTACCCTAACAGTCCTTGTCTCTGAATGAACCCTAAAGTTACTGTGCATGACCAGGTTTATACTATATTTGGAGGTTCCTGGGTACTTAGAAGTAGGCTTATCAGTCAGGAAGCTATATTTATTGCCTCATTCAGGTTATATCCCTTCTAAGTACCCATGAACGAGAACCCAAAACCCCAAACCCTAAACCCCTAGCCCTAAACCCTAAACCCTAAACCCTATTTAGGGGGTACAATTTCAATGGACCTTTCGTCTTCATCTTCTGCCCAGGATTCTGTGGGTCAGCTCGAGGGTCTTGTGGAGGAGCTTTGGCGTGCGCACCAATGAGCATCTGCTTGCAATCTTGGGGGTTTTGGGTTTGGGTTTAGGGATTAGGGTTTAGGGTTTAGGGTTTAGGGTTAGGGTTTGGGGTGCCGGGTGCAGGGTGTAGGGTTTAGGTGTAGGCTTTGAGGTTTGTGTGTGTTCGGGGGTGCGGTTTAGTGAGTAGGGTTTGTGTAGGGCTTAGGGTTTAGGCAGTAGGGTTTATTTGGGGTTTAGGGTTTAGGGAGTAGGTTTTGGGGTCTAGGGTGTAGGGTTCAGGGATTAGGGTATTCACCTGTCTGGCTTGGCGGTGCTCTGTGCCCCTTTGGGTTGGTCCACTTGCAGTACCCATTTGAAACCTAAGTTGGGTCAGTAGCCTATAATAGAGCCATAGGTTTGGCAGGGATTTTGGGGCTTGTCTTCTCCACTCTCAACTCTACAACCCTAAGCCCCAACTCCCAGCCCGGAGCCCCCAGCCCTAAGCCCTAAAACCTAAACCCTAAACCCAAAACTCGAGACTTGACGAAAGCTCCAAGCGGGCGTTGTGGCCGCAGGACCTCACTGACCTCGGTGGCAAGGCGCCCGCGCAGCCGCGCGATCAGGCTGGCATCCCTGGGCTCTTAACCCACTGAACCCTAAACCCTAAACCCTAAACCCTGAACCCTAAACCCTAAACCCTAAACCCTAAACCCCCTAAAATGTCCAGTCAGTGCTGGAAAATAACTGGGCAGCGTTCTGTGGCATGCTTTTGCTCTCCGTTTTGTTTGGTTCTAGGTTCCCTTATTAAAGCAACCAGCAAGGGGGTATCCTTATATTTCCAAGGAAGGGGCCCTAGGCTGCTTAAAGTTGGGGCACCCTTTTTTTCAAACCCTAAACACGAAACCCTAAACCCTAAACCCTGAGCCTCACACCCCGGCCGAGTATTCTTGGTAATTCTATGGCTTCTCGATTCTCACCGAGTGGCGAAGTGTTTGTCAGCAAAGAGGTGCACGCGCTTTCCGCCTAGGGGGCGGGGAGGGGTGGGGGCCCAGGAGGTGCCCTTTAATTAAAAGGCGGTTTAGGGTTTAGGGTTTAGGGTTTAGGGTTAGGGTTCGGGGGGGGGGGGGGAACCGGGAAAGGTGTGGGGTGGGGGGGGGGGGGGGGGGCGGGGGGGGGGGGAATCCGGATGCACGGTCGGCTCCCGCGCATGGGGTACCTGCTTGGGCTCCCCAGACACCTACGGCCCGAGGCCTCGGCGGACTTTTCTTCTTTTGCCGATCCTTACTGCAGGACCCGTAGCAAGTTAAAGAATGGCACCATCGGACCCAAGGATAGTTTTTGAGTTTGGGGGGCATAGGGTTTATGGCTTAGGGTACAGAATTTGGGGCATAGGGTTTAGGGTCTAGGGTTTGGGGTTCTATAACGGGGGCGGGGATAAGTTCTCTAGCCCTAGCCCTAAACCCTAAACCCTACACCCTAGACCCTAGACCCTAAACCCTAAACCCTATAAACCCTAAACCCTATAAACCCTAAACCCTATAAACCCTAAACCCTACACCCCCCTAAACCTTCGGTACATGGGTTGAGGTTTTGGCTTCCCTTTGCTCTCTCCAGGTGTCCGTGCGCAGAGCCATTGTGGGAGCGCTGTACGAGGAGCCAGCTTTTGGATCCGTTTAGGGTTTTGGGTTTTGGGTTTAGGGTTTAGGGTGAGTCTTTCCAGCGGATGTACTGGATTCAGGTTCTAGGGTTTAGAGTTTGGGGTTAGAGGGGGGATAAGGCCTAAACCCTAAAGGCCCTAGACCCCAAATTCCTAGAAGCCCCCCCCCCCCCCCCCCCCCCAACTACTTGCATGATGCCCTCAAGTGCCCGCACATATCCGAATGCCTTCGCAGGCCTTTATTGTGTGTGAAGGCCGTGATTGTGGATCCCTGGAGGGGCTTCAGGTAAACCCTATGAAAAAGAACTGGGTTTACGGTTTATGGTTTGGGGTTCAGGGCTTACTTGTCTGTTGCTGGCGATGGGAGAGTCAGCAAACGCGATCCGATCATTTCACAACCTTATCGCCCTTAAATTTCAAAGGCCGAAAAGAGTCCTTGGAGCCTTATAAAGCAAACAACCCCTTATCCCCTCCAAAACCCCGAGCCTTGAACCCTGCACCCTAAACCCTGAACCCTAAAGCCCCTGAACCCTATAAGACCCGCAACCCTAAACCGCACGAGCCTCCCCCGAACCTCCGAACCGTGAACCCTGGATCCTAGACCCTGAATTTACCTAAACCCTGAAGCCATAGCCCAAAACCCTATAACCTAGATCTCGCTGCCCTCAACCCTAAGCCTTAAACCCTAAACCCTAAACCCTAGCCCTAAACCCTAAACGCCCTAAACCCTAAACACCCTAAACCCTACTCCCCGAAGCCCTAAGCTTTAGAGCAGGAGCTGCGTGGCCTCGCCTCAGACGTGCGAGGAGCGCAGGCCGACCCAGCGAAGCTTCAAGGGCTTCGGATGTATGGATTTCTGTTGTTTGTTTGTTTGTTTTTTTTTTTTTTTTTGGGGGGGGGGGGGGGGTTTTGGGTTTCGGGTTTAGGGTTTAGGGTTCAGGGGGGTTTGGGGGGGGGTTTAGTTAGGGGGGGGGTTTAATTATAGGGGGTTTATGGGGAGATCGGCAAGTAGAGCTGAGGTCTGGTCCTTAGGGTTTAGGGTTTCGGACTTAGGGTTTAGGATTTCGGGCAGGTTTAGGGAGACATTCGGGAATCAGGTTTAGCGCGATTCGACGACAGTGTTTCAGTTCTTTTGTGTTTCCCTCTCGATCAAAGCGTGTGGCACGCTAAGAGGGGACGGGGTCTTCAGCTTTTTTGGCAATTAAATAGAGGGTTTAGCATTTAGGGGTCGGTTCGTGTTCCCCAAACCCTGAACCTAAACCCCATTCGACCCTTACCATTGTTCAAGTAATTCTGTGCACCATAATGAAGACCTGTTCGCGCACTTTCGTCCTCGAAAGGGTCGGATTTCTTTGCACTTGGGATTTTGTAGCAACCTCCTCAGAACCCTAAACCCAATAGCAAGAATAGAGTTATCCAGATTCTGGCAACTGAAGCTTGCAACTCAAGTTTCAGAAGCCTGCGCTTAGAAGTGCCTGTTGCTGACCTTTCACACGTCAGCGGCAGAAGCGGCAGCTCTGCTTGGAGGTTCAGGGTGCTTATAGCCCCAATTATAACTGAGGGTTTAGGGTTTAGGGTTTAGGGTTTAGGGTTTAGGGTTCAGGGTTTAGGGTTTAGTGTTTAGGTCTTACAAGCCCCCCCCCCCCCCCCCAAGTCCTCTAAGTAGGTTCTAAGTAGACTTATAACTGGGGTTACAAGTACCCATGTGTGTCTGCTACCACCTCTTCAGGAAGTCAGGGCTTGAGGCCATGTCAACGCATTCTTCTCCAGGCCCCACCCCACCCCCCCCCCCCCCACCGACTGGTTTAGAATGATGATTTGGGATGTTCCCCCTTACACTAACAGTCCTTAATAGGGATTATTATAGGGAGTAATATAATCCGTATTAAGGATAGTATAATCCCTCTCACAGTGGTTTAGGATGATGATTTGGGACGTTCCCCCTTACAGTGACGGTCCTTATATAATAGGGAGTATTCTAATCCGTATTAAGGATAGTATAAGGGGGACATCCAAAACCATGATTGAGGAGTCGGCTGAGTGTTTAGGGCATACGCCTGCAGCCCCCAAGCCTTAAACCCCGAAGCCCTACACGACCCTCAATGGGGGTTTACGAAATTAGGGGCGCCCGTTTTGGGGTTCCTGAATTTATGGGAATCCTACTATTTGGGGGTCTATGCTAGGGGTCCCTTATTTTCGTAAATTGCCAAGTGGTCCTGAAGCCTGCCACGCTTCTCCCCAACTGCCTGTGCCAGGTTTCCGAGCTCCAGCGGGAATCCGAGGCTGCCGAAGACCGCAAACCCTCAACCTTCGAGTTTCAGGTTTAGGCTTTAGGGTTTAGGGTTTAGGGTTGGGCTTGCCAAGAGGGATCCAGAGGTGTTCTCCCTGCTAGACGGCCCTGCATTTTCAGACTCTCTTGGACGGCTAAGGGCTATAGCGGTTAGGGATCACTCTCCAGGTTTAGGGTTTCGGGGTTATGTAGGGTTTAGGGTTTAGGGTCGAAGACTCCTAAGCCCCAGAACCCTAAACCTTCCAGTGGTCTGCACGCATCGCCGAGGGCCTAAACCGAAACTCCTAGGCCCATCAATCTAGACTCTGCAAGACCGGGTCCGAAACTTAGTCGCATCACTCTGCGGCAAATACCCCGAAGGCACCCCTAAACCCTAAACCCTAAACCCTAAACCCTAAACCCTAAACCCTAAACCCTAAACCCTAAACCCTAAACCCTAGACCCTGATGGTGGGCTACTTGGGGAGCGTGATTCAGGTCGTCGCCACCACATCCCGAGACCCAAAGCATCCCGAGACCCGGTCAGCTCCAGCCAATCATGCTTGCCTGCAACTAAGCGGCCGTTAGGGTTTAGGGTTTAGGGTTTAGGGTTTAGGGTTTAGGGTTTAGGGTTTAGGGTTTAGGGTTTAGGGTTTAGGGTTTAGGGTTTAGGGTTTAGGGTTTAGGGTTTAGGGTTTAGAGGGACAAGGGTGGACACCCAGTTGGACGAGAAGGCAGATCTTCCTTTTGCCGTCGCTTCTTTGACAAGAGTGTGAAAGGCATGAGTTTGCTTATCGGTGAGAGGGGGCGTGGAGCTTGAGCCGGCAAACACCTGGCAAGGCTGGGGCAGGGTTTAGGGTTGAGGGTTGAGGGTTTGCAGCAAAAGGGTGTAGATGCTGTGAAGGTTAGGATGCAGCAGAGGCTCGAAAGCCTCGTCAGATGCGAAGAGCAGCTTTGGCCCGATTGTGGAAGGCCATCTAAAACCTCCCTCCCACCCCGGCGCTGTCCAAGGCAAAGCCACCTTAACCTATTCCTTCTAGGGTTTAGGCCTAAACTCAGGACAATTGCTTACTTTTAAGAAATCGTCTTCTGTCACTGATATTTGCTTGCAGCCAAGGGGATGGTCCTGAGCACGCTGCGGCGAGGGGTCCCGGACCCCCCTGGACTGGCCCTGGGGGTACAGTAAAACACCGCAGAACTTGGCTTCGAGGATACGTGGTGCATGCACCGATCTCCGAGCTGTGGGGGGCGGGCGAACGACCTGCGTCGGCTTGCGCCATCGAGGTCGCGGGGCTTAGGCGCCGCCCCCCAGCTGTCGGGGGGCCTAACCCTTGAGTTTAGGATTCAAGGGTGAGGGCAGGACAACGAGAGTTGACGAGAGTTGGGCCACAACATTTTTCAATGCACTTGGTAAATTCTTAAGTTATGTGGCAAGTGTAAAGACAGGCAAACTAAATTTGATCTCACCATCCTATACAAACAATATGCTTAGCCTTACTTGGGCAGCAGCTCGGGTGTAGGGTCCATTCTGGCCAGTTCAGGGTGCCCACAAAGGTTTCCCCGCAATGCTAGGTTTGCACCTGGATAGGTGGCCAGCTACTTTACTGCCACGCCCAGCACAGCGCGGCGCCCGCCGAAGGTGAAGATGCCGCGGGGCGCCCAGGAGGATTCGAGGGCTCAGATCCTTAGGGTCTAAAGGGTGTTCTGGAGAGTCCAGTTCGTTTAGGATTGAGGCTCCTGTCTTGGAGGTTCATGGGTATTTAGCAGTACCCTAAATAGATGGTAACCGCAGCTACCCTACTTCTCACCTTACTTACAAGTACCCATTGAGGAGTAGGGTTCGAAGTACCCACCCCCTTCAAAGCCTTGGCAAGCTCCTTTTTTCAGGTCGGTGGCAGAGAAAGATGACTTTGCAGACCTGCCCCTGGCCTGTGAACGTCAGGGTTTCCAGTCTGGTTTAGGATTGAGGGGTTGTGAAAGACGTAACCCAATGCCTCATAGACGACTACACATATACATATATAGGGCTGCATGATAACCAGGACCCAGGGCAGGCCTTCAGTTTGTTTATTTGTTTTATTTGTTTTTTTAAGTTTTTTTTGGTGGGGGGAGGGAGGCAGCAGGAGCTAGGTTCCCTTGAAAACCCCCTTCCCTTAAACAACCTCAAGACCTAAACCCTGAACCCTGTTTATTCCCAGTTTGCCCCTGACACCCCAAAACCTCGGTGCTGGGCTTTTGCAACAAACAGCCCCCACGGTCCGTGTGTACCTAATGTATCTTGAAGCTTCCAACACCCCAAAACACCTCATATGCCTCCTAAACTTCTAAAGCCAAAACTTTATCCCTATAAAACCACCAGAAAACCAGCAGGCCCCGCTAAGTCTGTGGATGTCCCTCCATGTGGAGTGAAGCCTGTTGGCCCCTACTGAAATTGGGTTTAGGGCTTACCCAAACCCTGAACCCTAAACCCATGAACAACCCAAAGCCTAAACTCGAAACCCCGAACCCCCTAAATTCCTGAACTCGAAGCCTTATAAACCCCATAAACCCCATAAACCCTTCAAACCCCATAAACCTATAAACCTCATAAGCCCAGACGTCGTCGAATTCCCCCGCGAGGTTGGAGAAATCCCTAAACCCTCTAAACCCTAAACCCAAAGCCCTAACCCTGTAAACCCTGAAAACCCTACAAACCCTATAAACCCTATAATCCCTAAGCCCGATAAGCCCTATAATCCCTATAAACCCTTTAGATCCCTATAAACCCCATAAACCCTCTAACCCCAAGAAAAACCTCTTAAACCCACAATCCCTATAAACCCTCTAAACCCTCTAAACCCTATGAGCCCTATAAACCCCATAAACCCTGGAAGCCCTGTAAGCGCTATAAACCCTATAAATCCTATAAACCCTCTTTTAGCCCCATAAACCCTTTAAGCCCTATAAGCCCTATAAGCCCTATAAACCCTCTTTTAGCCCCATAAACCCTTTAAGCCCTATAAGCCCTGTAAGCCCTTTAAGCCCCATAAACCCTTTAAGCCCTATAAGCCCTTTAAGCCCTAGAAGCCCTGTAAGCCCGATAAGCCCTAGAAGCCCTGTAAGCCCTATAAGCCCTCTTTTAGCCCTATAAGCCCTATAAGCCCTATAAACCCTATTTTAACCCCATAAACCCTTTAAGCCCTAGAAGCCCTGTAAGCCCTCTAAGCCCTATAAACCCTCAAGTCGGCGAGGTTGGAGAAAGTTGGCGACGGCGGCAGGCCCGGGAGGCGCGCGGAGGGGTCTAAGGGGATTTCGGATGGAAATTCGTTTGGGGTTCGGGGTTTGGGGTTTAGGGTTTAGGGTTTGGGGTTTAGGGTTTCAGGGTTCTATGGGTTCTATGGGCTTAGGGTTGAGCAGGGTGCTATTGCAGGCACAGAGAAAAGGAAATGCGAGTTAGATAAAATCATGAGAGTTAAAAGACATGACAAGCGCCGAGTGCAGGGCTCCTGCGTTCCTGCCCAAAGGCTTTTCAAGTTTAGGGTTTCAGGGTTTCAGGGTTTAGGGTTTAGGGCTTTAGGGGCTTAGGGCTTAGGGCTTAGGGCTTAGGGCTTAGAGCTTAGGGCTTAAGGCTTAGGGCTTAGGGCTTCGGGTTTTAGGGGCTTAGGGCTTAGGGCTTAGGGCTTAGGGCTTAGGGCTTAGGGTTTTAGGGGCTAGGCCTGGGGGATCCTCTTTGAATGTGCACACCCTGAGTCCAGAGCCGGAGAGTATTCCCTGTTGTGGAGAAGGGGGGGGGGGGGGGGACATGCGCCCAGGCCAGGCAGCCAAAGGCAGGCCCCCTTTGTGTAAACCCTAAGCCCTAAGCCCTAAACCCTAAACCCTAAACCCGAAACCCCAATCCCTAAAACCCTAAACCCTAAAACCCTAAAACCCCCAGAGGGGTTTCCGAAGTTGGGGTACCTTCTTGGGGTCCCTGCTCATAGGGGAACCCTACCTTTTGGGGTACTTTACCGTATCTTTAGATCCTTAGCTTTTTTGGGCTTCTTGGGTTTCTTAATACCGCAGCTAAAGTTTAATTTGTAGCTACCCTACTCAGTGCAGCCAAGCCCTAAACCCTAAACCCTGAACCCTCAACCCTAAACCCTAAACCCTAAACCCTAAATCCCAACCCTAAACCCTAAATATTCTACCATTTGGGTTCTATTTTAGGGGTGCCCTATGTTCGCAAACCTCCGAGTAGCCTGTGACGGAGGCCAGTGGCCGCGGAAGCACTCCAGGCTGAGGATCGCCCAAGGGGCTTAGGGTTTAGGGTTAGGGTTTAGGGTTTAGGGTTTAGGGTTTAGGGTTTAGGGTTTCGGGTTTGGGGTTTAGGGTTTAGGGTTTAGGGTTTAGGGTTTAGGGTTTCCAGGCAGTGCTAGCATTATACTATTTCTCTTGGGCCCTCAAAACGCCGCGAATGAGACGCCAGAACCCTCCTGAGGAGGTACCAGTCCCTCTGTGGGAGGGTCCTTGGAGCCTTAAGGAAGGGCCGGGTTCAGGGTTTAGGGTTTAGGGTTTAGGGTTTAGGGTTTAGGGTTTAGGGTTTAGGGTTTAGGGTTTAGGGCTTAGGGTTTAGGGTTTAGGTTTCAGGGTTCAGGGTTTAAGGTTGAAGTTTTCAGGCTCATCTTCTGAAACCCTCAACCCTAGAGCTTGAACCCTACGAGGGTTTCGGGCTTAGGTTTTGTTTGTTTTGCGGGCTCAGACTTTCAATCTGGGGGCTTGGGTACAGTTTGTATTTTGGACTGCAAGCTTTAGGAGTTTAGGGTTTAGGAGTTTTGGGATTTAGCTTTCGGCCTTCAAGTTCCCATGTCTGGCACCTTTCCATCCCACGACTCACATTTGGCCTGCCGTACACCGGCAAGTTCTTTCAAAGCTCAGTCACACCGACGGTTGCGCTGCAAGGACAGGACCCCTTGGAGCTGGTCGACGCGAAGGCGCGCTAAAGGAGCGGAGCCGGAGCAAGGGGGAGCAGCTGGCAGAGCAGCTGCTCCAGTCGGAGGTGGAGAAGGCGAGGTTGCAGGAGCAGCTCAAGGTTCAGGGCGAGCTACACAAGCTCGGGCTCGCCCTGGGGTTTAGGGCTTAGGACTTGGGGCTCAGGACGTAAGGCTTAGGGCTTATAGGGCCTGTAAGGCCTATAGGGCCTGTAGGGCTTCTAGGGCCTATGGGACCTACAAGGCCTATAGGGCTTAAGGCTTACGGTCCTTGATCACCTTAAACCCTAAAACCTAAAACCCTAAACCCTGAACCCTAAACCCTAAACCCTAAACCCTAAACCCTAAAACCCTAAACCCTGAACCCTAAACCCTTTAAGTTTCCATGAAGCAAAGGAGCAGCGGCTGCTGGCGACCTTCACCACCGACCTGGACAAGATTCAGGAGCTGCGGTTTAGGGTTTAGGGTTTCGGGTATAGGGTTTAGGGTTTCGGGTGTAGGGTTTAGGGTTTAGGGTTTAGGGAGGGATTTAATTCGGCAGGCCTCGGGATACTTTACCTCTTCCCTGATTTGTCAAGGGCTGCTTTTTTTGTCAGAGGCCCCCGGGGGCCAAGCTAGCAAACCATTCTCTTGTTCCCTAAGCCCCAAACCCGAAACCCTCTTCTGGTGGCTTGGAGCAGACGGTCCCGTTTCCTTTGCAAACAGAGACAGCGTTGACACACCCCAAACCCCAAACCCCAAACCCCAAACCCCAAACCCCAAACTCCAACCCTAAACCCTAAACCTTTAACCTTTAAACCCTAAACCCCAAACCCCAAACCCTAAACCTAGAAGCCATACCCTTACTGCAGAGAGCACCGAACCCAAACCCGGCTATGATCTGTGCGCCCAAACGAACGTCACACGATCCTTCTAGGGACCTAATTCTTGTGTCCTTTGGGGTTCTTGTAACCTGGAGGGTTACTCGGAGGTTCAGAGGTACTTGTACCCCCAATTAGAAGCTCTGCTTGGAGGACTTAGGGGACTTCGGGGGCTTACAAGTACAGTTAGAATTCGTGAGTAGATCCTTAGAGGCGGGATCATGTTTCAACACCTGGGCGCCGCCGACCGCCCAAGATGGAGGCTGGCGGAGGCGACGCGGCCGTTCAGGAGTCCGTATGTCAGCAGCCAGAAGACCTGCAACTAGGTAGGCCCCTGGAACATTTTTTATTTTCCCTAATTGGGGCTTAAGAGGATCATATTCAGGAATATTTTTCAGAGGGTTTCAAAGGCCATCCTAGGCAAGTTTACATGGCTTCCGGTGCAAAAGTCCTTGAAATGCAGTTCGTCGAGTTCGTGGAGATGTGCCGCGCCCGGCGTGTTGAACAAACTGCCTTGGAACTCAAGCGTTGCCTACAGCGCCGGCGCGGGCTGTCAAGGTTTCGGCAGCAGCTGATAGGCCCGGATGGCGAGATCTTGCACCCTGATCTGCCAGCTGGACTCTTTTTTTTTCCGATTTTTGCGGGGTTGTAGGTTCCTTATCAAACTAGGGTTTAGGGTTTTAGGGTTTAGGGATACCTAATTACAACAAATTGAGAGCCGTTTTCTTCATGGGTTGCTGGGGAAGCCAGGCAGAACGGTGCCAGGTTGGACGGGCCAATGGACATCCAGCTTGCTACTTTGTGGTGCTTTACTGTAACTTTAGATCCTTAGCTTTTTTGGGTTTATTGGGTTTCCTTATAATAATAATAATAAGGCAGCTAAAAGTTTAATTTTTTGCTATCCTCCTAAGTGCAGCCAAGGCTCTGTGGTCGTTTGAAGAGAGCTCCGGGGAGCAGATCCACCAGCTCTGTGAGCTTGCCACTTGTTGTAGCCCAGCTTGGTACCCCTTTTTCCCTTTTTTTGGGGGGTTCAAGGGCTCCCTTATAAAAAGTGACCAACCCCCAAAAAAGGGGTGCCCTTGTCATAAGATGGTTTTACTGGGCTACCAAGGCCATATATGCCAATTCTCGTGGGGTAGAAGAACTCTTGAGCAAACCGTTGGATCCCAATTTGACATCGGAGTTCCATGGGGCGAGTGCGCTGGCCTGCGCATGCAATCGTCCTAACAGCCGCAAGGTTGTGGATCTGCTGCTGGAGGCCTTGGCTGACCCGAACACCCTTGACGGTCAAGACAGAACTCCCATGTTTATCGCAGTGACTTAGTGGCTGAGTGAGTGCACTTTACACTTTTTGGGATACTATAATCCCCTGTAGAACTGAAAGTGTACACTTTTTGGCAGCTTATTATGAACGCAGCAACTATAAGGTGATGATGAGAGACACGGGAACCATCGTGAAGTTGTTGGGGGCCAAGGCTGACCCGGACAAGACGTCGTTCAACACCGGCTGCAGACCGCCTCGCCGCACTCCGTTGCTGTTGGCTGCCTCTAGGATGCCCAGTAGTGCCCTTTTTTGGGGGTTAGGTTCCCTTACAAACCCCTTTAAACAAAAAAGGGTACCATTTTTAATCCTGGGTTACTGAGCATCCTAGGCTTCAATGGGCTCCGCGTACGTAGTTCGCCTGCTGCTGGAGGCGAAGGCTGACAAAGACAAGCCAGAGACCTCGGGAAGCACCCCCATTTCGGTTGCCCGTGAGAAGGGGCATGCGAAAGTGGTCCAGCTACTGCAATGATGCCTGCGTTGTGTAGCCAGGGTCAGTGAGTTTTTCAGCTTCATCACATCCGAGCCCTTCGTTTCACCACCGAGCTTTGCGTGCGGTCTCTTGGCTTCGGGGTTGTGCGGGGACATGTAGGGGTGTAGGGGGAGGGATCGGGGCTTTGCAACTCCAATCGGCCGGCAAAACCCTTATCGTAGTACGGGGTGTCACCGTCGGCAAGATAGCAGCGCCCCTGAGACACCAAATATAGATCAATCCCCTATAAGGAACACCCCCGCCCATGGTGTTTGGCACTGGTGGAACCTTGGTGTAGTTAGAACCCTACTTACAACCCTTTCACAGGCACCATGAGAACCTTGGTGTAGTCGTAGCCCTTCTTGCAACCCTTCATAAAGCCTTACTTCTGACCCTACTTAGATCTTAAACCCTAAACCCGAAGCCCTAAGTCCTAAACCCTAAACCCTACTTCTTAAGCTGCCCGTGAACCTTCACGCAACGACTGGGCACTGGCTCAGTCACCAATCATGGGCGCATCTAAGAACTTGATCACAGGGCCCAAAATTTCTAAACCTAGTGGTAGAGTAGACAACCTTTAACCATTTTGGTTGGGTATGAAAATCCCTATAGCATCAGCATCCCAGAGGTTAACCCTCACTGATACTGGACAACTGGGAAGAGAGCTTCTGGAATGTGTCTGCACGATGAACCGATGAACCCCTTCAGCCCTCTAAACCCTAAACCCTGAACTGGCTCTAAACCCTAAACCCTAGACCCTAGACCCTAAACCCTAAACCCTAAACCCCAAACCCCAAACCCTAAACCCTAAACCCTAAACCCCAAGACATCCGAAGCCTTCCGCAACATGTGGAGATTCCGAAGTTGCGCAGCGGGATCTGGAGTTTGGAGCTTGGGGTTTTAGGGTTTAGGGTTTAGGGTTTAGTTATTTTAGCATGCGGCGGTGTAACCGTACCTGGTTTCTGCTACTTTTCTTGGGGGGGGGGGGGGGTTGGGGGGGGGGGATAAGAACGTCATTCATACTGCATGCATGCCCAACACACTGGTATTTACAGCGTTTTCGCCTCTTTGTACAACATACTGCACAAGGATGTGGACGAAGAAAATCTGTCGCAAGCGTCCAGCCAGTCGAGACCATGCCCAACACACCTCCCACAAAAATCGTCAAAGTCCTGAAATTTGGCAGATGCATTTTCGGAAATGCAAGCCTCAAAAAATATGGCTGCAGAGGCTGTCTTGGCAGGAATGCATGGAAACATCGCAAATTACAGTGTTTTCCGCGCCTGCACACAGCACAGCTGTGAGACTCGCGTCACGACTGCACACACAGCAAAGGAAAAGTCCCAGAGCGCTCAAGGCCCCAACAACAAAACGACCCGAAAATCTTGCAAAAACCCAACGTTTCGCAAAAACGAATTCCGAAATAACGCCTTTCTAAAACCTCCCAAAATCGCCTGTCGCCTAGGCGAAACGCTAACTTTCACGAAAAATAGGGTACGGTTTCCACGGCGGGGGGTTATTTTAGTATCCTAGGGGACCGGGAGTAGACCCTTTTTTCCTTTTTTAGGGTTGGGGGTTCCCTTATAATCCCCTTTAAACCAAAAAGGGTACCCTTTTATTCCTAGGTTACTCCCGGGTCTGGGGTTGTAGGGATTTCAGTATCCTCCAAAAAGCAGGACCTCTACCAAACCCTTAACGGGGGGGGGGGCCCATGGCTTGCGAGCTCCACCGCCCTGCTTGTCGCAACTGCATGAAGGGTTCTGGTGAACGGTCTGGACTTACGGAAGCCCCTACGCCCTACAGGCCCCACAAATCCGCAACCCTAAACCCTAAACCCTAAACCCTAAACCCTAAACCCTAAACCCTAAACCCTAACCCCCAAACCTTAAAAGTGCATCCCCCAGGCCCAATTCAACCCTTGAGCTCCCGGACCATTACCAGCTTTCAAGCTCCCCCAAAAAACTCCTGAAATGCCTCCAATGCCCCTAAGCCCTGTCGACCCTAATCCCCTCAACCCTAAACCCTGAACCCCCTCAAACCTAAACACTTCAAGCCGAAACCCCTCAACCCTAAACCCTGAACCCCTCAAGCCTAAACCCCGAAACCCGAAACCCCTCAAACCTTTGTAAGCAGGGTTACAAGGACTGTAGCTACGGTTCTAGCCTTCTTTGGGGCCCAAACCCTAAACCCTAAACCCTAAACCCTAAACCCTAAACCCTAAACCCTAAACCCCTCAAACCCCCCCCTTTAAGGGGCCCTGAGGAGACCAGGACGAAGATCGAAGAGGTCTCGACCATGGTCGGCCTCTTCGCCACCAAGGCTGGGTTTAGGGTTTAGGGTTTAGGGTTTGGGGTTTAGGGTTTGGGGTTTAGGGTTTAGGGTTTATAGGGTTTATAGGGTTTAGGGTTTCGGGTTTCGGGTTTAGGGTTTAGGGTTTAGGGTTTAGGGCCGAGGGTTTGGGGGTTTAGTGTTTCGGATTTGGGGTTTAGGGTTTAGGTTAGTGGGTGAGTACGGTTTAGGGCTGAGGTTGAAGGTTTTGGGTTTCAGGTTATTGGAAGTCTTTGGGATGAGGGGTTCCAGGGCTCCTCTATAGTATAGGGCTGTTAAGGGCAGATGCCCTCGCTCGCAAGCTGCGAGAGGGTGGAGGACCTCTCTGCCGAACACATTCTTGTTGATGTGGTGGTTGCCGGCGTGGTTTTAGGGTACTTATATACTTATAACCCTGCTTCTAAGTACACCTTCAAGTAGCGAACCGTAAACCCTAAACCCTAAGCCCTAGACCCTAGACCCTATAACCCCTAAGAAGCAAGCAATGCACCGCAGGCCCGAGCAACGAAGCCTGTGCGGTCCCTTGTCGTCGCCAGGTTGCAGAGCAGACGGAGCAAACGGCAATGGCCTCATGTTCCACCCGTCTGGGCTCAGGGTTTAGGGGTTTAGGGGTTAAGGGTTCAGGGTTTAGGGTTTATTGGGTTTAGGGCTTAGCACTCTCAGATCCTTAGTTGCAACCGAAACCCTGAACCTCAAGCTCCCAACCCTGAACCCTAAGTTCTACAACCCCCAGGCCCTAACCAGTGACCATTGACGCTATAGGTGCCATGCAGGGGCTACCCTCTAAGAATTTAGGGTTCAGGGTTTAGGGATACGGTGGATCTACGTGAATCCGAACTTTTGGGTTTCATCCCCACAGGAGATGGGGTAACCACGGGCTCCTCATGGGATATAGTGCCCTGAGATAGCCGCAGGGCCCATGATTCAAAACAGACTTACCCTAAAACCTAAACCCTAAACCCTAAACCCTAAACCCTCAACCCTAAACCCTAAACCCTGGACTTGACATGAGCCCTCGACGCGAGAGCCAAGTAAACAGTCATTGTGCTTCGGGATGCTTACTGGGTAGGGCCCTTGGGATGTTAGGGCATGTATATAGGGAATTCTCTAGATTGGGGTCCCTTTGTGGGGTCCCTGTTAGAACCCAAACTGCGAGAGCTACCCATATCCGCTTTCGCAGGAGCTTCGTGAGGAATACATCTCAGAGGATTTGTCAGGGCCAACCGAGTTGATTAGGGGGTATAAGGAGGGACCCTCGAAGGGCCCTTAATCTTATTCCCCGATATAACCCTATGTAGACTTGATATAGCCCTATATACCAGAGTAGCCTTTACAATACCCGTGAGGTTAACCCTAAACCCGAAACCCTAAAGCCTAAACCCTCCGTTTACCCCCAAGATCCCTTAGAAGGGCCCCTCCATTAGGCTCTTGAGTTGAGACTCTCTGACCATGTGAGGATGAGATCTACGACCTTACGGAGGAGAGTGCTGGCCTCAGGGTTGAGGGTTTGGGGATTAAGGTTCAGGGATTTGGGGTTAGGGTGTAGGGTTTAGGGATTAGGGTTTAGGGTTCAGGGATTAGGGGCTTTTGCTCGTGTCTGGCTGTAGCCCCAGCTTGCTTTGGGCGGCTCTTCTATTGGGGCTTTTGGCCTGAAAACCTAAAGCCGAAAGTCTGTGTCTTGCTTGGCGTTTCATGGGTAGTGACAAGTGGGTTTGCGAGTACTGCGAACTGGTTGTGATTATAGAAATCAATAGGCCGAGCATTTTGGGCGCACTGGCGCACGTGGGCTTTGTCGCATCATGCTGAAGACCAAGTACACTTGAAGGCTCATGAATACGTATAAGCAGGTCATAAGTACTCTGAAGAAGTCTGTAACCATAGCCCACCTAGCCACCGCAAGGGAAGGGCCCGTAAACTCTTAGCCCTACTTGGAGGTTCATGGGCGTACGAATAGTAGGTTCACAAGTAAGGGTGGCCATGGTTATAACCTTATTGAGGGTACGTACTTATGACCCTATTTACAAGTAATTGTCCATAAACCCGAAAAGACCTAGCCCTAAACCCTAAACCCTAAACCCTAAACCTTAACCCTTAACCCTTAACCCTAAACCCTAAACCCTAAACCCTAAACCCTAAACCCTAAACCCTAAACCCCAATTCAAGCATAAGCCCCAAGCCGCCGGCCCGCGCAACAAAGCGCGCGACCCAGGCACGGCCTACGTCGAGTCGGCGCAGCAGCATCTTGAACGGGTGGGGCTGTCCGCAGCGCCCCGGAAGCCCTGCAACAAAGCCTAAGCTAGGATTCGGACGTTCAGGGTTTAGGGTTTAGGGTTCAGGGTTTAGGGTTTAGGGTTTAGGGTGTAGAGATGAGGGTTTCGAGATATGGGTTGAGGGTTTGAGGTTTGGGGTTTATCGCTTTGGGGTCTAGATGTTCCTCGGCGAGGAAGACATGATGGAAAGTAAGGGGTAGCAACTGAAGTTTGGGTCCAGCGTTTAGGGTTTCTCGGTACTCCTGAAGCTGTAGTACAGTACTCCTGTTGGGGTGGTATACTTTATAAGTATAACCCTGCTATCACCGCAGGGCTCCACTGAAAGCCTCCAGCCCATCGCCTCGTACCCCCGACCCCGCACCCACAGCCTCCCCTCAAGGGTTTAGGGTTTAGGGTTTGGGGTGTGGGGCTTAGGGTTTAGGGTTTAGGGTTTGGGGTTTAGGGTTTAGCGAATATTCTACAGCTATACCCAACAGGCTGTGCGTGCTCTCGTGCGGCAGATTGGGGTTCACCCCCGAGACCTTTAACCCTCAACCCTAATCCCTAAACCCCGAACCCTAAACCTGAAAAACCCTCAGCCCTATTCTCTAAACCATTGAATCCCTACACCCTGCACCCTAAACCCTAAACCCTCAAACCTGAAGCTAAGGAGCCCCAACAAGGCGTGGGTTGAGGGGATTGCTTTCGACAACCACCGGCTCCTGTGTTCGACCTGCCGACATACTGTTTAAAAAGGAATAGGGCTTAGGGTTTAGGGCTTAGAGTTTAGGGTTTAGGGGTTAAGGTTAAGTTAAGGTTTAGGGCTTGTGGTTTAGGGTTCGAGGTTTAGGCATTAGGGTTGAGGGTGTAGGCGTGAGAGTTTTTTGACCTGCGTACTCTACATCCTAAACCTTCAGGCCATGGCCCCTTCATCTTCTTCAACAGCTGCTAACCCCTCAACCCTAAACCCTAAACCCTAAACCCTAATCCTCAACCCGGAGCCCTCCAACAACCGAAAGTCGAGTTCATGATCCTAAACCCTAAACCCGAAACCCGCAACCCTAAACCCGAAACCCTAAACCCTATGCCACTTCAGAGCAGGCCATTCAGAACAGCAACTCCTATCGCTTCTATGTCGTCTGCTGGTTTATCGGGCCCGATCCTGACATCGGTTTAGGGTTTAGGGTTTAGGATTCAGGGTTTAGGGTTTAGGGTTTAGGGTATCGTGCTGCATGTCTGGGGTGCTTTCGGGGTTCTGGTGTTAAGGGTACATGTTATGGCATCCGGAACTACCTTAACTTCAACTTAGCCTGCACCCTAAAGTTGCAAGTAAGCCTAGGATTTATGATTTCGGGTTATATAGAGTTTTGGGGGTTTATGGTTCAGCAAATTTTGGAGGGTTCGAATCTTGGGTTTTTCAGATTACGCTGGGGTTTTGGGGATTTAGGGTTATGCCTTCAGGGTTAGACAGGCTCTTTGTGGCCCTGTTACCGTTTTGTTGGTTCCACGGTCCCTTAGTTTGTAGTAAGGTTGCTGGATGTTACGGGGCTACCAAGGGCTTGAGACTTTCGAGGGTTTGGGGTGTTCAGATGTGGGGCCTTGGCACATGTTCCACGGCCAGCACATATGGGTCTACGTGCATGAACTCATACCAAAAGGTTCCCGCATACTCTGTGTGTGTACATAAACCCTAAACCCTAAACCCTAAACCCTAAACCCTAAACCCTGAACATGACCAGGTCTGCTATGTTCCTCCTCATCATCGACTACATTGATGCCCGCTGGTCACCGATTTGAAGGCAGAAGACTGCTAGAGGACTTGGGTTTAGGGTTTAGGGTTTAGGGTTTAGGGTTTAGGGTTTAGGGTTTAGGGTTTAGGGTTTAGGGTTTAGGGTTTAGGGTTTAGGGTGTAGGGTGAGTTCAGGGTTTAGGGTTAGCTTATTGGTTAGCCCCCAAATAGGTTTGGGGTTGTGGTTTCTTGAGTTCAGGGTTTAGGGTTAGCCTATTGCTTAGCCCCTGAATAACCTAAAGCCCTAAGCCCCAAACCCCCAACCCTCCCGTGCGGTACACGGCATGAAATAGGTGCTGTAGGGTTGGTTCAGCGGAGAGTTCATAGCCATGAGGCTTTTCTGCCGGGCTTCTAGCCAAGAACCAAAAGCCCGGTCGTTTAGAGCCTCCCATGTACACCCCTACACCCTAAACACCCCTAAACCCCAAACCCTACACCTTAAACCCTAAACCCTGAACACTCCCCGGGCGTCTGAAGACCTAACGTGCAAACCCCTGAAACATACAGAAATATGGGAGCCCCTAAACATCCTAACCCGCTAAGCCGTATGCACCCCAAGTAAGCAGCCAAAAGCCCTACACCTGGAGGTTCATAGGTACTTCTAAGTAGGGCTAGAAGCAGGGTAACTATGGCTATGACTTCATCTGTGGTCCCTAAACCCTAAACCCTAAACCCTAAGCCCTAAACCCTACTGAGAGGCCATGAGCCTCCAAGTAAGTACACCGAAGCCAGGCTGGCTCCAGATGGCCCCAGCACTGCCCGGTCGTGGCCAAAAAGCAGCCCGGGAACAGCGGTTGCGGTTAGGGTTTAAGGTCTAGGGTTTAGGGTGTAGGGTTTAGGGTTTAGGGTTTAGGGTGTAGGGTTTAGGGTTTAGGGCTTAGGGTCTGGGGTGTCTAGGATGCCCAGAAGTGCCCTTGTTCCTTTGTGGGGGGGTTTTTGGTTCCTCTACAAACCCCCCCAAGAAAACACGTGCACCCCGTGTCAATCCCAGGGGCACTGGACAACCGGACAACCTGGGTTAAGGGATTAGGCCTTGGGATGTTCCCCTCCTGAATCGGGATTTCAGTACCCTATTATAAACCCTAAACCCTAAACCCTAAACCCTAAACCCTAAACCCTAATCACTGTTAGAAGAAGGCGGAACATCTCCAAACCCGTCCCGAGCTTAACGCCCTGGCTTGGGAGGTCAGGGCTAAGAGGGCCCGCGTCGAGCACTCCTAGGGTTTAGGGTTTAGAGTTTAGGGTTTAGGGTATAGGGTTTAGGGTTTAGGGTTTAGGGTTTAGGGTTTAGGGATCCTCGGAAGCTACCTGCTAGGGCCCCTCCATGGATTAGCCTTGCTTGGGATTTAGGGCGGGTTGTGGTCCATGTCTACCTGAAATCGGAAAATCGCCCTATGGGGTATAGGAGCCCGACTCTAGGGTTCATCTTATGTAGGCCCCAAGGAAAGCCTAAACCCTAAGCCCTAAACCCCAAACCCCAAAACCCTAAACCCTAAACCCTAAACCCTTTTGCCTATCTGCCCGTGTGGATGTGCATCCGCGAGCCGTGGCGTGTCCTCAGGAGGCAGGTGATGCGCTTGCCTGCTTGCCAGGCCCAAGAAAGTGTAAGGTCTCCTCTTGCAAGGCCCCCTTCGGGTTTAGGGTTTAGGGTTTAGGGTTTAGGGTTTTGGGTCCTAGCCGAACAACAAAGAGAGCACGTAGACCTCCCGAAGCCCAAAACCTCACCAAACCCTCGGCCCTCATTCAACTTCTCTTTTATGGGGGGTTTAGGTTCCCTTAGAAGCCCCTTTCAAAACCAACAAAGGGCTGAGGCCTAAACCCTAAACCCTAAACCCTAAACCCTAAACCCTAAACCCTAAACCCTAAACCCTAAACCCTAAACCCTATACCCTATACCCTATACCCTATACCCTAAACCCTAAACCCTAAACCCTAACCCTAAACCCTTAACCCTAAACCCTTCCTAGGCTACTCTTGGGTCTAGTAGCAGCCTCCCATCTTCGCTCCCTTGCGGCAAGAGATGGGCGTCTGCCAAGTGGCACCTTGCTGGCACGTTGGGGGTTCACATGGCCGAGGCTTTCGGACCCTAAACCCTAAACCCTAAACCCTAAATCCTAAACCCTAAATCCTAAACCCTAAACCCTAAACCCTAAACCCCAAACCCTTATTGTAAGGCTCTAAGGCCTCCTGTCTGAGGGTGTCGGACCCTCCTGATCCCTCGGGCTCTATAAGGCCTCCTGTTTTAGGGTTTTTGGGGCTCAAAAGGCCTTCTTATGTAAGGTTCTTGGGCTAATGTTTAGCCGATAAGGGTAATAATTAAGCCCTTATGTAAGGTTCTTGGGCTAATTTTTAGCCGATAAGGGTAAGAATTCAGCCCTAGACCCTCAGCCCTCTCGGTTGCGCTTTGGTCGTAGGGTCGGCGTTCCAATCTCGAATCCCTATACTACCTCACGCGAGTACGCAGGTCCAGGCTTTATTCGGGGCTTGGGAACCTTAAGCCCGTGAAAACCCTCAACCTAAGCCCCCATGCCTTCTTCCGGAGGGCACACGTCCCGTAACATGCATCCCACGTCTCGTCCCGGGAGTGCTCAGGTTTAGGGTTCAGGGTTCAGGGTTTAGGGTTTAGGATTTAGGGTTTAGGATTTAGGGTTTAGGGTTTAGGGTTAGGCATCTTTAATCAAGGTTTATCGGGTTTAGGTGTTTCGGCATTCTCACCCCGAGGCTCCGTGCACACCCGTGTGCCTGATAAGCCGCGCGGCTGCATTGGCCATGCATGGCGCAACAGGGTTCATTCGATTCCCTAAAGGGTTTAGGGTTTAGGGTATAGGGTTTAGGGTTTGGGGTTTGGGGTTTGGGGTTTAGGGAAACCCTCCAACCCTCATGCACCTATTTTTCACCGAGCGTCTTTCGGGTGAATCTGAGAGGAAACAGTACACAGTTGACTTGCGGGCAATTACCCTATCACACGTAGCAAATTGATACTCGCGCACCAGGTCACCAGGAATGCCACACAGCATCAATTGAAAGAGTTTCCTCTCCTGCTTTCCCAAAAACAATCAAGCCTGAGCATTGCTTGAAATATAAAGCTCCCAGGGGTCCCAGCCTCCATTCATATTATTGCCCAATTTCCAACTGCTACTGGTTCTCGGAAAGATTACAACGATCGCAGCGGCAGCCGGCAGTAGGAGAATCCTTAGACTCCAGCTGATGGGGATCAAACCCAGACACGACAGGCTAAAAAGAACCACTTCATTCCTAGAGTTCTGTATCTGCAAAGCAGCCAGGAAACGCTCACCCCCTTCAAAAGAAACACCCAGCACCCCGAACCCTAAACGCCACACCCTTAATGCCATTTCCCGAGGTGCCAACAACTCTGACACGGACGCTGTCACGCCGGGATGCCCACTAAACCCTAAACCTTAAATCCTAAACCCTGAACCCGACCCGGGGGACCCCATGAACCCCAAAAGGGTTTACAGTTCACATGCCTGAATCGGAATCATGGTACTACAGAGTATATGACCCCAACTTTAGGGACCAAACGGCAGGGTAATTGGGTTCGAGGGCATTGATGCTTTAGGGCTGCGGGCTTACTTGGAGGTTCACAGAGTAGTTATTACCCCAAATATAACTCTAGGAACCCTTATTCCCTTTTTGGGGGGTCTAGGTTCCCTTCTAAACCCCTTTAAGCAAAAAAGGGGCACCCTTTTTCATCCTAGGTTACTGGGCAACCTAGCAAGTATAACTGGACACATCAGCCCCCTAAGTTCCCAAAGTCCTCTGAGTAGGTTATAGGTAGACTCACAATGGCGGTTACAAGTGCCCATGAACCTCCAAGTAGCTTTTCTTTGGGCGTTGGGATGAATGTTAGGGTTTCGGGTTTAGAGCTTCGGGTTGAGGTACGCCCAGACCGCACAAGTGGATCTCAACCCCAGGCTCCTAAACACACAAGCCAAAAGCCAGACACCCTGAAACCCTCAAACCCTCAAACCCTAAAACCCTAAAACCCTGAAACCCTAGAACCCTAAAACCAAAACCCTCAACTCCTAAAGGCCCTGAATTACTCTAAACCCCCTGAAGCCCTCAACTCCCAAAACAAGACCCTGTGGTCCACTGGGAAGCCCAGGCTAGGGGACGCCCAGGTTGCGGATAAGGGTTGGGGGTGAGTTGAAGCGCCGCTTCTTTTGTTGAAGCCTCGGACTTAAGATTGAGGCTAGTAAGGATCTCCCTGGTAGACCTTCAGCCCTAAACCCTAAACCCTAAACCCGAAACCCCTAAACCTTAACCCGTAAACTCTAAACCCCGAAGCCTTCAACACTGCGGATCCTTGAGAGGTGACAGACCAGATAAGCTCGACCGAAGGCCCCAAAGAGCCCGAACTTTCCCCCTAAAGTTCGGGTTTAGGGTTAAGGGTTTAAGGGTTTAGGGTTTAGGATAAAACTCTAAAACCCTAATCCCTAAACCCTTACCTGGGTGTCGGTTTAGGGTTTTCGGGGCCCGGGCTGGGCATTCCAATTTCCAATCCTAAAGCTTTGCTTGAGCCCGAACCTAGAGGCATCAGGATTGCCGACGCTGGAACCTCTAAACCCAACAACTCTAAATCCCCCTTAAACCCTAAACCCTAAACCCTAAACCCTAAACCCTAAACTAGAACCCCTGAAGACAGAACCCTAAAGCCCTAGAACCCGTCCAAAAACGCATCAGGCAGATTCGCTACTTGGAGGAGGTTCAGGGGTATCTATTCGATCATAGGTAGTGTGATAACTATGATCGTTTATGGATATTTCCGTGCATTCAGAGTAAGAACTCATCTCTGAGCTCTAAACAGTGAATCGCCCCAAGGCCGGTAGGGCTTCTGGTTCAGGATGCAGGGCTTGTCTCCCACAAGTGGTTTTTGTTGCCCTGCACCGGCTCTCTTTGGCAGAGGGTTTAGGGTTTAGGGTTTAGGGTTTAGGGTTTAGGGTTTAGGGTTTAGGGTTTAGGGTTTAGGGTTTAGGGTTTAGGGTTTAGGGAAACCCTACACTTGAAGCTTTCAGTGACGCTGTGCTGGCGAAATCATCCGCGATGGGCAAACTTCCTGCCCGGGAGCACATGGGATTCTCTCGTGGCACATATCGGCGGCCGCCAGAAGCGTCCGGAATGCAAGAAGCCCAATCTCTTGGGGAGAGCCAGAGAGCAGAGCGCGGAGTTCTCAAAGCACGTTCGAGGACTTCTGCCATGAGACAGTTCAGGCCACGCAGCGCCACAGGGAGAGCCAAGGCAAGCAATGGCTGCTGGTGAACCTAAACCCTTAAACCCTTAAACCCTTAAACCCTCAAACCCTTACACCCTTAAACCCTTAAACCCTTGAACCCTTAAACCCTTGAACCCTTGAACCCTTGAACCCCAAAACAAAAAGTCAGCCCTAAACCCTTCTCTAAAACCTAAACCCATGAACCTTCAAGCAAAAATCACCCTAAGGCCATGTCCAGAGGACGACTACGAGGATCCTGCGCAGCGTTTTCGGTGTAGTATCCTTCGGGAAGCTAGTATTTAGGGTTTAGGGTATAGGGTTTAGGGGCGTTCGGGGGCGTCAGCAGCATTGTTGGGGCCACATAGGATGTTCTTGAAGCCAAGGTATATACAGTACATGCTATTTGGGTACGTGGACTCTTATGGATTTATGTTTGTCGAAACAAAACCTCTCTAAATAACTTACACCCTGCAGCCCAAAACCCGTAAAGTCCTAAGGCCCTAAACCGTGCAGAGCTGGCAAACTAGCCTAGCTTCAGATTCCAGTACCTTCTCTTATATATGGGAACTCCATCTTGAGGTAAGGTGTCCTAAACAACCCTAAGCCCTAAACCCTAAACCCTAAACCCTAAACCCTAAACCCTAAACCCTAAACCCTAAACCCTAAACCCTAAACCCTAAACCCTAAACCCTAAACCCTAAACCCTAAACCCTAAACCCTAAACCCACCCCCCCCCCCCCCCCCCGCCTGTGCGCAAAGCCAGGCGTGGGCCTGCAACGTGACGCCGGGTGCTCAGTTCTTATTCCCCCTTGGGAATTATTTTTTTATTTTTGTTTATATAAAACCCAAGAGGATATTAAAAAATATTTGTTTTAATAAGGTTCTAAGGGGCGTATAGAGTTAAGTTCCTCGCTGCTGAGGACCATGTCGTTTATTGACCTCCTGCGTATCATTTTCACGTGATGATTGGACTTCTCCTACAGTACCGTTATTCTTGCAGTAGTTAGTTGATAGAGAGTAGATAAACGACACACACACATGTGTGTGTGTGGTGATTCGCTTTGTTATCGCTACTAGAATGGTAGAAGTGTTGCGATGCCGCAAACAGAAGTAGAAGCATGCCACCTGATGCCAGCAAGGATGGACTCATGCTTTTCGCTTACTGTTGGTCAGCAGAGAATGGGGGAATGAGGCACAGTACCGTATATCCATCCTATATCCCCTTAAGGGATTATATAGGGGACCTCATCCCCTCACTCCCTGCGAACCAACGGTAAGTTCAGAAGTCTATGAATCCTTCCCAGACTGGTTTTGAAGACCAAATCTGCCGACCGTGATGGCCACCCGAAGGCACATGGCACCTTTGTGGTGGTGCTGAAGGTGTGTTGTACCGGCAAACATGGTTCTTGGTTGGAGCTATCACCTCGTTTTTGAATTCCACCAGCAGCTGTCCACATACCTGCACGGAAATTGTAGTAGCATGTGGCTCATGAACCCCGTGTTAGGGGTTCATTTAGTCCGCTAGGCATTCAGAATTCCTCGGTAGCCTAGCTTCTCGACAACGGTACCGAGGTACCTTATGCCTTATTGGGAAGGGCATCCGATTATTTAGGGTCTATACTAGGGGCCTCTTGTTTTGTTTTGGCAAACCCCCCCCCCCCATTTCAAACCCGAAGCCCTCTAGAATGCTGAACCCTAAGCCCTAAACCCTAAACCCTATTCAGGCTCCTTCTGAATCCTAAACCCTACGCCTGCAACCCATGTTAGAACCCCAGCGCCTTCTCCAAGGCCGCTGAGCCCAAACAGCGGACACGGACTTGCGCAGGCTTCGCCTGGGCTGTCACTTACTTACGGGGTTTAGGGTTTAGGGTTTAGGGTTTAGGGTTTAGGGTTTAGGGTTTGGGGTTTGGGGTTTAGGGTTTGGGGTTTAGGGTTTATGGTTTAGGGTTTGATTTTTGGGGTTTAGGGCTTAAGCGACTTGAAGGTTCATGGGTACTTAATTGGGATGTTCCCCTTTGTAGTAGCATTCTCTCACAGGGACTAGTAGGGGGTACTAGAATCCTTTCTGAGGGCTGTTCGTATAAGGGGGAAATTTCATGATGGGTACTTGTAAGTCGGGCTGCAAGTGCCCTAAAGAAGGTTATGTTATAACCGTAGTTACCCTAGTTATAACTCTACTTCTAAGTACCCATCAACCAAGTACTGAGGAACGAATAAGGGTTCATGGCCTAGTAAATGAAGCGGTTTAGGATTTCAGGGTCTCGGGCTTAAGGCCCGGGATTAGGCTTTGAACTTTCAAGTTTCCGTAATTTGGTACATTTTCCTTTTCTGTGGCTTTAAAGCATCGACCCAAAACCCTCCACCCTGGTGATACCTTAGTGTTACGTACTTAAGATTTTGAGCAGCACCCCTTGGCAGCTGAGCGCACCAAAACTTTGGGATTTTGGTATTGGGATGCACAAGCCCTGGACCCTAACAAGTTTCGGGTTTTAGAAGAGAAGAAATCCACGAAACAAAGAGATGATAAACTGTAGACAAGGGCAAGGCACCATACTAAGGGCCCCTGATTCCAACCTTAGGCTTTAGCCCTAAACCCCAACCCCTAAACCCTGGAAACCCTTTGTACGCCCCAAACCCCTCAATCTGTAAACCCTTAGTACCCCATAGCCATAAACCCTGTAAGCCCTAAACCCTAAACCCCTAAAACCCAAACCCTAAACCCCTAAACCCCTAAACCCTGGCCGTGCACAGTCTCGTGATGTTTTCATTGGCGCGCAAAACCCAGGTAATCTGGTGGGTTACTACGAGACAAAGGAGTGGGCGAGAGCAAAATACTCTTCGTCGGCTGAAGCACAGAATGCCCTTTCGACGGCACGGATTCGCGGTTGCGAGATGTCCTGGGCATAGTCCCCGCAGCCTTACAACTACCGTGCTTTCCAATATGTTGAGATTTGATAGCGCGATGTAAACATCTGGCCTTTGCCCTAAACTCCAGCAAGTAGGCGCCCTGAACCCCTGAACCCCTAAACCTCTAAACCCCCAAACCCCTGAACCCCTGAACCCCTAAACCCCTAAACCCCAAACCCTAAACCCCTAAGCCCTAAGCGCAGCAAAAGAAAGACTTCGCAGGTTACCGGCCTCAGCCCCTTGAATCGCCCCGCGAGGAGGCGGGTCGCATGGGTTTAGATGTCGCGTTTAGGGTTTAGGGTTTAGGGGTATAGGGTTTAGGGTTATAAGGTTAGAAGGTTAGAAGTGTTTAGGGTTTAGGGTTTAGGGTTGAGGGTTTAGGGTTCCCCAAAACGTCAAAACGGCACCCTTGTTATTCTTCTCTCTACCCGTTCTCAGTAGGGAGCTGGGGAAACTGCATAGACTAAAGGGGGGGATCTAAGATAGCGAGCTCCCTCATTCCCTACTGAGAGCAGTAGGCTTAGCAGGGTTTAGGGGTTTAAGGGGAGGGTTTTAGGGTGTTAGGGTTTATGTAGGGTTTTGGGGTTTTGGGGGTGTCTAGCGTTTCTGGGGTTTCTAGGGTTTTAGGATTTAGGGACTTCCAGGTTTAGGATTGAAGTTCCATAATGGGCAATCTCAGTAGCCAGCGCAGTCTTCAAACACTATGTCCTGAAACCCTTTTGTAACTAATCGTCTAGACTACTGTGCCCAAGATGCTCAGATACTCCCCCTGCCCAAGAACCCGTCAACCCTGAACCTCAATTGTCTTGGTCCATGAAGTTTAGGATATTCGGGTACGGGGCTAGAGTACAGGTAAGCAGTGGTTTGGGTGTTGCGAGAGGTTTGGGACACCCCGAACCACGGTAACCACCCTTGCCCCCACCCCTGTCCCTGAACCCGGCCCTATAAACCCTAAACCCTAAACCCTAAACCCTAAATGCTCAACACTCTCGCGGAGATCTGGCACATGGCCGTTTCTTTGCAGAGTGACCTTGGGTCCTTTAATCTAAGATGCCCAGTAGTACCCTTGTTCCCTTTTTTGGGGGTTTAGGGTTTAGGGTTTAGGGTTAGGGTTTAGGGTTTAGGGTTTAGGGTTCGGACCTCCTTATAGACCCCTGGTAGCAAAAAAAGGGCACCTTTCTTAATCCTAGTTTGCTGGGCAACCTGGTTGATGTAGTTTGTTTGACGTTCTGCTGCCTGGCACTTGGACCAGGAAGAGTCTGAGCATGTTTAGGGTTTAGGGTTTAGGGTCTAGGGTTTAGGGTTTAGGGTTTAGGGTTTAGGGTTCAGGTTCTCTATGAACTTCATGACCCCCACGCCCTAAAACCCTTAAGCCCTCAACCCTCACCCTGATTGTGATTGAGGGCTCCCGCCGAACCTCTAGGCTCCAGACCCAAACCCAAGCCCTCTGAAACCTCTCAGGTCTTCAGGGGCCTTTTAAAGCCTGAGCCTCAACCCTCAACCCTAAAACCCTCAGCCCTAACACCCTAAAAACTCGAAGCCCTAAACCCTAAACCCTAATCCCTAAACCCTAAACCCTAAACCCTAAACCCTAAACCCTACACCCCAAGCCACAAGAGCCATGGATTCCGCGGGGCCGCGCTGTCGCGCCGGCAGAGACTTACTTAGCCAACAGTTGAACTTTAAGCTTTTTTGGGCTTAGGGTCTAGGGTTTAGGGTTTAGGGTTTAGGGTTTAGGGTTTAGGGTTTAGGGAAGATTAAGTTTAACCATTTTTTCCTTTGGTGATTGGAGAAGTAAGGAGACGACCAGGAGGATGCCAAAGGGAGCCCCGAGGAGGCGAGAGATGAAGGGCTTAGGGGCTTTGGGGGCTGAAGGGATTGGGGCTGAAGGGATTTAGGGTTTAGGGTTTGGGGTTTGGGGTTTAGGGTTTGGTGTTTAGGGTTAGGGTTAGGGTTTACGGTTTAGGGTTTTGGGTTTGGGGTTCAGGGTAAAAGGCTCAGGGTTAAAGGGGGTTCGGGGTTTATGGGTTAGGGTTTGGAGGCTTCGGGGTCTATTGGTTTCGGGGGGGGGGGAGGGGGGGTCGGGAATTTTGGGGTGTATGAGTGTATGAGTTGAGTATAGGGTTCATGAGGTGGGTTTCAGGAAGTTTAGTTTTTGGGGCCTTTCATCAACCTAACCTGGTTTAGGAGTGTATGGGGGTTTCAGAGCAGTAGTACTTGTAGCAGCACGGTCGGAAGCTTGACGCATTGTGTGGACAGATTGGCAGTCACCAGTTAACATGACTGTACTTACTGAGACGTGGTAAGCACAGTGTATTCGACAAAATGAGGAGCATTGCAAACATCCCTGGTAGGATTCAGATGCCTTTTGACCGGCTTTGTTGCGCGCTTTTTGCAGTAGTTGTCGGTGAGGACTGGGTAGTGTTTACCGGAGGAAATACAGGCTTCCCAAAACATGTATGACCCGAAACCCTAAACCCTAACCCCATTTAAGGGTCATTCTACTACTGACCCGAAACCCTAAACCCTAACCCCCTTTTAAGGGTCATTCTACTACATTTTGGATGTCCCAATTGCCTGCCCCTTCAGCGTGGAGGTTCCTCTCAGCGAGGAGGCCATTGCCGCAATGCTGGAGGACGAGCAGGACGATGAGATGTAGGTCCAAGATTTTCGGAAGTCAAAAACCCTAATGAAACCCTAAACCCTAAACCCCCCCCCCCCCCCCCACCCCCTGGTTTAGGGTTTATGGCCGCTAAACCCGAAACCCTTAACCCATTATAGGGTGGGAATTCTGATCTTTGTGTCCCCCAGACTCGGTGAAACTAGGACACTTCCTCGTGGCACCTTTTTTTTTTTTTGAGTTTGTTTGAGGGGGGGGGGGGGTTTGCCTTGGGGTCTAGGCTTCAGGGTTTGGGGTTTTCAACATTGAGTACTATATTTTACACTACTATTTTTGGTTCTGGGCTCCTATTTTTGCTACTTATACCTAAAACGTATATACTTTGTTTTCGGGTCTACTCCAAAGTAGGGTATAGTTTCGGGCAAGCTTCCTGAGCAGAAGTGGCATTGACTTCCCCGTGTGGACAATGACGGTGGATTTGGATTGCATCTAAACCCTCAACTCTAAATGCTAAATACTAAACTTAAAGCCTGGATGAAAAAGGGTTCCTGGGGGTTTCATTGTCCCAAAACCCTAAGCCAGAACCCTCAACCCTAAACGCTAGATACTCAGCCAAAAGCCTGGATGAAAATGGCTCTCGGTGGATGCAAACGTGAACCAGCAGTCTATCGCACAAGCGTGCAACGCAGTGGAGGAGAAGCGATGGATGCAGCTGCAGCTGGCTACACGGCTGTTTGTCCAGAGGTTTAGGTTTTAGGGTTTAGGTGGTAGGGTTTAGGGGGTTTTGGGTTTATAGGGTTTTTATGGGTTTAGGGTTCTGTTTGGGTTTATAGGGGTTTACGGCTTTTCGGCAGCACCGTCACAAAGGCCACCCGAGTTGCTTCCTCTATACTTGGGCCCACCATCTCCTGAAGTTGTCCTTCCTGCTTGCTGGAGGCGTCCCTAAACCCTAAACCCTAAACCCTAAGAACAAAAGGACCAAAGGGCCCAAACCCCCAACGGCAGAGAAGTCCCGGAGCCCTGAGCCGCAGACCCTAAACCCAAAACCCCAAAAACCCTAAACCCTAAACCCAAAACCCTAAACCCTAAACCCAAAACCCTAAACCCTAAACCCTAAACCCTAAACCCGAACTCCAAGGCTTTCCTGATCCTGTTCGCGGGACCCTGAGCGCGTGTGTTCCTGGCAGAACCAAGGTTAAGGGCTTAGGGCCTAAGGTTCAGGAGGTTTGCACATCGTATCATGTCTCTCTCACAGATACCGGCGAATCGAAAGCACCAAATCGTACATTTTGCCATGCCTCACACAGATACCAGCGAATCACAGCTGCCTCAAGGGAAGGCCTACGATTTGAAGCCTGTGATTTTGCTGGCATTTGTGGGGGGCGTTCTCAGTTTTCTTGTAACCCTAAACCCTAAACCCTAAACCCTAAACCCTAAATCCTAAACCCTAACCCTTAAACCCTAAACCAAGGTACCCAAACATAGGAGCGGCAATGACGGGCGCAAGGAAGTTCCTTTAAGACTAAAAGACCGGCTTGTCCTTCCAAAGCCCTAAACCCTTGTCCACCAAAGTGTAGGGGTTTAGGTTTTTCGGGTTTCGGGTTTGGGGTTTAGGGTTTAGGGTTTAGGGTTTTAGGGTTGAGGGTCCAGGGTGCAGTTTAGGGAAGCTTCCCTGACTCCCCTCGAATATTTTCGATGGGGTTGGCCCTCCGGAGGGCCTAAGGCGGCCTAAGGCCATAAGCCCCTAACCCATGCCTCTGTCGGTACCTTGCCAGAACCCTCAGCCAACCCTAAACCCAGAACCCAGAACCCTAAACCCTAAACCCTAAACCCCTTCTCCGCAGTGTGGGCTGCTGTATGCAGCTGCGCGCCTGGGCTTCTTCAGCTGGGCGCTTCGATAGCCGACTGCTGGAGGACGCCTCAAGCCCGAGCAGGGGTTGTGGCTTCAAGGCCTGGAGGGGTGAGGTTTAGGGTTTAGGGTTTAGGGTTTAGGGTTTAGGGTTTAGGGTTTAGGGTTTAGGGTTTAGGGTTTAGGGTTTAGGGTGCCTAACCCTTAAGCCCTATAAGTCCTAAACCCGAGAGAAATGGACTTCATGGGTCTTAAGGTGCCCTAACTCATCCCGCAAAATTGCGACACCGTAAAAATTGCAGGCAGAAAGGGTTCAAGTCATTCGAAGGAGTGGGGTTCTGCCAGCCCGCCACAAGCCACCCGCAGGCCCGCAGGTCGCCTCCGTCTCACGTAACGGGCCCTAAACCCTAAACCCTAAACCCTAAACCCTAAACCCTAAACCCTAAACCCTAAACCCTAAATAAACCCTAAACCCTAAACCACTGGGTTCCAGGTTGGGGCGTGGTGCAGCAGAACAGCCTCATAAGTCGACTCCATTCATGAGTCTACCACGATTTGGGCTACAGCTTGGCTTAAAGAGGGGTGCGGGGGATGAGGCGGGTGCAAGAATCGTGGGCGCACTTCCGGGGTAACCCTAAACCATAAACCCTAAACCCTAAACCCTAAACCCTAAACCCTAAACCCTAAACCCTACTTCAAAGTACCCACATGAACCTCCAAGTAAGCCATCCTTGGGATCCCAGGACTGGCTGCGTTTGGATGCCGAATCGATCGGCGCCTGACAAGCCCATGATCTCGGAGTTTGTTTATGGTCTAGGGTTTAGGATTTAGGGTACAGGGTTTAGGGTTTAGGGCCGTAAGTGCGGCAGCTTCGATTGGGGCTTTAAACCTAGGTGCTGTGTCTGAAAATCTCGTACTCAATGCTCCCCCTTTTCGAAGCCCAAGAGCTAATCTTATTCACCCTCGAAAACATCCCGCAAATAAACCCACCCAATTAAGTCCCCTAAACCCAAAACTCGGAGAACTTTAGCCCTGAACACTAACAACCCCTACACAACTTAACCCTCAAAACCCTGTATAAACCCTACTTACCAACCCCCCCCCCCCCCCCCCCGTCCCCCACAAAAAAAGCCCCTATGGGTGCTGCGGATGGTCGGGATGCAAGAACGCGCGAGCTCGACTTCAAAAGAGTGGCGCCTCGTGGCCGTTCACCCTCAACTCTAAGCCTTACAACCTGGGTTGAGGGTTTAGGGTCGAGCCCTTGTTGCAGTTCCGCTCGGAGGTCCCCAGTTCTTCCTTAGGATACCATACTGACCATGAACTTCCAGAAAAGGAGCCACAATTCAGGGCCCAGCAAGTTCTGAAGTTCTTAAGTCAGGAGTTTCCGAAAATGAAATGATCTTTAGGGCCCTTTTAGGGAGCATTCCATACCCTAAGCCCTGGCCCCTAGATCCTAAACCCTTTCTTCTCTATTAGGGTTATTAGAAGACGCCTTACTTTCTGGAAGCTCACGTGCGTAGGTTTCAAGTGAAGGTGTCGGGACATCCTAGACCCTCAGCCCTAGACCGGAAACATGTAAACCCAAGACAACAACAAAAAACAGAACAAAAACTGTAACCCCCTCTGCCACTAAGCGCCTAAACCCTCAACCCTCAACCCTAAACCCTAAACCCAAAACCCTAATTGGGAACAGCTTTAGCCCCTCATCGACCTGCCTTTGATGCCAGGTCACCCGTGGCGGAAGACTGGGTAGCAGTACCTGAGGTCGAGCGAAATGTCTGGGGTTTGGGGTTTTAGGGTTTAGGGTTCAGGGTTTAGGGCTTCATTAGTTCAGTGTTGTTGTTGTTGTTGTTTTTTTTGTAGGGTATGGGCCTCTACTTGGAGGATGATGGAAACTTATGCGTAGGGTTGTAAGCACCCTGAATAAAGGTGATAGCAATAGCTGAGCACTTGTAAGTCTACTGAAAAGTACCCCTAAACCCTAAAACCCTAAAACCCTAAAACTCTAAATCCTTAAAACCCTAAACCCCCAAACCCACAAAACCCTAAAACCCTAAACCCTAAACCCTAAAACCCTAAACCCTAAACCCTAAACCCTAAACCCGAAACCCTAAACCCTAAACCCTAGACCCTAAAACCCTAAAACCCTAAACCCGAAACCCCAAACCCTAAACCCTAAACCCTAAACCCTAAAACCCTAAAACCCTAAACCCTAAACCCGAAACCCCAAACCCTAAACCCTAAACCCTAAACCCCAAACCCTAAACCCTAAAACCCTAAAACCCTAAACCCGAAACCCCAAACCCTAAACCCTAAACCCCAAACCCTAAACCCTAAAGCCCTAAACCCTAGTGCGAAAGCTTTAAAGGCAGTTTCAGAAAGAGACCCCGCCGGGGCACGCAATATTCCATGGACCTAGCAGGGTTTAGGGTTTAGGGTTTAGGGTTTAGGGTTTAGGGTTTAGAGCCCATGTACCTAGGGGTTCAGGGTTTGGAGGTCCACAAGGATTCGAGCAGCACGGGGTGCTTTCTGATCCCAGCTCTAAGGCTCATTTTGTCCTCAAGGCCGGGTGTGCCCCACGCGCCCCTAAACCCTAAACCCTAAACCCTAAACCCTAAACCCCCAAACGCGCACACGCCTGCGGGCAGGCACCTGGCTATGGGTCCATCGCGATTCGCGAGATGAAGCTGGAAGGCCTGGTCTTAGAGGGTTCTTAAGGGAGGGGGGCTTCCCTAAACCCTAAACCCTAAACCCTAAACCCTAAACCCTAAACCCTAAACCCTAAACCCTAAACCCTATACTTAGAGGGAACCTTAGGGAAGCTTAGGGGAGCCTTGGAGAGCAGTGGGGAGCGTTAGGGAACCTTGGGCTACATACCCCCCTTGAACCCCCCTCCTCCACCCCTTGAGAACCCTAGCATGGTCACACTGGCTTCAGAGCTTGGAGTTTAGGATTGAGGCTTTTGCCTGTCTACTTGGTGGCCCACTGGCACCCTCGACCTTGTTTTGGTTGGGTTCTGGGTTCTCTAATACAGTAGCCAACCAAGAAATGGGTACCCTGACTAAACTAGACAGGACCTTGAGATGGTTCATCTTTTCCGCCTTATTGGGTTTAAGAGGTTCATACTCAGGATTTTTTTCAGAGGGTTTTTATGGGCCATCCTACTATAAGATTGTTGCTGGGCTACCACATCTAGGGCTGCAAGTCATGAGTCGTTTGAGTTGGGGGGGATCATGGTTGCAAGTTGGGATGTTCTCCACTATACTAACAGTTCTTAGTAGGGATTCTCGTTCCCTTTGTTATCATCCCTATGAAGGACTGCTCGTATAAGGGGGAACATCCCAAGTTGCAACCTACTTGAGGGCGGCCGGTCAGGTGTCGATTCGATGTGCTGAGAGTTTTTTGGGTTTAGGGTTTAGGATTTAGGGTTTAGGGTTTAGGGTTTAGGATTTAGGGTTTAGGGTTTAGGATTTAGGATTTAGGGTTTAGGGCTTAGGATTTAGGGTTTAGGGTGCAACGTTGCGCGGGGTCCATGCTTATCAGCACGGGCTATTTTACCTAAAACCCCTTCAAAAGGCCTTCTATAGGGTTGATTACGGGGATTATGGGGAGTAATCGCCCATCCTGGTATGTCTAGTGTAGTATTCGTGCTCAGCTCATGGAGCGACGCGTTGCCCGCATGAAATCAATCCCAATCCAAGAACATTTCGACAACCCCTTGTCTCATGCTACTAGGCTACCAGAAGCCTTGCAAACCCTAAACCCGAAACCCCAATTAACTAAACTCTCACGTCCCGAAAGCACAAAGCTGCAAGACCCCACAGTTATCCGCTGCAAGCCCCCTAAACCCTAAACCCTAAACCCTAAACCCTAAACCATCTAAACGCCTCGAACCATCAAAACCCCGCTAAGCCTCAAGCTTCCAGCTGTTTGAACCCTACTCGGAGGTTCATGGGTACTTTATAACCCCAATTATAAGTCTACTTGCAACCTGCTTAGGGGACTTCGGGGGCTGAAAAAGAACAACTCTACTTGGGGTTATAAGTACCCTGAACCTCCAAGTAAACCCTGAAACCCCTGGCTTGCTTTCTCGGCACCCCGGCCGCAGTCCCGCTAACCGCGCCGGTCCAGCCTCTTTTGGGGGAGCTCCTGCAGCCAGGCGGGCGTTTCGAGTTTAGAGGTTCGTGGTACTTATTAACCAATTACTAGATCAGTGTTAGGGATCCTTTTTACTTTTTGGGTTATGGGCTTTCTTATACACAAACAAAAAGGATCCTTTTTTCTTCCTAGGGGAGCAGGGATTAAGATTAAAGCTGCACTTCTAAGCCCCTTAAGTGACAGCTATAACCGGTTAATAAGTACCATGAACCTCCAAGTAGGGCTTAGGGCCAAGCTTGGGCTCCGTCTTAAGGGTCCCCAGGGCATTTGTTGAGGGGAAATTGGGTTACTTACCCTTTCCGGCTTGCGGCTGCACCTCGCACACTGCTGGGAGTACGGTGTCAGAGATCAGAATGTGAGGGCTTCATCATGGCTTTCCTTACTACCCCCCTCTTTCCTCCCCCCCCCCCCCCCCCCTTGGTTCCCCCCTTACATAACCTTAATTGGGCTTAGTAACCCCTAAATAAGGGTAGGATAAAGGGGGTAGGAGGGGAACCCGAAACCGTAAACCCCAAACCCTAAACCCTAAACCCATAGAGGGGGGGTAGGGGGAACCCATGGCTTCAGGGTTTCAGTAAATCAGAGATGTTAGAGTGTTTGTTTGTGGGGTTTGGGAGCAGAAGAACCGGCAAGCAACCCTTACGTGCTATACGCCGCTATACGTACCCCATAAGTCAGCTGCAAGCCTGAAGAGCCGTAATAATCCCCAAAGTTGTAAGCCCCTAGAAACCCGCTACTACCCAGAGCTTCGATTAAGTTAGCCTTATTCTAGCAGGGATCGTCATTGAGAGATCTCACCGCCCTAGATCCTCAACGCCCCAAGAGGAACCCTATTTTCGAGAACCGACAAACCCAGCTCCTATACACCCTTTTCAGGGTTCATAGGGTTGACAGGGTGCTTAGATTTCACGGGGTTTGTAGGGTTCGTAGGGTTTGTAGGGTTTACAGGGCCTGCAGGGTTTTCACAGTGATTATGGGGACATCGTACGGTTTGCATGGCTTTGTAGAGTTTACAGGCTTTTTTACAGGGCTCTTTATAGGGGCTCAAATGAAGGTTTAGGGTTTAGGGTTTAGGGTTTAGGGTTTAGGGTTTAGGGTTTAGGGTTTAGGGTTTAGGGTTTAGGGTTTAGGGTTTAGGGTTTAGGGTTTAGAGTTGGACAGGGCTTTTGGGGGGAGAAAACTGACCAGGGGGCGACTCCAGTTCGCAACTTCCAGCCCTGCCAAAGCTTTGCAGAGATGGCAAAAGAATCTCAGGGTTTAGGGTTTAGGGTTTAGGGTTTGGGGTTTAGGGTTTGGGGTTTAGGGTCTATGAGTTGGGGCTTAGGGAGTTTGGGGTTTGGGGCTTTTGAGGGCTTCAGCCCGCCCCCCCCCCCCCCCCCCCCCCCCCCCCACCATCTCCGCCCTCCCTAAACCCTAAACCCTAAACCCTAAACCCTAAACCCTAAACCCTAAACCCTAAACCCTAAACCCTAAACCCTAAACCCTAACCCCTGTTGTCAGCCGTGGGGTTGGAGTTTCGTCTTTGGGCTGTGCAGTTTACGTACTTGGTTCTTAAGAGGGGATTGAACTACAGGGTGGGGCCCCCTAGTTATAAGTAGAGTTATAAGGGCCCTAAATTGGGTTATAAGGACCCTAAGTTAGGTTATAAGTCCCTTAACTACAGTTAGTATAGTAAGGGGGCCCCACCCTGTAGGTATTGTTCCAGGACCCGGAGTAGGCCCTGCTTTCCTTTTTTTGAGGGTTGGGGTTCCGTTCTAGTCCCCTTAAAAGCATTCCGGTTACTCCTGGGTCTGTATAGGGGTCGGAATAATTACAAAGCGTATTCCCGTATGGTCCCTTTGTAGCTATACTAGACTAGCCCCCAAAACCCTGCTCTTATCATTAAGGCCCCTATATTCGCCAATGTGGTGGGCAATGTGTGGCCCGCACTTCATCTTCACACATGTCCAAAACTTACCCTCAAGAGCCAACCCTAAGCTGCTAACCCTCAACCCTAAGCCTTAAGCCCTTTCTTGCACCTAAACCCTAAACCCGAACCCTAAACCCTAACCCCCCCCTTGGTCAACAGCTTTAGACTCGATGCCTGCAAAATCTTCAGTGTCGGTGCGTTTGCGGCCTAGGGATGAATCACAGACGACAATTTTTCACGGTGAGTTCTCAAGATGATGGTCCTTTTTCTATATCCCCCTTGGGAATCATTTTTTGTTTATACAAAACCCAAGAGGATATTAATAATAATGTTCTTATTAAGGTTCTAAGGGGAGTATAGGTTTGGGCACCCGAAATATTAGGGGCCGCCTCATATCATAGTAATAGTAACCCCAAAAGGGACCGTAATTTAGAGAGGAGACCATCCCGGGGCTAGCCCAAAGGCTCCAAGGACCCTCCTACAGAGGGGACTGGTACCTCGGGATCTCAATTCCTGGGCTGTTGAGGGCCCCTAAACCCTAAACCCTAAACCCTAAACCCTAAACCCTAAACCCTAAACCCTAAACCCTAAGCCTTAGGGAATTTTAAGTCACTGACTGACCGAGCTTCGGTTTCTCGTGTTTAAGAGTTTCGGTTAAACGTAGGGGGCAAGCGGGGCTTGGGATGAAGCCCTAAACCCTAAAGCCTAAACCCTAAACCCGAATTAAACCCTAAACCCTAAGCCCTTAAACCTAAACCCTAAACCCTAAACTCTAAACCCTAAACCCTAAACCCTCAACCCTCAACCCTCAACCCTCAACCCTCAACCCTCAACCCTCAACCCTCAACCCTCAACCCTAAACCCTAAACCCTAAACCCTAAACCCTGAGCCGTGCAGTTTGTTCCCGTCCACCATGTTGTCGCTGCTCCAGCTGGCAAAGGGAAAGTGCCCAGACACATGAGCCCCAAGCAGGTGCGAAACTCCAAAGCTTTCATGCCACTTCACCCCCTACACATGTCAATGTAGCACCCTGCAAACTTATAGTATGGGTGCTGAAAAGGGTAACCTTGAGCACGAAAGGGTATAGGTTGCTTCCCATCGAAAACTCAGAAAAACACAGCCCCTTGCAGAAAGAATACCTCCGCACCACGCAACTCACACCTCCTAGCCCAAGCCACTTCCTTGTGCTATTGTAAAGTTCAGGAAGTGGGGTGTAAGGTTGAATGTTTGGAGGCCCCACACCTGCCTCAGAATCTCAACCCTAAACCCTAAACCCTAAACCCTAAACCCTAAACCCTAAACCCTAAACCCTAAACCCTAAACCCCTGCCACCTTTTTTTCAATGGCCATGTGGCCTTCGCCGCCTGGCAGCATCTGGCCCTAAACCCCAAACCCTAAACCCTAAACCCTAAACCCTAAACCCTAAACCCTAAACCCTGAACCCTGAACCCTGAACCCTGAACCCTGAACCCTGAAACCCTAACCCTAAACCCAACAGGGAGGTCAAGACATTTTCCATGTGGAGCTGTGGCTGGAAAACGAAGGAAGCCCAAAAGGCTGAAGCGTCCGGCAGACTTAGTTGCGATGAAGCTCGGCCATTCAATTGGAAACCCCAAATGCTGTTAAGCTCTATCACAAATCCCCGAGCCCGACTCCAACATGCCTTCAAGCCCTCAAAGTGTAAACCCCTAAACCGCTGAAGCCTCTCATCCCTGAAGCTCTCTAATCTCTGAAGCCTTCAACTTTAACTTGAACCCTGAAACCATAAGATTCCGAACCGGAGTGATGTGAGAATTTGTCGTCCTGTTGAGTTTCCACAGTGCAGGTGAAGCAAGAGAACTTCATTTTCTTCGGGATACCATGTGCAATCTCCTAGCCCCGTGGTGCACGTGGCTCAAGGCGAGTGCGGGGAAGCTGCCATTAAGAACGACAAAAGCACATCCCTTGCCGCTGCAGGCGTGTGGCACTGGCAAGGCTTGCGATGGCGAATATCTTTGCCGTGGTGCTGGCAGCGTCCTCAAGCTTTATGGTCGGTGGGCTCTGGTACTCTCCGGCCATGTTCCTCACGCCCTGGCTGCAGGCGATGGGAGACAGGCGGCAGGCAGGAGGCGGACACTCATCAGGCACCTTCGCCGCCGCCTTTGCCTTTTCACTGATCTCTGCCCTCGTGCTTTCCAACCTCATCGGCCCGAAGCCCACCCTCTCCCACGCACTGGGGCTCAGCCTGAAAGTGGGTTTGGGGTTGGTGGCCACGAGCTTCGGCATCAACTACCAGTTCGCGGCTCGGCCTGTCACTGCGCTGCTCATTGACGGTGGCTACCACACGGTGCAGTTCCTCCTGTTTGGTCTCGTCCTGGGGCTGTGGCACTGAGCGGAGCGCCGCAAAGACGAGATCAACTGCGGGCCTTGCCTTCACAGCGTGCGCCCCGCCCTCCCTTCCGACAAAGGGACCCAGACCGGGTATTTGGCGAGAGTCGAGAGTTTTGTCTTTCCTCTTTTTTTTTTTTTGGGGGGGGGGGGGGGAAGGGGGTTAGGGTTTAGGGACTTTTGGGGGTTGTTAAGGCCTCGGGGATTTGGGGTGGGGGGGGGGGGAGAGCGGGGGTCATTCATGGGCCCTTGATGCCTGAAACCCCAACACCTTGATGCCTGAAACCCCAACACCTTAAGCCTTAAACCCTAAGCTTTATACATTAGGGGTCTCCTAACCCCCAAGTCTCTCTGGAGGTTTGCAGTTTGCGCGTTGGGAAGTCCAGATCATCGTAGGCGTGTCCTGTTCTCACCTCCATGCCGGAGGGAAGTACCTTCCGCCAGACAAAAATGATAATCAGGGTTAGTAGGGTTAGCTAGGGTTAGTAGCGTTTCGTTTTCGTTTTTTGGGTCTCAACCTTGCAAGCCGAACTTGAAACCCTAAACCCTAAAACCCCAAAAACCCTGAAACCCGCGGGGCACGCAACGAACATGCTCCCTAAACCCTAAACCCTGAACCCTAAACCCCAAACCCTAAACCCTAAGCCTAAGCAAAGGCACGCACGATAGCCGGCTGCTGCAAGCGAGGCAGACTTCGCCTGGCTGTTTGTTGTCCGGCTCTCCCTAAACCCGAAACCCTCAAGTTGAGTCCAGAGGGCCTAAACCCTAAACCCTAAATCCTAAATCCTAAATCCTAAATCCTAAATCCTAACTCCTAAACCCTAAACCCTAAACCCTAAACCCTAAACCCTAAACCCTAAACGGGTATATTTCTCTGCGACGGTTTAAGGTGGCATGGAGACATAGGGCTTGCAGAGTCTGAGGTATGGGGAGGGACCCCGCAAGCTTCGACAATCTTCATGGATTCATGGGTCTTGGGTTTATCGTTTAGGGTCTAAAGTCTAGGGTCTATAGGGTTTAGGATTCAGGGTTTAGGGCGGTTCCTCAAGACGTTTTCCCAGGTTCCGAATTCCTCGCCTTCGACCCCTGTTTCTTGGGAGTTCCCGTTTTGCACTCTAAGGGGCTTCTAAGGGTTTTAGGGTTAAGGTTTAGGATTTTGGGCTTGGGGGTGTAGTTTCGGATTATCAGCCCCCCCCCCCCTCCCTTTCTGCCCCAGCTCTCTCCCTTTGGCTGGGTGTTGAAGGTCAGTCTCGGTGCTCGAAAGCTTTTCAATTCAGAAGTGGATCAGAACTTTATGGGCTCTTCTTTGGTACCCGACACTTAACCCTCAACCCTACAGCCCTAAACCCTAAACACGCTTACACCCTGACATAAACCCTACAAACCATAGTGCGCCATCCCCTAAACCCTAAACCCCAAACCCTAAACCCTAAACCCTAAACCCTAAACCCCAAACCCCCAACCCTAAACCCTAAACCCTAAACCCCAAACCCCAAACCCCAAACCCCAAGCCCTCCCCGCACCAAAGACCCGTGTCGTGCTGCCAGGGCAATGGGGAATCAGCTTCCCGTGAAGCCCCGCGCTGAGCCGCAGTCTGTTGAGGGTTTTGGGGCTTAAGGGTTTAGGGTTGAGGGTTTAGGGGTTTTTGGGTTTAGGGTTTTTCGGGTTTTTGAAGGGTTTGGGGTTTTTAGGGTTTCGGGTTTTGGGGCTTAAGGGTTGAGGGTTTAGGGTTTATGGCCATAACCTTGTTTAGAGGTTCCTATGTAACCCTACTCATAAGTACCCATGAACCTTCAAGCAGGGGATAAGTAGGACCCTATAAACCCCAAACCCTCATAACAACTGTACTTGGAGGTTCATGGTACTTAGTAACTAATTATATCTGTACTCCACTTATAAGCCCCTTAAGTGCCCTAATCTGGTTATAGTTACAGTTATAAGTACAGTTATATCTAGATACTAAGTACCATGAACCTCCAAGTATAGCTGGTATGCTCAGGCCCCATAGGGCGCAGGGGTCAGATCTTGGCGGTACGGGATTTAGGGTTTAGAGTGGATATTCTGTCTAGGCTGTGCATTAAGAACCCAAAACCTAGGTTTCGTAGGTTACCTTTGAGTCCTAGAAGGGGTTTGTACTAAGAACCGACCCGAAAAGCGGTTAAGGTTTCTTGAGGTAAACCTTGAAAGCCCTCAAGACATTCAGCGCGCAGTCCTGGACACCTACAGTACTTGGAGGTTCATGGTACTTAGCAACTAGTTATAGCTGTACTTATGACCCACTTATAAGCCCCTTAAGTGCCCTAATATAGCTATAATGACGGTTATAAGTACAGTTATATCTAGTTACTAAGTACCATGAACCTCCAAGTAAGCTACAGGAGCCCTACCGCCCTACCGCAGACCCAAGCTCCCGCCTAAGAAACCAGAGTTTCCTGAGCCCGAAAACCTAAACCCTAAACCCTAAAACCCAAAACCCTAAACCCTAAACCCTAGACCCTAGACCCTAGACCCTAAACCCTAAACCCTAAACCCTAAACCCTAACCCGAAACTCTAAACCCTGGACTTGGCTCAGACTTTCGGTAGCGGGTCCGTCGAGTTTTCTCGAGTTGCATCGAGTTGTTCAGGGTTCGGGGGTTGAGGGGCTTTGGGGTTGAGGGTTGAGGGTTTAAGCTTCAGGGTTTTGCGGTGTAGGAGTTTAGGGTTTGAGGGGTTGAGGAGGGTTCCGCCTTATCTGAAGCGATACGGTTGCGAGGTGTGAGGGTTTGAAACTGAAGGTTGCTGCGAAGCTTGGGTGTAGGCGAACACCCTATAAGCCAACCCTAAACCCTAAACCCTAAACCCTAAACCCTAAACCCTAAACCCTAAACCCTAAACCCTAAAGATCAACAACTCTTTGGAACCCAAGTTTGATCCACGCCGCCATCTGCAGCAAGCACACGCTTGCAACCCACGCTCAACAGCAGGTGGGGGGGGGGAACCCTATGGCCCCATAAACCCTATAAACCGGCTAATCCCGATAAACCCGAGAATCCCTATAATAAACCCGATAATCCGTCTAAGCCCTATAAACCCTGCAAACCGTGCAAACCCTAAACCCTAAATCCTATTCCGTAATCCCGTAAACCCAAAACCCTGGAAGGCCCATGATGCACACACACCCCTCCCCAACCCAATGCTCCCCACGCGTGCAAATCCCGCCGTGTGCCGGATGACGTTAGGATTTATATGTAAGGTTTTAGGGTTTCAATGGGGCTTTGAACTGTTCAACTGTTCAAGGATCTAGCCAACAGCCTAGGACCCAGAGCAGGCTCGTATGCCTTTTTTTGTGGGTTTAGCTTCCCATAAGCCCCTTTAGACCCCATCAAGGAACCGCTTTTATTGGTAGCTTACTCTTGGGTGAAGCACTTGGAGGTTCATGGGTACTTATAACCCCAATTACAAGTCTACTGATAACCTACTTAGAGGACATAGGCGGGCTTTTCAGTGCAGTTATCATTGGGGTTATACGTGCCCTGAACCTCCAAGCAGCCCTACAGCTTGTGGAAGCGTACGCCGGCCATGACCATCCCATCGACCACTCCAACGCCCGCGGTTCCGGAAGGCCGGGTCGTGTTGAGTTTTTGTTTCGGGAATGGTCAAACCCTAAGCCCTAAGCCCTAAACCCTAAGCCCTCAGCCCTCTAAACTCCAGAACTCCTAAACCAATTGTTAGAACTACCCATGAACCGCCGAGTATCGAAATCCTTGCTTCACGGGTCAACATCAAGAAGCTTACAAGAACTCTCGTGGTGACAAAAGGGTCCATGTTCCGCCGTGATGCTTGGAGTTGTTTCGGCTGGGATGATTCGCTCTTGCAGCTTGCCTTAGACCACATACTTGGTAGGCCAGTGGATACACTCCTAGCTTTTCGGGCATATTGAACACCGACTAAGTTGAGAGTCAGCTTTAAGTTGACATGTGTTGGGCCCGGGTACGCGATGCCATGTATACCAGCCCTAAACCCTAAAGCCTACATCCTAAACCTTAAGCCCCAAACCCTAAGCCCCAAACCCTAAACCCTAAACCCTCTATGTATCCCACCTGCCCCCCCAAGTTGCAAAACGCTAGGCGGCAGCTATGGTGCGGCTCAGCCAGGCTTCGACCAGGCAAGGGGGAAAAACCCTAAACCCTAAACCCTAAACCCGGGGTCAGGCGTAGCGGACGAAGCGCCCGAAACCCTTTAGACCTTTGACCCTGAGCCCTAAACCCTCAAGCCTTAGCCCGAGACCCGAAGCCCTAAGCCCGAAGGCCTAAATTGTTTTGGGTTCCAATCTGAAGTACCCGGGGTTTTGGTCAAAGCGTGCGCTTGCAAAAGCTAAAGATGCGTGGCCGCTGACAGGTGTAGGCGAAGGCAAGGCTTTCAGGCTCCGATGTCGCTCCTTTGTCTGTGCTCGTTTGGGGTTTGGGGTTTAGGGTTTAGGGTTTCGGGGTTCTAAGTCAGAAGGGAGTTCCTTTCCTTTTGTCTCCAATTAATTCCCGATTCCCGAACGGCAAGGTGTGGCTCGCGCAAGTGAACCACGTCAAGCGGATCCCTGTCGTTCAGGGCTTTCGGGGTCAATGGGGGATTTAGCAAAACCCGAAAGCACGCGTCTCAAGCTTCCCGAGCCTGCTTAATTAGGGCTCAGGGTTTTGGGTTGGGGTTTGGGTTTTACCCTAAACCCTAAACCCTAAATCCTAAACCCTAAACCCTTAAACCCTAAACCCTAAACCCTAAAAGGGTTAGCCTGAGGCCTCCATAGATTCACCTCCAACTGTTTATGCCCAGGCCACCAAGCATGGATGTTTGTTGCTGGTACTGGGCTGGGTGTCATATCTCAGGTATCTCTTTGGCAAGACGCCTCGGCCCAAAACCCACAAACCCACAAACCCACAAACCCCGAAACCCTAAACCCTCAACCGCAAAGCCCTACCCTCCAGCTAGGCTCACGGATGCTTTATCTTCCCCACTGCTAGGCTTGATCATATGAAGCAGGGTTTACACTACTGTTATTGCTGAGTGTATATAAGGTTCCTTTATAATATTGGTGAGTGTACGTACCGGGAATTCTTTTCTTTGTGGTACTTTACCGTAACTTTAGATCCTTACCCTTTTTGGGTTTATTGGGTTTCTGAATAAGGCAGCTAAAAGTTTAATTTATAGCTACCCTCCTGAGTGCAGCCAAGTTTTTGGGGTACAAGAAATATATACCCTGCTTCATCTCTTGCTCGGGATCGTTCTGCAGAGGCTCGCAAGAGTCTAGGCCAAGAGACCCTAATTCCCAAAAGCCCCAAAGCCCCTAACACGATTGTTTTGGAGAATTTAGGGGGCTTGGAAAACCCTAAACCTTAAACCCTAGACCCTAAACCCTAAACCCTAGACCCTAAACCCTAAACCCTAAACACCCTAAACCCTAAACCCTAAACCCAAATCCTAAACCCAAGGTGGAGCCACACTCAGAGAATCCCGTGAACCGAGGAAGATCCGAAGCGAGCTGAGCCTGTCCGACTGGCAGAAGTATGGTTTCGGTCACAAGCGCGCATCCTGGCCAGCTATGGGTTTGGGTTAAAGGGTTTAAGGGTTTAGGGGTTTCAGGATTTTAGGGTTTAGGGGTTTAAGGGTTTAAGGGTTTAAGGGTGTAGGGGTTTAAGGGTTTAGGGGTTTAAGGGTTTAAGGGTTTAGGGGTTTAGGGGTTTAAGGGTTTAAGGGTTTAAGGGTTTAGGGGTTTAGGGGTTTAAGGGTTTAAGGGTTTAGGGGTTTATGGGTTTAAGGGTTTAAGGGTTTAAGGGTTTTAAGGGTTTAAGGGTTTAGGGGTTTAGGGGTTTAGGGGTTTAAGGGTTTAAGGATTTAGGGGTTTAAGGGTTTAGGGGTTTAGGGGTTTAAGGGTTTAAGGGTTTAAGGGTTGGGCATGTAGGTTCCCCAAACCTCCAGACCCTTTGCCGCAAGCCTATCAACAGTAAGTCCCAACATTCCTCAGCCGCCCCTGAACCCTTAAACCCGAAACCCTGAACCCTGAACCCTGAACCCTAAACCCTAAACCCTAAAACCTAAGCCCTCAACTCATCCTTCGGCTCTGGAGCTTGGTGCACCGCGCTGCAGACAGATCCCTCGCTGAAAGGGTGCTGAAAGGTGTGAAGGTCCAACAATCCTAGGTAGGATAAGGGAATCCTTCTTAACCCTCTTCCGGCTCTCTTAAACAGGGGACCTTATTTGGAGGGTCTAAAGCCTATTTCCCAAAGGGTCCCCTACTCCTACCCCCCTAAAGAACAACCCGAAACCTCACGTGAAACAGGCCTTCGAAATCCCTAGAAGCCGCAATGTTTGGGGTTTTAGGGGGTTTAGAAGGCTTAGGGGCCTTCGGGGGTTTCGGGGGGTGGGGGCTGGGTTTAGGAGGAAGGGCTATGGTTTTGGGCATTTTTTCTTGTAAGTTAGGCTCCCTATGTATTGCCCAATATCTGTGGGGGACACTAGGTACCTAATTCCGACTGGTAGCGCGCTCAGAACCAGAAAGGCTAAACCCTGAACCCGACTGTACTTCCGCAGTTCCGCAGAAAGACTTTGAGCATATGAGGCCCCCAGCCATTTTTGATATCTTTTGTAAGGCCTATGGAAGTAACCCGAAACCCTAAACCCCAAACCGTAAAAGCCTTGCTTGCCAAAAAAAGGTCGCAAGCTCCCTGAACACTCAGTCTGTTCAATCGCTCATGAACCTTCTACAGAAGCTCAATCTCCCAAAAGCCCATAAACCCCATAGGACCCTCACAAGCCAAGCACTCTGCATCCTTTTCAGCCCTCCCTCAACCCTAGACATTTTTTAACACTAAGCCCGAAACCCTAAACCCCAAAACCCTAGACCCTAAACCCTAAACCCTACAAGCCCGTGTTGCAAGGCGGCGGAGTTTGAACATCTGGCAGCAAGCGGGGACGACCCCGCCGGGGTCGTGCCGCGGCACGACACATCCTCTTTGAGCCTTCAGGAGCTTTAGGGCTTAGGGTTTAGGGTTTAGGGTATAGGGTTTAGGGTTCAGGGTTTAGGGTTTAGGGTTCAGGGTTTAGGGTTTGAGCTTAGGGTTTAGGGTACCCATGAACCTCCACCTTGTAGGGTTTAGGGGTTTAGGCTTGAAGGGTTGAGGGTTTAGGGCCCGGAACTACCCCTAAACCCTAAACCCTAATCCTTAAGGGACCATGTTTAGCTACCCTTAGATTCTGGGTTTTTTCAGTTGCAGGACTTCTGGGAGAAGTACGAGAAGCCAGGCCGGACCCCCCCATTATCTTGTTGGCTCTCACACACTACTTAACCCTAAACTTTATACATGCCTAAATCCCTAAACCCTAAACCCTAAAACCCTAAACCCTAAACCCTAAAAACCCTACAAACCCGAATTTCCCTCCCTCAGGCCGCCCCTGCCTCATCTCCGGCATCCCGAACGCGGAGCAGTGGCCAGCCTCCCGGTGGCCCGGCCGCAGACCTCTTCTTAGGGGGGGGGTGGGGGGGGGGGGGGGGGGGGGGGGTGGGTTTAGGGTTTAGGGTTTAGGGTTTAGGGTTTTGGGTTTGGGTTTGGGGTTTCGGGTTTAGGGTTTAGGGTTTAGGGTTGAGGGGGGGGGGGGTAGTTAACCTTGAACCTTTCACTTTTTTGGTTATATATATATATATATATATATATTTATTTATTTATTAATCCTATTGCAGATAGTAAATAAGGTTAGCCTTTAGAACCTTTGTGGGTATATTTTGGTCCTATTGCAAATACGTAAGGTTATTCTTAATAACCTTTTTGGTTATATATTAACCCTATTACAAATACATAAGGTTAACCTTCATCACCTTTTTGGTTATATAATCCTATTGCAAGTAAAAGGTTAACCTTTTTTGGGCTAGGGTGTTCAGCCCCTCAGTCTTGCTGAAAAAGGCCGAGTAGGGTTTCTGGTTGGGGTTTGTTGGGCTTTTTGGAGGTCTAGGGTTGAGGGTTTGGAGGTTTGGGGGGTTTGGGGTTGGAGGGCTTGGTGGGGTTTAGGGTTCAGGGGGTAGTGACGGCGTTGTTTGTTGTGCTTATGGTTCTGATATGGTTCTGATCTTGTTCCCAGCTGCTATGACTTTGTCCCCCAAGCCCCGCAAGGCCCTATACCTACTTGCTGTAGTTCCTCAGGGCTTCCTTTTGTCATTGTCAGGTTGCCACATGATGTCTTTGAGAGTTTCGGGTTGGAGGACTTGGCACATCTGAGAACGGAAGGGGAGCTTTCAGGGCCCTGACGTTAGCCCAAAGTTCTGACCTGCACCCCCCCCCCCCGCCCCTCCCCGGAGGTTCGGGTTAGAAGTAACCCTTACCCTAAATCTGGTTAGAACCATGGTTACCCTCCTACGTATGAGTACACCCGAAACCCTAAACTACCCTAAACCCAAAATCCTAAACCCTAACCCCTTCAGTCCAACCCTCCCCCCCCGCCCCCCCTCAAGTTGGTCATCTTGGGGGCCACTTGCGGAGTTGTGAAGCCTGAGCCCCAAATCGGACCCTATCTAAACCCTAAACCGTTTAACCCTAAACCCTAAACCCTAAACCCTAAACCCTAAACCCCAAATCGGAGGAAGTGGGACTTCGACAGCTTCTTCAAGAAGCCAGGGGCTCGGTGGAGCTCGGACCTGTCACGTTTAGGGTTTAGGGTTTAGGGTTTAGGGTTTAGGGTTTAGGGTTTAGGGTTTAGGGTTTAGGGTTCAAACCCACCCAAAGCCCCCCCCAACCCTAAACCCTCCAAGGCCCAAGAACTTCGAGTTCGGGGCAAGTTCACACACGAACGAACCCGCAAACCCTAAACCCTAAACCCTAAACCCTAAACCCTAAACCCTAAACCCTAAACCCTAAACCCTAAACCCTAAACCCTAAACCCAAGGTATGGCAACTCCCACTTCAAGGTTGGCAAGGATGACGATGGAGGGACGATCAGGCCAGACAGGGGCTCAGGGGTTTAGGAAATCCTGAACCCGAAGGGTTTAGGGTTTAGGGTTTAGGGTTTAGGGTTTAGAGGTTAGTTGCGGGATTATGGTTTCGGGCTTTGGGTTTTGGTAAGCAAGGCACCCAGCTGGTGAACTCTAATTGCCTCTTCAGGACAAATTTCGCCTTGGGTGAGGGCTTCGGATTTGTGATTCAGATTCCTACACAGAAGCCTTGAACCCTAAACCCTAGCCCTAAGCCCTGAACCCTAAACCCAGAAATTGTTGTTGGGGGATCTCAGGACTTTGTACACCTACGCCAATTTTAACTGTACAACCACTTATAAGCCCCTGAAGTGCCCCAATATGGTTATAAGTACAGTCATAAGTACACTTAGAATTGGTTCGTAAGTACCACGAATTGTCGATGAGCTCCTTCGGGGGTTAAGGGGTCAAGGGGTTGAGGGGGTTGAGGGGTTGCAATGATACCACCCAAGGGTTCAGTGCACCCTAAAGCATTGGCTGGAGAGACCTTATAATTTTGCGCCTGGCCTGGACCCTAAACCCCAAACCCTAAACCCTAAACCGTAAACCCCAAAACCCTGAACCCTAGACAAGGCTACGAGCTGACTACTTCGAGGAGTACATGAAGACGCACCTTGATCAACGGGTTTAGAGTGTAGAGGCTCTCTAGTCTCTAAAAACCCTAAACCCTAAACCCTAAACCCTAAACCCTAAACCCTAAACCCTAAACCTAAACCCGTTAAGGGCTAGGGCTTGGGTAGGGTTCAGAGAGTGTAGGGCTTGGGCTTGTGTAGGTCTGATAGGGTTTGTAAGGTTTGTAGGGTTTCTTAAGGCTTATCGGGCTTACAGGCTTGTAGGGTTTGCAGGTTTTGCACGGATTCTGGCGTTATAGGGTTACTGGGGCGTACACTTCTTTTCGTGGCGTAGAAGCATGTTTGAGGTTCTGCTTTTCGGGTTTTACCCGCTGAGAAGGTTGCAACGTTTAGGGTTGCTTGTTTAGGGCTTTTGGGTATTGTACGGTTGGGGGTAGAGGAGCTTTCGTTGACCCAAGAAGGTTCGCGCTTGGGTCGGGGTCATCGTGAGGCGGAAGATCGTGAGACGAGCAGGGTTTGGGGTTAAGGGTCAAGGGTTTAGGGTTCATGGAGGAAACACCTAAAACCCTCCACACCCGAACTCCGAATCCAATTGAACACCCTCAATTCCCATTAAGCCTTACCCCCTTAGACCCTAAACCCTATAAGCGCTCAACCCTGAACCCTACACCCTAAACCCGAAACCCCCCCGAAGCCCTGCAAAAAAAACAACAGCAAAGAGAATAAGGCAAAAGGATGACAGCCCGGTCTACCTTTTCGATAATCACTTCAAGCACGAGAAGAAGGACAGCTGTGTGGTGGCATCGGCATTCAGGTTTAGGGTTTTGGGTTGTGGGTTTATATCTGGTTTAGGGCTTAGGGCTTTGATCAAAGTTTAGGACCCAGCCTACCACCCCCCGCCCCCCGTAACCCTGTAGCCTAAATTCCAAACCCTGAACCATGAAACCCTAAACCCCCCTGCTTTTACTGGGGACCTTGATAGCTCTGCCAAGCTATACCAAGCTCTTCCTTGAGGACCATACGAACCCTACAATTGGGGTCATATACCCTGTGCTACTATACTTACGACAATTCCTCCTAAGGTGTATGAGCAACCCTAAGCCCTAAACCCTAAACCCTAAACCCTAAACCCTAAACCCTAAACCCTAAACCCTAAACCTAAACTTCTTTAAGGGTTGATCTGGTCCCCCAGCTGACACCTGGCACACGTATTCGGTGCGCAGAATTCCAGTCGGGGGCCATGTCAAGTCTGCAGCGAAGCCGTCGCTCGCGTTTAGGGTTTAGGGTAGCAAGGTGTAGGGTAGTAGGGTAGGGCTTAGGGTTTAGGGTTTAGGGTTTAGGGTTTAGGGTTTAGGGTTTAGGGTTTAGGGTTTAGGGTTTAGGGTTTAGGGTTTAGGGTTTAGGGTTTAGGGTTTAGGGTGGTAGAGTAGTAGAGTAGTAGGGTAGTAGCGTAGTAGAGTACTAGGGTTTAGGGTAGTAGAGCTTAGGGGTTTAGGGCTATAGGGCTTCAATAGCTTGAATGCACTTGGGGCATTGACTTCTTAGTGCCTGGGGAGCTTAGGGTTTTCAGGGTTTAGGGTAGTAGGGTATATAGGGTAGCAGGGTAGTAGGGTCTAAGGTAGTGGAGTTTAGGGGTTGAGGGCTGTAGAGCTTCAACAGTTCGTAAGTGCACTTAGGGCTTTGACTTCTTAGGATTAGCCCAAAGAAACCCTAAATCCTAAACCCTATAGACGCTATGTAAACGCTAAGCCCTATCGGGAGCTCGTAGGAAGGAAATTTGGCGCGCAGGAGCTGCTGAATGACTACCGCGTCCCGCTCTCCCCCCAGCTCTGAGATCTGGCAGTTTAGGGTTCAGGGTTTAGGGTTTGGGGTTTGGGATTTAGGGTGCAGGGTGTTTGGGGTTTAGGGTTAAGGGATCAGGGTTCAGTGTTCAGGGTTTCAGGGTGGGAGGGTTTGAGTTTTTGAGGGTTCGAGGTTTTGAGCGGTTGAGGGTTTGAGGGCGTAGGGTTTAGGCTTGTAGAGTTTCAGGGTTGACAGCGTTCCGGGTGGACACTGTCTACTGAACAACCTGCAAGACCAGACACCTCTACGCCAGGTTTTCGTACTTGCATGCGGATGACTCGGGGAAGGCTTTTACGGTAGAAGTCACTATGCCCTAAGCACTAGACGTTGGAGTTGGGGTCCGGTGGCTTGGGAAACTAGGGCTTCAGGTTTTCGGGTTTACTTCCTTTGGGTTTAGCAACTAAGGGTTCGTTCAGTTTCAGGGTTAAAACGGGGATTGGCAGGGCATCTCGGTGTGCTGCAGCAAAGGGGGGCATTTGAGACTGCATTCATACAGTCCGCGCCCGACTTAGAGACCCGACTTGGAGACGGGCGCGAGAAAGACCCTGGCCGCCCTGGCGCAGGTTCAAGCTGGATCACCAGGCGTAGCTGGCATACCCTGAGGAGGAAGAGGGGCTCAGTCTGGCGCCTTGACTGGTGGAAGGACTTGCCGATACTTGGAGGTTCATGGTACTTATTAACTAATTATAACTGTACTTATAACTGTACTTATAACTGTACTTATAACCATGTTAGGACACTTAAGGGGCTTATAAGTTGGTTATAAGTACAGTTATAACTGGTTAGTAAGTACCATGAAGCTCCAAGTAAAGGCAATGCGAGTCAAGTGGCCGATGGAGGAGAGATGCTCCATCCTGAGTACGTCGTGTGACGGGCCGTCAGAATCCCAAAGGCCCTACGGCCCTAAGGCCCTACACCCCCACGCGCTAAACTCTTAAAGCCTAAGCCCCTAGACCCCTAAACTCACGAAAGCCCTAAACCCCTTTAATCCTTAAGCCCTAAACCCCCAAACCCCAAACCCCTAAGCCCCCTAAATCCCTAAGCTCACTAAAGCTCTACACCTTTAAGCCCTGAAACCTTCTAAACCCCCTGTGAACCCCTAAAGCCCTAAACCCTTAAACCCCAAAGATCTAAACCCCCAAAACCCTATGCCTCTGAGCCCCCTAAACCCCCCTATGCCCTAAACCCCCTCAACCGCCCTAAACTCCCTAACCCTAAACCCCTAAACCCCCCAAAGCCCCTTCAACCCCTTAAGCCCAAGCCTCTGAACCCTAAAGCCCCTAAAAACGCGAAAGCCACTAAAGCTCAACCCTAAACCCAAACCCCCATGCTTGTCAACTTACGGTCCTGCCCCCCAGAGCATTCCCCAAAACGACCTAGCCTTCGATTTGGAGTTTAGGGTTTTGGCCTTAGGGCCCCAAGACCCCAAAAAACACTAAACCCCGCAGGCCTTAGGGAAGCTCGAGGGTTTAGGGCTAAGGTCTACGGGTTTAGGGTTTGGGGTGTCAGGTCTAGGGATTCGGGTATAGGGTTTAGGGTTTAGGGTTTAGGGATCGGGCCACTTCGGGTTTAGGGTTTAGGGTTTAGAGAGCAACCTCCTAAGCCCGTAGCCCTCTGGGCACCGAAGCCCTGCTTCAACCCACAACTCGACCCGAAGACTCCGGCTGCAAGCCCTAAACGCTAAACCCTAAACCCTATAAACCCCTAGTTCCATAGAAGCCTTCGAGCCTAAACGCACTGAGCTACAACACCCTCAACCCTGGGCCCCAAACCTCTAAACCCCAAAACTCCCAAACCCTAAGCCCAAAACCCTAAACCCCAAACCCCAAACCCCAAACCCTAAACCCCAAACCCTAAACCCTAAACCCTAAAACCCTAAACCCTAAACACTCACACCCCTAAACGTTTCAAGGCAGTACTTTCCTGATGACTTCATGTCACTGGCCATGGACGACCGGCCGCCGTCGTCTGGACGCAGGGGCGTAGGGGGTTTTAGGGTTCAGGGTTTAGGGTTTAGGGTTTAGGGTGTAGGGCTTAGGGTTTAGGGTTTACGGTTTGGGGTTTAAGGTTTAGGATTTAGGGTTTTGTCCGGCTTGCAGGGTTTATAGGGTTTGGGGTTTGGGGTTTAAGGTTTAGGGCTTGTAGGGTTTTGGGTTTACAGGGCTCAGGGTCTAGGTTTAGTGGTGCTGGGGTCTTAGGGGTTCAGGATCTTAGGGGAATGGGACTTCGGGTCGGGGATTCATTTCGGAAGGCTTCAGGCTTAGGGGTTTAGAGGGGTTTTTCTGTTCAGGGGTTTAGAACTCTGGGGGTTAGGGGTCTCGTTTTCGGGTTTAGGCCCTCCTAAACCCTAAACCCTGAACCCTAAACCCTAAACCCTAAACCCTCAGAACTGTAGAGTTGTGAGTGTGAGGATCTTGTTCATAAGGCCCCAGGCAAGTTTGCGAGCCTCAAGACCCAATCCGTACACCCAAGGTCTCGAAGAGGCCAGCACACACAGCTCGCCAGCCACGCAATTACTGGGCACGGGATGCCGACGTCCGCAACAGGCGACTTGCTACAGTTGACGGCCAGGCCCAAGTCCGCCCCAGCTTGTAGCGAGGACCATCGGAGACACCAGCGTGAGGATGCGTGGTTGGAGGCCGAAGAATGCCTTCCCGTCGTCCAAAGCCAGCGGCTGTGCAACGGCAGACATAGAGGGGCCTCTTCTGAAGGCCGTCTGGCCAGCCTCTCTGGACATCAACAATGGCGCTGTGGCTCTGTAGGCAAATGCTTGTGGGCTTGTTCCCGCGCCCCTCACAAGTAGCGGTAGGCCGTTCGGGGGAGCATCGTTTTGAGCCCTACTCTTGAACGATTTTGCACGCTTTAAATGGTAGATTACTAGCCATATTCCGAGTCTTATCTGAGTTTAGGGTTAGGGTTTAGGGTTTACATGAGTTCTCTAATCTCAAAACCCATCGCACCACAGCAGCTTTCAAACAGGCATCCCCAGTGGGGCACTCATTCTGAAACCCTACTTACTCCAACACAAATCCCATCAATCACGCGTCTATGTATGCACAAACCCGCCCTCTAACCATAGACCCCAAGTCACAATCAGACCCATTCATCAATTTTTTCTGACCCTAAGTTCAAAACCTAAACCACACACCCTAAAGCCCTGAACCCCACACACCTCAAGCCCGGAACCGCAAATCCCAAACCCTAACTCCTAAATTCCCAAAACCCGACCTGCCAAACCTTCAAATCCTAAGACATTTTACTTCCAGGGGTCTAGCAATTATGTTGCGAGAACATGTCCGGACACAGCAAGCTAGTCCTCGAAATTTTCTGAGGGTAGTTGCATGGGCCCTTAAGAGGGTCCCTTACCTCCCTGAAAGGGTTCTGAAGTATGGGCCCTTAATTTGTAAAGTATACCCTAAACCCTAGACCCTAAACCCTTAAAGATTAGGGCCCTAGTTCCTAGACAGGTACCGCTGGATCGGTATCGGGCCCAAGCGCAGTGGCACCGTGATGCACCAGGCCAGACCATTGGCCACCAGAGCCTGTTAAGGGTTTAGGATTCAGGGTTTAGGGTTTAGGATTCAGGGTGGAGGGTGTAGGGTTTAGGGTTTAGGGGTCTAAACCCTAAACCCTAAACCCCAAAAAGCTCGAGTGCATGCAAAAGGCCCGAGACGTGTGGCATGACGATGGAGGGCCCCACACGGGAAGCTAAGAACCTGGATAAAAGCGCAGGCCTGGATCGGCGATTCGGTCCTATAACCCCCATATTCAACCCTATCAAGGGATTTTTTTGGGGGGTTGTAGGGTATAACCCTCCTGAAAGTCCTTGGGACATTGTCTTTTTTCCCCCATTGGTTTTAAGAGGATCATATTTTCAGGGGCCGCCCTAGAAGAGATCCTAGATCCTCTCCTGGGTTTTTTGTTGCGCTGCGGTTAGTGTACTCTTACATTCAGAAGTTCTGCAATGAGGAGGCCCTTGTGGAAACTCTTCTGGATAGACCCTTGAATTCATACTTCGTTTTTCTTATGGGGGCTTAAGAAGATCATGTGTAGGAATGACTTTGTCGGAAGGCTTACAGGGCCAAACTTGGCCTCGAAGCATTTTTCTTGCGAGACTTCCGGACAGGAGACCTGTCAGGGTGTACCTTGGGGGCCTTATAGCGTAGACTCGGAAGAATACGGAGCATAGAGTAGACAGCCCCAATTTTGAGGGTTCATTTGGTCCCAAAAGGGTAGGGCTTCGGGGCTGACTTCCTTTCCTTTTTGTTTGCTTTTGGGCCTCCCTTTCTAAATTTGGGCCGGACATCTAGGGGGGGGGGGGGTTCCGAGATTTTGGGCTCTGAGCATCGTAGCTAGTCTTTAAGCTTGACCCATGGAGCCCTGACTCTAACAACTCCGAGGCCTCAACCCTAAACCCTAAACCCGACAAGCCCTTCGGCGAAGCATCTCGAACGCCCAGCTGGGAGCCTAAACCCGAATCCCGGATGCCCCTAAAACCCTAAAACCCTAAAACCCTAAAACCCTAAAACCCTAAAACCCTAAAACCCTAAAACCCTAAAACCCTAAAACCCTAAAACCCTAAAACCCTAAAACCCTAAAACCCTAAAACCCTAAAACCCTAAAACCCTAAAACCCTAAAACCCTAAAACCCTAAAACCCTAAAACCCTAAAACCCTAAAACCCTAAAACCCTAAAACCCTAAAACCCTAAAACCCTAAAACCCTAAAACCCTAAAGCCCTAAAGCCCTAAAACCCTAAACCCTAAGCCCTAAACCCTAAAACCCTAAAACCCTAAAACCGTAAACCCTAAACCCTAAACCTTCCCATCCGGACCCTATATCCCTACAAAGCCAGGATCCTCTCTGCACTTCCGCGTGGAACACCCTGATCTGCGGCCGACACTCGGCGCCACGCATCCAGGGGACTCTGGCCATTTTGCCCGGGGTTGGTTTAGGGTTGGGGTTTAGGGTTTAGTGTTTAGGGTTTAGCTTAGGTTCTGCAGGTTTTCGCAGACGAGGGTGTTTGGGGCAGTCCTCTAAGGGTTTAGGGTTTGGGGTTTAGGGTTTAGGCTTCTAGGGCTTTGAGGGATGTAGGCTTCGGGGTTCGGACTTCGGGGTTTTGGGGCCCAGGGGTTCACGGTCTGGGTTCGCAGATCCCCTAATTTCCCTAAAACCCCTCACACCTTTAAAGAACCCTAAAAGCCCAAGCCCTTAAGTCCCTAATCGACATGGCATGCTGATTCTTGTGACAGCGGCTGCAGGGTAGCCCTAAACCCTGAACCCTAAACCCCAATTCCCAAGGTTCAAAGGCTCCACCTAGGATCTCCTCCCCCCCCCCCCCCCCCCCCCCGCAGTTGCACCCCCCCCCCTTGATTTTCGGAAGCCTGATTAAAGCGCCCCGTTTATCAGTTTATCCCTTTGGGTGACCTGTAGCCCTCGCGCAAGGAGCCCCTGGTGGGTGGTTTTGGGTCTAAGCAAAAATGCCGGAGCCTCAAGTTATGAACCCTGAACCCTAAACCCAAATCCGTAAACCCTAAACCCTAAACCCTAAACCCTAAACCCTAAATCCTAAACCCTAAACCCTAAACCCTAAACCAAAATCAATGGAATCCTCCAGGGCTACCGTCTAGGTGGTCCAAGTTTGAGTCCCCTTTTGAAGGAAAGCTTTGGCTTCTGCTCCCTCCTTCCACACCCAAGAGGGCTGCTTGGCAGTGGGATTTAGGGTTCAGGGTTTAGGGTTTAGGGTTTCTTTTAGTGGGGTTTTGGGTTCAGGGTTTAGGGTTTCTTCTTTTTTTTTGTTCCGTGCGCTTGGGGGGCAGCGCGTTTTTTTTTTTTTTTTTGGGGGGGGGGTTTACCAAAACTCGAAACTGCTCCCATTGACAGCAGGGCTCAGTAGGGTTTGCCGTGTACTTGGTCCCACCAGCCTCCCAAGCGTATTGATTCATTATTTTTCATTTTTATTTGTATTATTATGATTCTTGTGTTGTTGTCATGATTATTATCATTATTATTGTTCTTGTTATTATTTTGTTATTATTGCTATTATGATTTGTGCTTCCGAGGGGTGGGCATCTTGCAGGGTACCTGTTTGGGAAAGTCCAGGTTGAGGGTGTATTGGGATGTTCCCCCTTATACGAACCGTTTAGGGTTTAGGGTTTAGGGTTTAGGGTTCCCTCTGAGTTTGAGAGCGAACACGACGCCGATGTGACATCATTGTAACTGTACATTTTACTTGGTAGGCTTGAAGTCGTACCAAAGAAAGAGAAGTTCTCGCAGTGATACATATGGTTGCTTCGTACTATACCTACGGAAGGGTTCAGGGTTTAGGGTTTAGGGTTTAGGGTTTAGGGTTAGGATCTATAGGGTTTAGGTTGAGGGCGGGCTCAGGACGGTCAAGTGTTCACGACTCCAGCTTTTGTGGCTTCAGTGTTGCAAGCTGTCAGGGTTCGGGTTGAAGGTAACATTGACTGAAAAAGTCTGAAATAGCGCTCCTAGCAGTGAAGTCTTCTCACCGAGATGATATATATATAATATATATATATATATATATATTGAGGCCTGTGTATTGGGAAGACATGAGGCGATCGTAGGCACGCACTTTCCTAGTCTCCTTCCTACTTACTATCGACGTGCATCTCACAGTAGATAGGACCTACCCTACTTTACTTTTAATTGCTGTTTAACAGGAAACGAAGACGAAACCTCATATTAAACCTACAGGTCCATGCCACATAAGCCCTATAGACCTTACATCCCCTTAATAAAGCCTGCAAACCCTGTCAACGCCTAGGTTTTGGAGTACTACGCTTTAATACTTGTATTTGTTCTGGGGTCCTATGATAGCTGCTACTTCTACCCCAAAAAGTATATACCTTCTTTCCAGGGTCTACTCCTAAGTAGGGCAACCCTAATAAACTCTCTCGACCCTAAGCTCCCAATGAAGTGCGCAAACCCTAAACCCTAAACCCTAAACCCTAAACCCTAAACCCTAAACTCGCAGCCTGCTCAGGTGGCGAAAGCGAAAGATGTCATGCAGCCGGACGATGACGACGAAGCTTGCGCCTCCGCTTCATCCCACACTGTAGGACTCATAGGGTTTTCTAGGTAGGGCTTAGGGTTTAGGATTCGGGGGTTCACCCCGGAGCCCCAGATGTAGCCGAAACCCTAGAGGCTAGACGCCCTAAACCCTAAGCCCTAAACCCTAAACCCTAAACCCTAAACCCTCAGCCCTAAACCCTAAACCCTAAACCCTAAACCCGAAACCCTCCTCTTGGTTGCCGAGCGGGGCAGGCAACCACTTCTTGGACCTGCTTCCGCGCAAACGCGCCAGGCTAGGATTCAGGGTTTAGGGCTTAGGGCTTAGGGTTTTGGGTTTAGGGTTTTGGGTTTAGGGTTTAGGGGGGGGAGGGGGAGGCAGAAGCGGTTGGGGTACCTTGTTGGGGTTCCGGGTGTCGAGTTTTTTGGAGGGTTTAAGGGGGTCGAGGGTGTAGGCTTCGTTGATCGAGCTGGGGTTTGGGAGAGTTGGCGTTTATGGTTGTGCTGTTTGTGCGTCTAGGTGTGTGTCCACTTTCCGCGTCTACTTATTTGGGGTTCAAGCGGAACCTGAACCTAGCTGAGCAGGTACAAGAACCCAGACCCTACGTTTCCCCTGACACCTTGTTGTGCAAGCAGAACCTTAAGCAGGCTACCCACCCCTCTAAGACTCTTAGAGGGGTGGGGTATTCGGTCGACAAAACATCCACCCACCAAAGTGATCAATTGATCCCTGCTGCACCCGAAGACGTCTCGCAGGCAAGATCCAGATTTTCATCCCGTCGTGTGCCGCTCTTCTACTGTTGGCAGGCTTTTTGTTTGGTGGCACGCGGGTGGTGGGGGAGCAGGAGAGTAGTCTGCAACCCTAAACCCTAAACCCTAAACCCTGAGCCCTTTTAAGCTCAACGCCTGTGTCTGTCCTACCCTAGACCCCTATTTATCAGAACTAGGATTCAAAGACTAGGACCCAGAGTAGGCCCTTATTCCCTTTTTTTAGGGTTTAGGTTCAAAACAATCCCCTTTAAACCAACAAGGGTACCCTTTTGTTCCTAGATTACTCCTGGGCCTAGAAGTGTAGGGTTTTTAGGGATGAGGGTTTAGGGCGTCTGACCAAGGCGTGCAGTATCCCGGCGTCTGATCCTCAGGTACTGCCAGCAAGGGGTGTTTCGATTTTGCGGGCTGCAGTTAAGGAACTTTAAGCAATAGTCACCTACTATGTGCTTATATGAAGTTAGACAGGTGTATATGTGTGTGTGCATATACACATATATACACATACATACATACATACATACATACATACATACATACATACATACATACATACATACATACATACATACATACATACATACATACATACATACATACATACATACATACATACATACATACATACATACATACATACATACATACATACATACATGTATATATATATATATATATATGTACGTATGTATGTATGTACGTATGTATGTATGCATGTATGTATGCATGCATGTATGTGTGCCCTAAACCCTAAACCCTAAACCCTAAGTCTCATGAACCCAAGGAAATGACTGGGTCGGGCCATTGGGAGTTGTTGTTATATTCCTGAGTGAGGTTTAAGAGGATCAACCCGTTCAGGGGTCAGGGTTTAGGGTTTAGGGTTTAGGGTATTTTTGCAGAGGTGTCTGAAGGGCCATCCTAGATCAGATGCAGTGGACCTGAGGAGACGATCTTCGTACCTGGAAACTGGTGGCATTGTGTCCTCAACCTCGATGACACAATTGCAGTGTGCCCTGACCCGATGAGGGGTCAGTGTGTAGGGCTTAGGGTTCAGGGATTTTGTGCAAGCGACTACTTCTCCACTCAACGACGGGCGGTCTACGACGGCCTGCAACGAAGAACCCTATATCAAAACCTTACGCACGCAGACGACCCTTCGCCTCACCGTCGTACGTCTTCCCAAACCCGAGATGCCCAGATGCCCAAGTTCCCGTGGTTTAGGGAAAAATTAGGGGTTTGGGGTTTTTTGAGGATTTAGGGTTTAGGGTTTAGGGCCCAACCCCCTGCAGCCTGAAACGAAGAAGCACGCACACTCTCAAAGGCGAATGCCGAAGGGTGTGGGGTTTTGGGTTTTGGGTTCAGGGTTCAGGTTTTGAAGCCCTAACCCCTAAATGCTCTGAAGGCTTCAAAAGCCCCCCAACACCTCACCTAGCAACCACATTCACATGCCGAACCTCTCGTCCTAAGGACCCAGAACTACGTCGGCCGCCACAATTTCGCCAGCGTTTGGCGCAGCTGCCGGGAAGAGAGGCGCTCTTGGGTAGGGGATTGGGTTTAGGTGTAGGGCTTTTAGTTGTCGGATGATTTTGCTTCATCGCTGTGGGGTTAGATACACTTGAAGAACCCCGAAGCCTATGTTGGCAAATCTGTGATTATCCTTGACCCACAAAGAATCAGGTAGGGCTTTCGCAAGTTCTATGTTTGGGGGGAGTGTAGGGCTGTTAGGCTTTATCTGGGGCTTGTGACTTCAAGCTTACGAGCTTGAGGCTCGGGCTTTATTCCGAGCTTGCGGATGCGGATTGTTTGTAGGGCTCTTGAAGGGAGAGGGGTATCAAGGGGGGCATGTAACCCAAGTTTCCCTAAGGCTCCCTAGGCTTCTTTAAGGTTACGTACCCATGATTCCCCCCTCCCTTAAGGACCCTACAAATTGCGGATGGTAAGGTTCAGCTGCAGTGTGGTTCCTTGCTTTGGCTACCTAAAAATCCTTATGTTTCCTCACTATCCATACTACTGCTATTCACCGGGCGCAGAGAAAACACGCAAAAGAACCAAACAAGCCCTTCTTAAGCCCCTCCCCCTGAACCCCTGCTTGAACGTTAATTTGGGTGTTTTTTTAGGGTTATAAGCGCCCGAAGTAAGGCTGGAACCATAGTTACCCTACTTAGAACCCTACTTACAAGTACCCATAACCCTAAACCCTAAACCCTAAACCCGTCCTTCGGGAGCAGGCCCTGCTTCAGCTACCGGTGGCTTCGGTCAATGGAGGCCCAGATTGCCCGGAGAGGAAGGTAGACTACTATTGGCTTAAGAACCCCAAAAGAATGAAACAAAAATAATAATGATAATAAGAATAAGAAGAATAGCAATAATAATAAATAGTCGCTGTCTTGCCCTTTATAAGGAAGGAAGACTCTTTTTTTGTTTTGTTTTTTTTTTTTTTGGGGGGGGGGGGGGTTCGTAAGCAACTGCTGGTTGAGGGAGCGGGCTTAAAGGCCTGTTGAGCGGGTTTAGGGTTTAGGGTTTTGGGTTTCGGGCTTCCGGCTTAGGGTGTAGATTAGGGTTTAGGGTGTTAAGGGTTTGAGGATTTTAGGGTTTGAAGGTTGAGGGTTTAGGGTTTAGGGTTTAGGGTTGAGAGTTTCGGGCTTCCGGCTTAGGGTGTAGATTAGGGTTTAGGGTGTTAAGGGTTTGAGGATTTCAGAGTTTGAAGGTTGAGGGTTTAGGGTTTAGGATCTTAGGGTTTGAAGGTTTCTGCGTTTCATGGTTAAGGGTTTGGGAGTTCAGGGCTTGACGGTTTTGGAGGTCTGAGTGTTCAGTACCCGTCGCTCCTTACAAAGTGGATTCTCGCATTTGGCGGCAACAGGGATACGCCCCGTCCTCGGAAACCTACCGGAACCTGTTTACGTCGCATTTAGGGTCGATGGGGTGTTTCCGGAGGTGTACATGTTTGCACACAGGCCTCAAGTCAAGAACCCTGGTAAAATCAGAGGTCTTTAAACATTTTCAGGGGCTGATGTGTGCAACTATAGTTATATACATATTTCATAGAGTTAAACCCTGCATCCTACACCCTAAAGTCCGAAACCCTACACCATACAGTCTATAGTAGGGATCGCACGGGCCGAGGCGCTCGCCCCAGAGTTGGCGGTGCTAGCGCGGCATCTGAATGCCCAGGCCCAGGGCCAGTTTAGGGGTTCGGGTTTCGGGATTTAGGGTCTGGGGTTTAGGGGTTTTGGGTGGTTGTCAGGGTTTAAGCTGGTTGCCAGGGTTCAGGGTTTGTGTTATTTTGGGTTGAGTTTTAGAGGGCTTCGGGTTGCTTATGACATTGGACCGGGCCTGGGGAGTTGTCTGAACGCTTCGTTTTTCAAACCTTGAGCCTGTACACCGCCAATGCGAACCTCGTTTCAGGACAGCTTTGCTGACCTTGGCCCTGTTTCTGGTTCTTAACCCCAAAGCCCGAAACACTAAAGTACCAAACCCTAGTCTGCAAACTACTACACCCTGCACTACTAGACCCTAGAAACCCTAGACCCTGTAGAAAATCAGCCTAGGACTCCCAGAAGGCTCGGCGTTTAGGAGTCATGGGGATTGTAGAGAGGCCTTCTAGGGCGTTTGTTGCTTTTTGCGTTTCTGGGCTTATACTTGGAGGTTCATGGTACTAACCAACCAATATTATGTCGGGACTCATAACTGTACTTATAACCCTTTTGGGCACTTAAGGGGCTTATAAGTGGGTTAATAAGTACGATGAACCTCCAAGTAAGGTTGTGAGGGTTTAAGGGGTCGGGCGGGGGGAGGAGCTTGCAGGTAGTGGAGGAGCGTCTTGCAGCTCGGGGCTCCCTGTTTTTAGGGTTTAGGGTTTAGGGTTTAGGCTGAACCCGCCGCAGGGGCCTATGGTTGTTCGGTTTGACCTGGTCGCCTATTACCCGTGTTTTTTGGTTCAAGGTCCCCTTATAAAGTGAGTATCCCCCCAAAAGGGTACCCTCATCATAGTATGGCTACTGGGCTACTTAAGATGCACTTAGTAGCTCAGTGAGCACACTTTTTGGGATTTTAAAACAAAACCTATAGGACTGAAAGTGTAGACTTTTTGGGGGACTTATGAGCTCAGCAACTAAATACAGTTCGCGTTCATCGGGTTTAGGGCTTATAGGGTTGAAAGGGTTTATAGGGCTTTATAGGGTTTATAGGGTTTACAGGGTTCAGGGTTTAGGGTTTAGGGTTTGGGGTTTAGGGTTTAGGGTTTAGGGTTTGGGGTGAACCTTGGCCCTGGGCAGGACGGCTTCGACATGGAGGCCCGGCGGCAGCTCAACCGCCACTTGGCAGCACCGAGCTGCCTCTGCCTGAACCCTGAACCCTAAACCCTAAACCTTAAACCCTAAACCCTAGACCCTAAACCCCTAAACCCTAAACCCCTAAAACCCTAAAACCCTAAGCCCCTAAACCTCTAAAGAAAACCTAGCCCCTTAACCCCTAAACCTAGAGTCTACCGCCCAAGATTAACTCTGGAGCTGGCGACGCTCCTTGTGGAAGGAGAACAAATACCAGCTACCTCCCTGCACAACTGCCCTCAACCCTCAACCCTAAACCCTAAACCCTAAACCGTCTCTGAGGGGGCCCTTGGGCCCAGAGGGGCCCTAAGCCATCCCGGATCTTGCCACGCTTTGGTGGTTCTTTCAGGTTCTTCGGCACGTCGAGGCACTTCTTGGCTTGTAGAGGGAATATGCAGGGTACACAAGGGGTCCCCTTTTCCAGGGCCCATACGGAAAGACCATGTAAGTAACCTGAGATTATATAGGGTTTAGGGTTTAGGGTTTAGGGCTTAGGGTTTAGGTTTTAGGTTTTAGGGCTTTAGGCTTTAGGGTTTAGGGTTTAGGGTTTAGGGCAAGGTAAGCGCCTCATTGAGCAGCGGGAGAGGGCATCGCAGAGGGCGCTGAAAGCAGCGCGGAAGAGAGCTGCCAAGATACTTGGCACGAGACGTCGGTTTAGGGCAACCCGAAATCCTAAACCCTCAACCCTAACCCTAAACCATTGGGTTTGGGGTTTAGGGTTTAGGCTGTTACGGCGTGGGGGCACGGGGTGGGGGTGGGGGGAGTTTGCGGTCTTTTGGTTTAAAGCGTCGGGTCTTCAGAGTGGTAGGGGGGCTTGGCAGTCTTAGGTTAAGCGTCCTAGTGATCTTTTCCTTTAACGCTGTAAGGGCTTGAGGCGGACCCTGCGCCCTAAACCCTAGGCCCTCAACTGAGGGTTTAGGGTTCAGATCAGGGTACAGATCACACCCTGAACGGTGGTGTTGCCGTGTGGGAGTCTAACACCCCAAGCCCAAAAGGGTTTAGGCGGGCTAAGGATTTACAAGGGTTACTTGGAGGTTCATGGGCACGTATTCTAACCCAATTAGAAGTTTACTTACAACCTACTTAGAGAACTTAGGGGACATGGCTTCTAGGGTAGGGTTATAAGAGCCCTGAAACCCTAAACCCTAAACCCTAAACCCTAAACCCTAAACCCTAAACCCTAAACCCTAAACCCTAAACCCTAACCTCCAAGCAGGGCCAGGGTTGGTTGAGGACACATGCCCCCGAAGCGCTCTTGCCCTCTCTCGCCTCATGAGGTAGGATAAGGGGGACCCTTCAAAGGGAACCCCTTCTTGACCCTCTTCTGGTTCTCTTAAACAGGGACCTTATTCAGAGGGTCTATATCCCCAAGGGTCCCCCTAATCCTGTCCCCTAAGGAAGGGCATCACCTTCAATGAGGAGGCCACGACTTCGTTGCCACTCTTTGCTTGTCTTAGCGGTCCAGGGTTCGGTTTTGTAGGGTTCCTTGGGGGAATTTTATGGGTACTTCGAAGTAGCGTAAGAAGTAGGGTAGCTGTTGTTATACACTTCCAAACCTACTTCATAGGTGCCCATACCATCCAAGCACCCCCCCTCGTCGGGTGAACTCCCAGATTTCCCGAGCTGTAATTTAGGGGTGGGAATAATTACTAATAATATTCCCTTATGGTCCCTTTGTAACTACACCATAATAACACCGAAAACCCCTAGTACATTAAGTTGTGAGGATTTCGCGCTTTGTTTGGGGTGGAGGATTCAGGTTTGGGGTTAAGGATGGGCTTCAGGTTCATGAATAAGGGATACCTCTAGAATCCCAAACCTATTGTTCTGCTTCCCTCAGGATCGTGCAAGCGCTCGTTGAACCTCCCGCAAAATGTAGGATTTGGGGTTCTTGAGGTGGGTTTCAGGCTGGATTTAGGGGTGTGGATTGGTGGACCGGGAGAGTTGAGCCCCTCATGTTATTCTACCTATCAAGAGACTAGGAAGCTTGGGCTTCTCAACCCCTAAACCGCCATCCCGAATCCCCTTACCCCAAACCCCAAACCCCAAACCCCATCCTCGGCTAAAGCCTGCTGCTTGGAGTCAGCACCCAAACCCCTAACACAAATGCCTAAACCCTAACACCCTAGAACCCTAGAGCCTAGCATCCTAAACATGAAGCCCTATGAAGCCCTAAAACCCTAAACCCTAAGCCCTAAAACCCTCAACCCAAACACCCCAAAGACTGGAAGGCTTGGTGGACTGATCGCCGAAGGGACGAGGAGCTGCCTCAATCCCGGGGGGCCTGAACCCTTTAGGGTTTCAGGGTCTAGGGTTTAGGGTTAGAAGGATGTAGGGCTTCGAGTTTAGGGGTTTAAAGAGTTTGGGGTTCAGGGTTTAGGGTTCAAAGGATTTAGGGTTTAGGGTGTTACGATATAGGGCTTCGGGCTTAGGGTTTGTAACTAGGGCTTCCTCAAAACCCTTCTGATGAATACACAGGCGAATGGCCTAGGGCTTAGGATTTAGGTTTCGGGTTTAGGGTTGGGGTTTCGGGTTTAGGGGGTGTAAGGGTTCCTCACAGGAGGATGTGAACTCAGACTCGACAGCGAGCAGCAGCGCCAGCAGCTCCGACTCGGATTCCAGCTGCTTGAACGCAGGATTTAGGGTTTAGGGTTTTTAGGGTTTAGGGTATACAGTAGGCTTTAGGGTCTATATAGGGTTAGGGTTTAGGGTTTAGGTTTTGGGGTTTGGGGTTTAGGGTTTAGGGGTATCGGGGGCTCCTTTGCCAGCCTTCCTGGTACGCGGCACCGTTCTCAACCTCCCCCCCCCCCGCAACATGCCAAAAGCGCTGCACCTCAAACCCTAAACTCCTAGCCCCACAACCCTGGCCCCTAATCTCCTGAACCCTAACCCTCAACCCGAAGCCCTATTAGTGTTTAGTGTTTAGGGTTTAGGGTTTAGGGTTTAGGGTTTAGGGTTTGGCCCTAAACCACGCTCCACAACCCCCCCCCCCCCAACTACTCCTAAGCCAAGCAGGCCAAAGCTCGGCGTCGTCGGGTGCACAATGAGAGTGCAGAGGAGCTCACCCTCCCAAATCCCCAGATTCACGGCCCAAGAGGGGTAGGGTTAAACACAACTTTCAAATTCTACTGCCTCTCAATCTGGGTCGCTTTCTGCAGGCTAGCCCTAAACCCTAAACCCTAAACCCTAAACCCCAAACCCTAAACCCTAAACCCTAAACCCTAAACCCTAAACCCTAAACCGCTGCGGGGCAGCTCGCAGAGGCTTGGGTGGGCATCTGCCGCAGAGCACCTGCATGCTTGCGTCCTGGGGTTGAAGCTTCAGGTTTAGGGCCTCAACCCTAAACCCTAAACCCTAAACCCTAAACCCTAAACCCTAAACCCTAAACCCTAAACCCTGAACCTTCCAAGGACCTGACCCCAAATACATATACCCCCCCCCCCCCCCCCCAAATAGTAGGATTCCCTTATAATAAGGACCCCAGTAAGGTACCCCTAGTTTCGGAAACCCCAGATTAGCATGGCTGTTTAATATCGGTACGGTACGGTATTGCTTTGCAGCGGTATGCTGCGGTATGTATTGCGTGGTATTGCTTGCTTTCGGTACGGTCCGGTTCGGTACTGCACTGCACGGTCCGGTTCGGTACTGCGGTCCCAGGCCCCCCTCCCCTCCACCCCTTCCAGCCACCAACCACCACCACTCCTTCCCACCAAACACCCTAAGCACCCTCCAGCCCTGCCCCCCACTCACCACCCCCCCCCCCGCTCCAAGCCACCTCTCACCCGGTTTTCCAGCCACCCCACCCACCCCTCCAGCCACCCCCTCCAGCCACACAGTCCAGCCGCCCACACCCTCCAACAGCCCACCCCCCTCCAGCCACCCACCCTCCAGCCCAGCCACCCCTCCACCCACCCACCCTCCCACCAACTCCACAGCCCTCCATCCAGCCACCCACCCTCCCCCCTCCAGCCATCACCCCTCCAGCCACCACCTCTACCCACTCTCCAGCCACCCACCCTCCAGCCACCCACCCTTCAGCCACCCTCCAGCCACCCACCCTCCAGCCACCCACCCTCCAGCCACCCACCCTCCAGCCACCCACCCTCCAGCCACGCACCCCCTGCCACCACACCCTCCAGCCACGCACCCCCTGCCACCACACCCTCCAGCCGCCATCCTGCAGGCATCACACCAGCCATGCACACTCTACAGCGCTCCGACCACCCAACACGTAAAACCCCAAACCCACAACCCTAAACACTACACCGCAAACCCTAAACCCTGAGCCCTAAACCCTAATCCCTAAACCCTAAACCGTGCGCTGGGTGGCTGGAGGGTGGGTGGCTGGAGGGGGTTGTCGCTGGAGGTTGGAGGGGGTGGCTGGAGGTGGTGGCTGGCTGGAGGCTTGGTGGCTGGAGGGAGTGGTTGCTGGAGGGTGGGTGGAAGGGGTGGGTGGGTGGCAGGGTGGGGGGGTGGGTGGCTGGGTGGGGGGGTGGGTGGCTGGAGGGTGGGTTCACGGTTCGGTGCGGTACGGTAAGCCGCCCGCACGGTTCGGTGCGGTACGGTAATCCGTTCCCCCTAATATTAAAGGCCCCCCCCCCCCTCCCTTGTATAAAAACCCCCAAAGGGTTTTTTGTATTTGGGGGGGTTCTTATCGTTTGTCCGAAAAGCCAGCCCGTCCTTATTGCAGCACGCTGGCTCAGCAGCCCAGCCTAAGCCTAGACAGCTACGTTTGGAAAAGGTTCATGTTTCTGCTTCCGGCTTCCAACCCTCCCCCCCCAACTCCCCCCTCTCTCTGTAGAGATTTTAATAGGGACAGGCACGGGATCGGGATTTTGGGCCAGGGGGTTCTTTATATTAGGGGGGTATTAATATTAGGGGGAACGGATTAAGCTTCCTGCACGGTTCGGTGCGGTACGGTAACGGTTCGGTGCGGTATGGCGGAATTGTATTTTTGAAACGCCCATGGATTAGTACACCGCCTCAGATCTCGCTCAGGATTTTGGGTCGAGGGGCCGGTTCATCTTAAGGGAATGCAGAAGGTTGAGAAGTCGTCATACTTCCCAGTTGATTCTATTCCGCCCTCAACTCCAAACCCCAAACCTGAACCTTCATCTCAACAACCCCAAACCCTAAACTCGAATCCCTAGACCATACTGGATACCCACCAAGTCATAGCTGCCACATAGACTCTGCCAGCGCCAGTGCCCATGCTCACGGCCAAAAACAAGAGCGGCTTAGCATTGTGCCGGGGCAAGCTTCCCTAATCACTACACCACTGAAACCTTAAACCCTACAATCCTAAACCCCACACACCTAAACCCTGCAGCCCTAAACCCTATATACACCCCGAAACCCGACCCCCAACACCCTACACCCTTAAACCCCACAAGCCTAAGCCCTACACCCCTACACCCCACACCCTACCCGATCACCCAAGCCCCACACCGTCAACCTGAAACCCGACTCTGAAAGCCTTCTTTGCATCCTTAGTGTCCCCAACCCAAGGAGCTAAAACAGGCCCATTTACGACTATAAGGGCTTGGGTTTAGGGGTCTTGTTTCGGTTGCGGGTATAAGTCAGACACGTTTTGGCAATAGACGAATTACCCTTAGCAGCCCAAAGTGCGGCACGCCCTCCCCAGCATTCAGTGCCTGAAGCTTTGAGGGGTGTTTGGAGCTCCTGTGAGTCGCAACTGTTGGCTTCGGAATGCGCACTGGCATGGAGACCCAAACATTACACATAAACATGTCTTATATATGTACATATACACACACACACCTACATATTCTTGAGTATACACATATTATGCTCATAACTGCTTGCTTATGGATGGGCATACATATAGATATGCATGCAGGAATTCGGGCTTTGGGCCTGGGATGTAGGAGGGCTTAGCCGCTACGCCTCCAAGCCTAAGATCCTCTGAGTCTCCCCCCCCAACCCTAAACCCTAAGCCCTAAACCCTAAACCCAAACCCTGAACCCTGAACCCTAGGACCCTAAACCCTAAACCCCCCCCCCAAGGTGCGCGGCGGTGTGCAACCCTTCCTGCTGTGCCAACTGTATTAACCCGCAGACGGGGAGGTGCCCACTCCAAGTTTTGAGCTTCGAGGTTTCGAGTTGGGGTTTCTTGAGTTTGGGTATTGGGGGTGGGGTGTTGGGGTTTCGTTTGGGTTTTGGGCTGTTGGGGGCCTTTGGGGGCCTTTGGGGGCCTTTTGGGGGCCTTTTGGGGGCCTTTTGGGGGCTTTTGGGGTCTTTGGGGCTGGCAAGCGGGAATTTCGTTGCTTAGGGGTGGGTTTCGTGTGCAGGGCTGTTGCTTTGGGGTTCAGCGTCGAGGTTCCCCTAGGGTTGAGCCTACGGGTTTTTGGTGCGTCAGGTGTCAGGCGTAAGGTTTAGGTTGTAGGGTATAGGGTTCGGGGTTTAGAGTGTTTAGGGTTTAGGGTTTAACCCTAAACCCTAAACCCTAAACCCCAAACCCTAAACCCTAAACCCTAAACTAGGGTTTAGGGTTTGGGGGCTCAGGTTGCCCAGGGTAGGGGCATGTTTAGGGCTTCGTCGTTCATGAGAGGCTTCAATACTTGCGGCCACGTGTACCCTGAATCTGTGCGGAGCATTTTGGCCCAAACCCTGAACCCTTAGCCCTCAGCCTCGAGTTTGGGCCGTCGAGTAGCCATTGTAGAGACGGCTTTGGGTTCGGGGTGTATAGGGTTTAGGTCTTGGGTTTAGGGCCCCTTGGGGCCTCTTTTGGGCATCGTCGCTGTAGAGCCCTGATGATTGCCGCGTCAAAGTTAGGGGTCCTTCTTGTTGTTTCTTGGGTCAAATTTCTTTAGCAACCGATGAGCAGGGTTTTAGGGCTTCGGCTTTACCTACCCTAAACACTGAACCCTAAACCCTAAACCCTCTCCCCTAAACCCTAAACCCTAAACCCTAAACCCTAAACCCTAAACCCTAAACCCTAAACCCTAAACCCTAAACCCTAAACCCTAAACCCTAAACCCTAAACCCTAAACCCTAAACCCTAAACCCTAAACCCTAAACTTAACCCGAACCCTGCTCCAGGGACGATGGCGACGCCACAGCAGTAGCTGCAGATGGCAGGCACTCAGGGGGGTCAGCTGAACGCTGGGGTTCGGGTTTAGGGTTTAGGGTTTAGGGTTTAGGGTTTAGGGTTTAGGGTTTAGGGTTTAGGGTTTAGGGTTTAGGGTTTAGGGTTTAGGGTTTAGGGTTTAGGGTTTAGGGTTTAGGGTTTAGGGTTTAGGGTTTAGGGTTAGGGTTTAGGGTGGAGAGAGTCTCCCACGTGAAGGTTCTGAGCCCTTGCTTGAAGGTTCATGGATACCTATGAGTAGGGTTGCACGTACTCTACATAAGGTGATAACCAGAGTTACCCTACTTAGAACCCTGCTTATAAGTACCAATGAACCTCCAAGTGGGTCCCTGAGCGCACCTTGTTTAGCTTTTTGAATTTTTCCGGGCTTCCTTAAGTTTGTTGCGGGGCCTTGTGGGCTGTGGAGTCCGGCTTCCGCGGGGGTCAGCAGGGATACCATAAAGGTTTCGGACCCTCCCTCCCCCCCCAGCAGGTTTAGGGTTCAGGGTACCGGGTTTAGGGTTGAGTTCGCTCCACCGCTGCCGGTCGTGTGGGTGGTCGGGGACCCCTCAGCACAAGACAGCGCACGGCCATGTAGTAGTGTACAATGCAGTAGGACCCGTCGGTCGCTGCAGCCCCGAGACCCGAAACCCTATAAACCCTAAACCCTAAGCCCTTAGCCCCAAACCCTAACCCTAAAGGCCTAACCACAAGCAGATACCATTCTCTTTCATACGCAGCCTTGGGGCAGACTTTGGGCTGAAAGATGCGGATCTGTTGAGACGTCGGGCTGAGGTGGCTGATAGGCCGCTGTAGGCAAAGACCTAGAACCCCAAACCCCAAGCCCCCTCCCCCCTCCCGTCTCTCTCCGCCCTCAAAAAATCCAAGCCCTAAGCCCTAAACCCTAGACCCGGAAACCCTAAACCCTAAACCTTAAACCCTTGAGAGGAATGGCAACATCTTTGCCAATGCTTCGGCAGTTCTGTCGTCTGAGGAGGATCGCCAGGCTCGCACCTTTCCGGGTGAAGTGTCGGTAACCTTGCCGGCCTCAAAGCCGAAAGCCTTGAACCCTACTTGAAGGCTCATAGGGACTTATAAGTAGGAGTCTGCTCGCGCTTCCTGGGGCGTTGCGGGGCCCTCCGCCCTTGAGCTTGAGCACCTGCCTCGCTTCGAACTTGACTCGTGACTAAGTAGGGTTCAGTACTCTAGAGAAGGTTATAACCACGGTTACCCTAGTTCTCGCCCTACTTAGAAGTACCCATGAACCTTCAAGTAGGGCTTGGTGTTCAGGGTTTGGAATTCCAAGGGTTCTGGGTTCAGGGCTCAGGGTCTTCAGCCCTAAAGACTGCCGTAGCGAGTTTTGGGTTTTGGGTTTGGGTTTAGGGTTTAGGGCTTAGGGTTAGGGATTGTGTGCGTCGCTTTTTGCGCAGAGGAAAGTTGCAGCAGGCGCAGCCGTCAGTTCCCTGCCAGCCATGGCGTTTCAGCAGCTGGCTCAAATTCCCGACGCTCCGACAGAAGATCTTCCTTTGCCTGAAGGTTTCACGCCCTTGGTGACCTACAAACTTTGTCCGCCAGGTGGTGTTTACGTTCTCTTGTTCTTCTGGTTCCTAGACAATGTCGCAGACTTGGTCCAGGTCGTTACCTTCGTGTTGCACAGAGACTACGGGTTTGCAATCTTCGTGGCTTTGTTCCTGACAAGCAGTCTCTTTTACAGCCAGTTCGTCATCATTCACCTCGAAAACAGCTCGATTCACTATACTGGCGGTCCGATTTTGGGCCGCGTCTTGGCAGCACCCTTCAGGGCTGCTTTGGAGAGCGCCGAGCGTGGCACTGCCACGATGGCCTGGGAGGGCATCTTAGTAGCTGAGTGAGTACACTTTACGCCTGATGGGATAGTATAATCCCCTATAGAACTAAAAACATGTACACTTTTTTGGGGGCTTATATGAACTCAGCAACCAAGGAATGATGCAGGCGGAGCAGCAAATCGAAGCACCCGGCACGGGGCTCGTGGCGCCTTATGGGATGGTTCTGGCAAGTAAACTGACCCCGTTTCAAGCGCTGGCCGCTTCTTATGGCTTATATAGCTCAGCACGGGCGATTGCGACCGGGCACATGGAGTCTTGGTCAGGCAGAAAAGCTGTGGCGTTCCGAGCTGCCCGCCCGAAGTATTTCGCCGCACTCCAGCTGCTTGGGTAGGGTCTTGGGATATTTTCATACTTGGAGGTTTAGGGTACTTTAGAACCCACATGATAACTGTATTTATAAGCCCCTTGAGTCCGCGATCTCCTCGAGTAGGTTATAAGTAGGCTTCTACTTGGGGTTCTAAGTATCCATGAACCTCCAAGCATTCTTTCGCCTTCTGGGGTTTCAGAGCGTCAGAGCGTCGCAATTTGGGAATCGTTTTCACCTAGGCTGTGGCTCCTGATCTCAAGCTTCGGAGAGCTGGCCCTCTTCGCTGTTGTCAGCCGCGTTCTTCACCCCTCTGTGCCCATCATGTTTTTTCTCCTGGCCGCCATGGTCAATAGGCACACTGACGAGGGCACACAGTCCGACTCAAAATGTCAAGCTTGCTGCGCGTCGTTGATCCTTGTGGCAAACTGCATGTTTGGACTGCACACCACGCCCGCCGGCCTGAAACACCAGGACCGCCACGCTGGTGCCGGATGGCCCGAGGCTACTGATATTTGCTTATAAGAACCCTCCCAAAAACAAAAGGTATTCTTCCTCATAAGGGTAATAAAAGGAGCATGCTTTTCATTTTTTTTTTTGGGGGGGGGGGGGTTCTTAAGCAACTAGTCTAGGCTACATTCTTGGTGGTGCGCCTGCTGGCGTTGGTGGGCCTTTGCTTCTTGAACCTGCCAAATGGCTTATTGCCCGTTGCGTCTTTAGGACGTCCCATGGGCTGGCCAGTGCTAGAGGATGAGTTTGTGTCCCCACTGCTCGCCGCTGTCGATGCCGCAGTCAGCTGCGGTGCTGAACTTTTCGCACGCCACGTTGAGAACTGCAGCTTCCTTGGTGTGGAAGACAAGACCCCTGGGTCCACCGCATTCAATGCGGTGGTTGTGGGTTTTGCCATCGTCTGCGTACCGATACAGGTTCTCACCACTGCGGCCCAACTTGCTTGCAACAGCTACTTTCGGACAGGTGCAAAGAACACGGAGTTGGCAGAAGAAGTGAGGCAAAAGGATGCCGAGATTCGCGCTTGGACAGAACACCACTTAGACGTCCTGTACCCAAAACGGGTGGAGGACCGGCATCTGTCCAACTTTGCTTTCGGTTACTGATCGAAAGGAGAGGGCCCTGGGATACTTTCGTCAGAGCTAAGTTCTCAAAGAGTCGATCTCAGCATTCTGTCCCTAAGTGCCCCTAAACCCTAAACCCTAAACCCTAAACCCTAAACCCCAAACCCCAAACCCCAAACCCCAAACCCTAAACCCTACCCTGAAGCCCTCGCAGCCTTGCCTGCAAGGTTGATCTTCCCAACTCGTAGCCTTCTGCCAAGTGAGCTCCTGGAGTTCATATTGAATAGGGGGGTTTTCGAAAATCGGGGTACCCCTTGTTACCCTAAACCCTAAACCCCAAATATAGTAGATTCTCGGAAGCCCCCGTATCTACACTCTCCTGAGTAAGCCGTGTTTTCCTTTTCTTATATGGTGTGGGGTTTAGGGTTTAGGGTTCAGGGTTCAGGGTTCAGGGTTCAGGGTTTAGGGTTTAGGGCTTAGGGTGTTGGGTAAGGAGGAGCCTAGGGTGCCAATATGGTACCTGTGTGGTATAATCGGTTGAGTGCAGGGCGTCGGATTTGCAGATTTGTTTATGTGTATGCGGTTTTGTGGGCCCCTATTTTCCGAAACCCTCAAGCGGGCGTGCAAGCCCTGTGTTTTTTTGCAGTAACACTCCCCCACCCCCCCGCCCCCCCCAAACTCTGTATAAACCCTAAACCCTAAACCCTAAACCCTAAACCCTAAACCCTAAACCCTAAACCCTAAACCCTAAACCCTAAACCCTAAACCCTAGCCCTAAACCCTAAACCCTAAACCCTAAACCCTAAACCCTAAACCCTAAACCCTAAACCCTAAACCCTAAACCCTAGCCCTAAACCCTAAACCCTAAGCCCCACAAGTCGAGCTGCTGAGCGATTCCACGTGGAGTTTTATGCATGGCGACCTCTTTGGCTTCGAGGGCTTTGGATGAAAAACCTCACCAACCCCCCCAAGAACTGCCCGCAGGTTCTAGGGTGCAGGGTCTAGGGCAGGTTAAAGTGTGGTTGAGGGTTTAGTTTAGGGTTTAGGGTTTAGGGTTTAGGGTTTAGGGTTTAGGGTTTAGGGTTTAGGGTTTAGGGTTTAGGGTTTGGGGTTTGGGGTTTGGGGTTTGGGGTTTAGGGTCAGGGCAGGTTAGAGCAGGGTGTAGGGTCTTGGGCTTAGGGCTTTAGTGCCTTTGAAACCCTGGGTGCATTGTCTCGAGGATCCTGCGGCAGATTTCGATTTAGAGCAGGAGTTGGCCAACGAGGCTTGAGGAAGATGGGGGTGTGGGGGTTTAGGGTTTAGGGTTTAGGGGTTTAGGGTTAGGGTTTACTTTTGTTTTTTTGTTGGGGGGGGGGGGGGGGCTCTCACTGTTGAGTTGAGACTTGCGTACAAATTGTGTTAGGGTTTTGGTGGTGAGGGAGCCCGAAACCCCAATTCCTAAACCCTCAAACAGCATCTGGCAGCGACTCTCCGAAGCATGCTGCTTGGGATGAAAGGTTACCTTAGGGTTTCGGGTTTAGGGTTTAGGGTTTAGGGTTTAGGGTTTGGGGTTTAGGGTTTGGGGTTTAGGGTTTAGGGTTCCTTCTCCAGGGGAAAAACACAGTTCAGGCGTGGAGCGAGAGAGCGAGTGAGAGAGAGAGGGAGAGAAAACAGAGAGAGAACCAAAGAAACGGTGTGTGGGTGGGGGGTCGGTATTGGAGGAAGTCCGTTCCCGAAGTATACAGTCCTGGCATGTGCAAGCTGTACATCCCTGTGTATATATGTAAGACACGATCTGTGTGTGTGTGTGTGAGTGTGCGTGTATTGCTCTTGTTTTAGGTGCCCATGTGTGCGTGCTTAAAAGTTCAGCATCGCTAGCCCAAAGTGTCCTATGCATTGCAAGAAATATGTTGTCTCTTGCATGTGGCTCTCAACTTGGAAAGCCGTTTTTGCTACTTTCACAAAGGCCAGCACTCCAGGGACACCGAAATTCCATTCATAGGCCCCATAGTAATCCCACATTCTATCCCCAAATTAAAGCGTATTATATACATAGAAACATATATTTCTATATATATTTCTATATTGTTACAGCCGGCCCCATGCTCCCTAGACCCCATGCTCCCTAGGGTCGATTGTTTTTTTTGCCGTGTCTCTTGGCAGGGTTCTTAAGCGAAAAGTTACTTATCAGCAGCCCTAGTTTACTTGTAGGTTCATTAGGCTACTTCTACCCCCCCCAATTAGCAGTCTACTTCGAACCTACTCAGAGGGCCCAGGGGACTTAGCGGGCTTAGAAGTGCAGTTATAGTTGGGGTTATAAGTCCCAGAACCTGCAAGTAGATCCCCTCCCCAAACCCCCGCTTGCGTCAAGCCTTGTGTTAGCAGCCACTAAACCCTAAACCCTAAACCCTGAACCCTAAACCCTAAACCCTAAACCCTAAACCCGCAGCCACGGGCTCCCGCAGCCACTTGTTCTTGAAAAGCTACTGCAAGCCCCCGAAACCTCAACCCTAAACTCGTAATCCCTCTAAACACTCCTAGAGGGGTTTAGGGTTTAGGGCTCTAAGCCCAGATTAGAAGCCCCTAAAACCCCCATCAACCTGTTCGCCCAAAAAAGACCCCGACACCCCAGACTTTCGGGGGCTTAGGGTTTAGGAATTAACGGGGCTTCAGGGGCCCGATGCAAAAGTTGGACATTTTTTTTGGCACCCTCTTAACACGAATGGACTAGGATAGAGAGAGCCTAAGACAGGGCAGGGCCCATAGATGAGCCCCCCCCCCCCCCCAAACCCCACCCAATGTACTGATATAAAAAGCCCCAAGCCCCAAGCCCTAAGCCCTTAACCCTAAACCCTAAACAACCCTAAACCCTAAGAACTCCCCTGGTTGGGGCACATGGCGGCCAATGCCGGCCTGCGCCCTTCCCGGCGGAGCCAAGCTCCTCGTCAGGGCTTCCTGTGGCGAGGGATTTTGGGGTTTGAGAACCCTAAACCCTAAACCCTAAACCCGAAACCCTAAACCCTAAACCCTAAACCCTGAACCCTGAACCCTAAACCCTAAACCCTGAACCCGAAACCCTAAACCCTAAACCCTAAACCCTACTCGGGGGTTCGGGGTCGAGGCTTAGAGGGTTCAGATTCCGAGGGACCTCTAAACTCATGTCAAAGGCTTCCAGGAGTTCCTCGAAAGCCACTTGAACTGGGAGGTTCACGGGTACATTGTAGGTGGTTTAGGGTTTGAGTTTAGGTTTAGGGTTTAGGGTTTAGGGTTTAGTGTTTAGGGTTTAGGGTTTAGGGTTTAGGGTTTATAGTTGGGGTTAGAAGTACCCGCCAAGAAAGCTTCGGAGAACCTGAGCCCTCGCATCGTGATTCTTTTCTTGCGGGTTGCGGGTGTAGGGGGTGTAGGGTTTTAGCCCCAAACCCTCAACCCTAAAGCCTAAACCTAAACCCTAAACCCAAAATCCAAAGCCCTAAGCCCTAAACCCTAGACCCTAACCCTTAAACCCTAAACCCAGCACCTTACATAAACCCATTACCCACCCGCCCAAAGCCTGAAGTTCGAGGTCCTGGCAGAGCTGGAGCGCCTCAAGGTACGACTTGCTGGCTGGGGTTGGGTTCAGGGTTCAGGGTTCAGGGTTCAGGGTTCAGGGTTCAGGGTTCAGGGTTCAGGGTTCAGGGTTCAGGGTTCAGGGTTCAGGGTTTAGGGTTTAGGGTTTAGGGTTTAGGGTTTAGGGTTTAGGGTTTAGGGTTTAGGGTTTAGGGGCTTAGGGGCTTAGGGGGGGTTTGGGGTTTAGGGTTTAGGGTTTAGGGTTCAGGGTATGTTTGATTGGGCCGTATTTGGGCAGGGCAGAGCTAGGAGTGGGAGCAGTACTCTTAGACCCTTCGACCCCGAACCCCTAAGCCCTAGCCCTCCATCTCCACACCACCTAGGACCCTTAATTCCCTTTTTACAGGGTTTAGGTTCCCTTGTACGACCCTTGAAGCCAAAGAGGGGCACCCTCTATCTATTCCAGGCTACTCTTGGGTCTAGCCGCCGAGCCCTAAAATGACCCGAAATTCGCCTCAGCCGTGCAGCCATAGAGCCCCCCTAAACCCAAACCAACCGCAAATCCCAAAGTCCGAATCCCAAACCGTAAGCCCTAATCCCCAAAAACCCTGTTCAGGGTTTACGGGGCTCAGTGGTTCAGGGTTTAGGTTTTAGGGTTGATGGTTCAGGGTTTAGGGGGGTTTAGGGTTTGTGGTTTCCCGAATTGTATATAAGCCCCTAGTTCCCGGGACCCAAATTATCCGCCTCCGTCTGAAAAAGGCCTGGCGAGCGCAGGCCGTTGGCGTGGAGGCGGAGAGCCACTCGGAGCGACGGGGAACGGATGAGGGTTTTTGGGGGTTTGAGGTTGGGATGTTCCCCCGGAATTCTAGCACCCCCTATTCAAAGCCCTATTAAGGACTGTCAGTGGGTTTTTGGGTTTGGGGTCTACGGGTAGGGGTTTTAAAGGCATTGGTGGTTTCTGAGTTTGGTTTTTAGGTTGTAGGGTTTACCCCAGAAGTCTAAAAGAGACCATGAGCGGTATTTGGTTTTTCGGGTTTGAGGGTTGAGGTTTCAGGCTTTTGGTTAGCAGTTGTGAAGGTCTCCCTCAAGACGCCATTCTGGCACTCGGAGCGGTTTGGGTTGTCTTGCTGTGTGGCCTCTAAACCCTAAACCCTAAACCCTAAACCCTAAACCCTAAACCCTAAACCCTAAACCCTAAACCCTAAACCTTGTGAACCCCTTGAACCAATGAGAAAGCCATCAACCCTAAACCCTGAACCCTAAACCCTAAGCCCTAAACCCTAAACCCTAAACCCTCATCGAAACAGCACCCAGGCTTGGACACAGCCATTGAGGCCGGAGTTCAGCATTGAGGGTTCGTGAGGTTGCGGTTTTGGGGCGGTCTTGGGTTTCAGGTTCTATTTGAAGGGTTTGGGGGTTAGGGTTTAGGGTTTAATGATCTTCAGGGTACTCATAACCCCAAGTATAACTTATAACTGTACTTATAAGCCCCCTAAGTCCCCTAAGTACTCTAAGTAGGTTATATGCAGACTCATAATTGGGGTCATAAGTACCCATGAACCTCCAAGTAGGGTTGAGGGTTGAGGGGCCAGTGTCCGGGGTTGGGGATGAGGGAAAAATCTGATCGCTGTACCGGTCTGACCATCCAGACAAATTTCAGGGAGCACATCATGCTGCAGCCCGGCCTCCCAACGGTGCGGATTGGGAATTCATGGACATGTTGTAGCCATTTGGCTAGATTTCCCACCATAAAGCTTTCATTTCCCCCCTCCCCGCCCCCCCAATTCCACCCACAGAACCAGGAGCCTAAGTAGCGACGATCTATCTCTTGTAAAGTGGAACCTAGACTGCACTACCTTGCCAGAATCGAAGAGGTCACCGTGCTACAGAACTACACCCATCCTATACCCCAATCCCTGAAGCCAAAGCGCCGGGCTGTAAGGATGCGGACTGTGGCTGTCCTTGACTCACATCTGAAACAGGAAGCTTCCCCGCGAGAAAGCCACGGTATTGTTATTATTGTTCCAATTGTTATTGTTGCTGTTCTTAATATGATAGCTATCGTTATGCATGAGTATATGAATGCTCATATAATTGCTTTCGTAACGATAAGTATCACCGATTCTGAGATCGTCCTGTGCGCCTTGGAACCCTAATGCTTGCCGCTGCATGCTGACTTCTGATTAGCAACGCCCCCGCCATCCCCACATCACAGTCTCCCAAGGCAGTTGGCCAAGTGACCCGGGCAAAGATTTGTTTAGGGTTTTAGGGTTTAGGGTTTAGGGTTTAGGGTTTAGGGTTTAGGGTTTAGGGTTTAGGGTTTGTTAAGTGACCCAAACCGTGCTGGAGTCGGATTTGCTAGGTGGCCGCAAAAAGATCTGCTAAGCGACCCGGGCACCAACCCTAAACCCTAAACCCTAAACCCTAAACCCCAAACCCCCCTGCTCAGCGAAACCTCGCAAGGCCCTGGTGTTCGCCCTTCGCTGCCCACCACAGCCGAGGGTGGAGGAGCCCAGTGAGGCACTACCCACTCAGGGGCCTACCCATGAACCCCCAAGTACACCCCAGACCCTAGACCCTATACCCGAAACCCCAAACCCAAAACCCTAAACCCTAAACCCTAAACCCTAAACCCTAAACCCTGTGAGCTCAATCCCTTCCACCGACTGAGAGGCCTGGAAGGAATGGGCATCCCTGGCTGTGGCCTTCGTCGATGCAACGCGACACCAGCGGATTGAGGAGGACTTCTGAGCGTTTGAGGTTTTTAGGGCTTTAGGGCTGAGGGTTTAGTGTTTGAGGGTTTCAGGGTTTTCGGGCTTTATAAGGTCAGGGATTTGGGGTTTAGTGTTTGAGGGTTTTGTGTTTTTAGGGCTTTAGAAGGGTTTGGGGTTTAGGGATTTGCGGTCAGGGTTTAGGGTTTCAGGGTTTTAGGGTTTTAGGCCTAGGCTTTAGGAGTAGGACTCAGGGCTTAGGATGTAAGACTTCGAATATAGGCGCCCCCTGTGGCATCCTTCCTTCGCCTTGACAGGGCCCATGAATGTATTCCAGTCTGCTGGGGAACCCTAAACCCTAAACCCTAAACCCTAAACCCACAACCCTAAACCCTAAACCCTAAACCCTAAACCCTAAACCCTAAACCCTAAACCCTAAACCCTAAGCCCTAAACCCTAAACCCTAAACCCCCTAAACCCTAAACCCTAAACCCTAAACCCTAAACCCTAAACCCTAAACCCTAAACCCTAAACCCTAAACCCTAAACCCTAAACCCTAAACCCTAAACCCTAAACCCTAAACCCTAAACCCTAAACCCTAAACCCTAACCCTAAACCCTAAACCCTAAACCCTAAATGGGCTGGCAAGCTTAAGAGGAGTCGCCTGAAGAGCACGAGGGTGACCTCAGCGGCAGCGACACGCGAGAGAGGGAAGGCTCTGTCGAGGACTGCTGGAACCTTCATGTGGGTGTTGGTAGGGTTTAGGGTTTAGGGTTCAGGGTTAAGGGTTTAGGGTTTAGGGTTTAGGGTTTAAGGTTCTTTGCAGATGCCCCTTTTCTTTTGAACATGGCCACCTGGGCCGATCTGGAACAGTCAGAAATATCTGCTCACCTGGCTGATGGAAAGTTGCGAAGGACAGTAGCGGTTCAGGGCTTCATCTCCCCACATATGACCCACACCCAAACAGCACGCTTCGCAGGACGAACTTCGCGAGCCTCCCCAGGAAGAGGTGGAGGGCGAGGCAGACCATGCCGATGAGGCAGACCTGGAGTTGGAGGGTGAGGCATAGGGGGGCTTTGCCGAAATTGGGGGGGGGGGGGGGGGGGGTACCTTCTTGGGGGGGTGCTTTTTTTAGGGCAACCTACTCTTTTGGAGGGGTCTATATTAGCGGTCCCCTTTTCTCGTAAACCCCCATATGACCCAAAACCCTAAACCCTAAAACCCTGAAACCTTAAACCCTAAACCCTAAACCCTAAACCCTAAACCCTAAACCCTAAACCCTAAACCCTAAACCCTAAACCCTAAACCCTAAACCCTAAACCCTGAGCAGGCGGACATGGAGGTGGAGATGGCCACACATCTTGCCGAGGATGCGCAGGCGGAACGGGAGCTGACGGCACACTTCGAGGAGGAGGAGGAGGAGGCAGAAGTGGAGTCCATCCAGGCCATGGTGTGGTTTAGGGTTTAGGGTTTAGGGTTTAGGGTTTAGGGTATGGGGTTTAGGGTTTAGGGTTTAGGGTTTAGGGTTTAGGGTTTAGGGGATGGGGGGTCCCAGATTGCCTTCTGAAATTGATTAGTTGCTTGCAAAGTTCATAGAACCCGGAACCGCGATGCCTAAGGTTCATCTACACCCTCTTTTTGTAACCCTGCAATGCCAAGGACCTCGTTTCTTGCGTTGTTAAGGGCTCTCGTGTACCACATTGCCGCGCCCTGTATGCTCAACATACACCTACTCGTCGGGAAGTTGCCACTGACACCCGCCGCTTCCAAGTCTGTAACGGCGCGGGAGCTTCAAAATCCTTGGTGATCGAACGTTTTAGGGATTGCAGTATCTGTTGGAAGCCCAAAACTGGCTACCCAGAGAGCTCAATACCCCTTAACAAAGCACCATAGTTTAGATTCTAGTAGGGGTTCTTCATGTTGTTTACTGCAGGTTCTTTGATTAAGGGGGTAATTCTTGGGCTCTTTGGGTACCCCAGTATGGTGGCACCGGCTACCGAGGCGGAGGTATTTCCAGGGCTCTCAAATGACAAATAAGGTGACTCCTGCACCCTGAAAGCTACCCAGATCCTTAATAGACTTAAGTTCCCATACAATATTCACGAACCCAAAGCATGGAACCACATTTAAGGCGTAAGTGTAAGCTTTGTGCAGACTCAGGAAACGGTGCTCAAGCAAGCAACCAAGTACATGTTCTCCCTGAACCGCAACTGAGAACCAGTAGGTAAGTCCTCTGAACCAGAGGTGGAAGGTAAGGCACGGCTATACCTCAACGCTTAGGGTGTCTAGGCCTTAGGGTTTAGGCTATTAGGGTTAGTTGTACCTCCCTGCTTCATTTGTTTTTGGGGGGAGAGCCGCACTAAAACCAATCCGGAAACCCCAAAACCTTATTCCCTTCTGAGCCGTTACGCGGGCTCCAAGGACTCTTGCTTCCAGGCTTCTTGGGCCAGAGGCCATACTACATAAGGTTTTGGGGGCCTAATTCGCGCCTAAGGGACCCTTAAGGCCCGAAGCCTTAAACCCTAAACCCTAGCCCTACACACCCTAACCCCTAAGCCAACCCAAACCCCAAACCCCAAACCCTAAACCCTAAACCCTAAACCCTAAACCCTAAACCCTAAACCCTAAACTGTAAACCCTGAGGGTTCCCCGCCAAAAGGTTCCAGGACCGGTCGCGCAAGCTCCGCCCTCGCTGGGCGCTGCTGGCGCTGAGCCAAAGCAGCAGGAGGCGCGAAATTTGCTACTAGGGTTTAAGGTTTAGGGTTTAGGGTTTAGGGTTTAGGGTTTAGGGTTCAGGGTTTATGGTTTAGGGTGTAGGGTTTAGGGTTTAGGATGGTAGGCCCTTGGGACATTTCGTCTTTCCTTCATTGGGTTCAAGAGGACCATACTCAGGAATATTTGCCGAGGGTTTTCAGGTCCATCCTAGTTGCTTAACCTTGGGGCCGACATGAACCCTAAAATTGGGGTCATATACCCTATACTACTAGAATTCCTATTAAGGTATATGAACCATAAACCCCTTTAGGGTTCATTTCGTCCCCAAGGAAGACCTCACCAATAATCGAAAATGTTCTTCCTTGCAAGGGCAATATAGGAAGTAGGGTTTAGGGTTTAGGCGGTTTAGGATTTGGGGTTTTGGGGGGTTCTTAAGCACATCGTAGTTTGCAGGGCTTCCGGCAGCTGAGGGGTTGAGACTTTATAGGGGTTTAGGGTATTTAGACTTTATAGGGGTTTGGGGTGCGTAGAGATTGGGTTGGGGGTTGGGGGGGGGGGGGATGGGGACGTTGAAGGTTATTCGTGTACGGTTTGGTTTAGAATGCAAGGGACATGGGGGGTTTCCAGACCTTAGGGGGTTAGGCTTTATAGGGTTTAGGGTTCAGGGTTTGGGGTCTTCAATTTACATCTTAGGTTGGGATGTTCCCCTCGTGTTCTGACAGTCCTCAATAGGGATTATCATGGGGGGGGTACTAGAATCCCAATTCAGCACTGCTAGTATAAGGGCGACATCCCAATCCTGAACCCGGAGGATGGTAGAGCCAAGGTTTTCCCATTCTTTTACCTTTTGAAGCCCCGAGAAGTGGGGCTTGGGAGCCTGGCATCAGCATTCAAAATTTCACGGGTTCGGGGCTGGATCTGTGCATGGTTTTATACCCTAAACCCTAGCCCTGAACCTTAAACCCGAAACCCTAAACCCTGTCCTTGGGGCTTCGGGGCTTCACCCTTTTAGTTCTCCCCGGCGAGGCGCCCCGCCAGGCATTCTACGCTCAACTCGGCGTACGGCTCCGCCACTTGGGAGAACTGCGAGGGTCGATAGCCCAGGTGGCACCGAATCACTTTGTGGGTTTAGGGATGTTTAGGGCTTAGGGTTTACGGTTTAGGGTTTAGCGATTGTGGGTTTAGGGTCTCCCCCCCAAAAAAAGAAACATGCCCTTATTATGATGTGGTCAGTGTTAAGTCTTAAGTTGATGGCGCCAAACCTTATACGCCTTCTACGCGAAACCACAAATATACCCTCGATGTACACGAAACGTTAAACTCTGAACCATATACCCTAAACTCTAAGCCCTATGCCCCACACGCTAAAGCTTCGGGTTTAGGGCTTCGGGCTTATAAGCTTAGGGTTTAGGGTTTCGGGTTTAGGTACCGGAGAGCTGAGGCAAAAGGGAGGTGGTGCCTGAGCGCGTGGAGCCTCTGGACCCTGTCAGCGGACCTCCCCGTGGACCTGCGGGGCAAGTGCTGGAGACTGGGCAACAAAGTTCCTTAGGGGTACTTGGGAAAGATTTTTTTAATTTTTGGGCACTCTATATAATTCCTAAGAAACAGCTAAAACCATGATTTTTGCTATTTTGGGGGCACTATAATTCCTGAGAAACAGCTAGAATTTTATGTTCTGCTAGGGTTCCAAGTTCAGTACAGGTTCCAGCAGCTTGGATCCTCGGTAGCCTAGTGGCGCCCTTTTCCCTTGTTCTTTTTTTTGGGGGGGGGAGCTCTTGGCTCCCTTATAAAGCTACCAACCCCAAAAAGGGGGGGCCCTTGTTATGATATGGCTCCTGGGCTGCCAAGGATCTGTTGGTGCCTCCGCCTCTGCTGATTCCGGATGTCGGATGCAGAGACGTGGAAGACGTGGGAGACCTGGTGGACGAGCCCTGCCTGCACCCGCTGGACGTGCCGAGGCTGCAAGCCAGTACTACTTCGGAGTTCACCTTTTTGTTAATGCCTTTTTTATGGTTTATAGTAGGGTTTTTTGGTTTTGCATGTAGTCCTACTACAAAGACAAGGTTGACTGTTTTCGGGCTAGGGTATTCAGCCCCTATAAACGCCGCCGTCAGCAGAATTTCTGGCATGTGTCTGAAGTCCAACCCCCCCCCCCCCGGATTAGGGTTTAGGGTTTAGGGTTTGCCTCCTGTGTTTAGAATTGCTCTGCCCTTGAGAGGCAGAAAAAGCGCAGGAGCACTGCGCTAGCCCACGCCGCCAGGGCCACAACCAGGCCCGGAAATGGACGACTTGGGAAGCTTTCCATGCCGAGCCAACAAAAACCCCGTAATTCTGATTGTTCAGCCCTTAGCTTTTTCCTTCCGGAAACCTACTTGTGGCGTCCCTCGACAACTAAAAACCCCAAACCCTAAACCCGGCCCAGCACCCCTCACTTCTGTTGGGGCAGGCGGGTGCAGTCGACAAGCCCCAGTGCCATTTTCGGGGGGGAGGGGGAAGTTTGGCCCGCAGGGGTGGGGGAGGGGGAAGTTGGGGGGGGGGGGGGGTTGGTGGGGGGTGGGGGGGGGGGTGGGGGGGGTGTGGGGGGGGGTGGGGGGGGGTGGGGGGGGTGGGGGGGGGTGGGGGGGGGGGTGGGGGGGGGGGGGGGGGTGGGGTGGGGGGGGGGGAGGGGAGGGGGAAGTTCCCGAAGTTGGGTTTAGGGCTTAGGGGTACTTATTTCGGATGAGATTAGTTTGGCACATACAGACTCCATACGCATGCAGCCCGAAACCGTTCTACTCGGAAAGTGCTTGAGATTTCAATCTTGGGGTTACATGGTCCCGCAATATGGGCCCTTAAAAGGGAACCCCTTTTGTACCCCTTATATACACCCCAGAAAACTAAGGGCCCGTTCAAGCCCTAAACCCTAAACCCTAAACCCTAAACCCCAAACCCTAAACCCTAAACCCCAAACCCTAAACCCTATACCCTAAACCCTAAACCCTAAACCCTAAACCCTAAACCCTAAAAACCCTAAACCCTAAACCGGCTCAGATGGCCCCCGACCTCGTGCCCGTCCCGGAGCCGCCAGAGCTGGCGCCCTTATTGGCACCCGAGGATGCGGAGGTACGGTTGGAGGCGCGGGGGTGGGGGTTTAGGGTTTAGGGTTTATAAGGGTTTAGGGTTTTGGGTTTTGGGTTCAGGTTTTAGGGTTTAGGGTTTAGGGAGTTTAGGGCTGAACAATCGGAACGCCTCCGCAAGGACAAGAGTCCCGAATCCCTTGAACTTGCCGCTTGTTGGTTCATGCCCCCCCCCCCCCCCCCCCGCGACACTTTCACAGTAGGAAGCTGTCGTTTTGGGAATTGAACTCTCATCTCCAAACCATCAAAGGGGAAAGCCTCGCAAACCCTCAATCCTAAACCCTAAACCCTAAGTCCTGATCCCTGAATCCTAAACCCTATATCCTAAACCCTAAACCCTAAACCTTAAACCCCTAAATCCTCAATCCTAAGCCGCCTCAGATGGCCCCCGGCCTGGTGCCCGTCCCGGAGCCGCCAGAGTTGGCGCCCTTGGTGCCTGAGCCTGCAGAGGTGCGATTGCGCAGGGTTGGGTTTCGGGTTTAGGGCTAGGGTTTAGGGTTTAGGGTTTAGGGTTGGAAAATCGGAATGCCTCCCAAATGACAACAAGAATCCCAAATCCCTTGAACCTGCCGCTAAGTCTCCGCTAAGTCCTCAAGCCTCAGCCGCCTCAGATGGCCCCTGGCCCGGTGCCCGACCCGGAGCTGCCAGAGTTGGTGCTCTTGACGCCCGAGCCTGCAGAGGTACGATGACACAGGGTGTGTAAACACTGGCTTAGGGTTGAGGGTTTAGGTTTAGGGCTTAGGGTTTAGGTTTAGGGTTTAGGGTTTAGGGTTTGGGGTTTGGGGTTTGGGGTTTGGGGAGGGTTCAGAGTTTAGGGTTTAGGTTTAAGTTTAGGGTTTGTAAGGGTGTAGCGTGTATAGGGGTTAGGGGTTGAGGTTCAAACGTCTAAACGTGTCGCGCCACGGAGCGGCTCGATCTGCAGAAGGTGTTTTTGTTCCCTAAATTTACTAAAGCCTGCACACTAAACCCCAAACCCTAAACGAGGCATCTTAAACCCTAAACCCTAAACCCTAAACCCTAAACCCTAAACCCTAAACCCTAAACCCTAAACCCTAAACCCTAAACCCTAAACCCTAAACCCTAAACCTAAACCCTAAACCCTAAACCCAGTTCCTCTGAGCGCCCGAAGTAGCTCTTTGGGCTCCTTCTGGGGATTGAGGGTTTCAGGGTCGACAGGGAGGCTGCCTCTGTCGCCGCCCAAAGGGATCCTATTTATTCACATGCCCGGAATGCGGTTCAGGGTTTGGGGCTTAGGGTTCAGGGTTTAGGGTTTAGGGTTTGGGGTTGAGGGTTCAGGGTTTAGGGTACCCGGATGGGCTATTAGGCCCTACAATCCCCATAGTCAACCCTATAAAGACCTTGTTTAAGAGGCTATAGGGTATAATCGCCCATGCCCATGCAGGCGCTTGTTGGTATATGTACCCGGAACACGTTCAAAGCTCGAAGCTTTGTCCTGCAATGGTTTATGCAAGAAATGTGTCCCCTTACTACAGGAGAATCCCTGTGAACCCTCAACTCTCAACCCTAAACCCTAAACCCTAAACCCTAAACCCTAAACCCTAACCCCCAAACCCCAAACCCTAAGCCCTAAACCCTCAACCCTCAACCCTAAACCCTAAACCCTAAGCCCTAAGCCCTAAACCCTAAACCCAACCTACGTCAGATGGCCCCCGGCCTGGTGCCCGTGCCCGAGCCACCGGAGCTGGCGCCCGAGCTGGCGCCGGAGTTGGCGCCGGAGCCGCCGGAGGCGCCCTTGGAGGGGTTTAGGGTTTCGGGTTTAGGGTTTAGGGTTTAGGGTTGAGGGTTTAGGGTTTAGGGTTTAGGGTTTAGGGCTCGCCGTGAGCTACTTTAGTGTATCATAAGTAGGGTCATAATATGTTGATATATAGCCTTCTTTCGAAGTACTGACTCTACCCATCAAAAGAATCATACCCATGAACCTTCCACTCCCGAAGAAAGGATTGCAAGGGGCGCAACATACCACCCTTACACCCCCCCCCCTGGCTCCCTGTGGTTGAGGGGATCGAGCGATTCAAATGCTTCGTGCTTTGCACTTGACGTCAAAGCCTAGGTCCTAGATCTTCCCTAAACCCGAAACCCTAAACCCTAAACCCTAAACCGAAGGTCGAGACAGGGTTTGGCTCTGGATCGACCGAAAACCCTAAGCCCTAAACCCTCAAACCCTAGTCATGGTAGCGCCTTACCATGAATCCCTCATAATCTCAGCACATGTATACCCAAAGCCTTTAAGGGTGGGGTTGCGGGTTTAGGGTTTAGGGTTTAAAGGTTTACGCTCGAAATAGCCCCAGCGCCTCAGATGGCATGGCTTTTGGGCCCCTATAGAAAGCCTTAATATGAGAGTCCTTAGCCTTAGGGCTGGGAGCCCCTTATAGCCCTTGACTCCATACTTGGAGGTTCAGGGTACTTCTAACCCTACTTGTAACTGCACCTTTAAGCCCCCTAAGTCCCCCAAAATCCTCTAAGCATTCTAATGGGGGCCTAAACCCCAAACCCCAAACCCCAAACCCGAAACCCCAAACCCCGAACCCCAAACCCCAAACCCCAAACCCGAAACCCCAAACCCCAAACCCCAAACCCCAAACCCTGCCCTCAAGATGCCACCTGGCCTGGCGCCCTACCCGGAGCCGGTGGACTCACCCTCGAAGTCCGAGCCTGCAGAGGTGCGGTTTAAGGCCCGGCTGGAGGGTTGGGGTTTAGGGTTTAGGGTTTAGGGTTTAGGGTTTAGGGTTTAGGGTTTAGGGTTTAGGGTTTAGGGTTTAGGGTTTAGGGAGTCGTCCGAGGGTTGAACGTTTGATTATTTTGTTTTTTTTTTCTTTTTTTGTGTGGAGGGGGGGGGGGTATCGAGGTGTTTAGGGCTTGTGCCAGAGACTATGGGCACAAGTGAGGATGCGGGGGTCATAAGGTTGGGCACAAGGACTGAAGGGCCTCAAAATTTCAAGACTCGCTGACCCTAAGCCCTGGTTGGCCTAGACCCAAGCAGCTAAGACCCGGCTTAGGGTTTAAGGTTTAAGGTGTAAGTAAGGTGTAGGGCTCCAGGAGGTTTTGGGACCCTTAAACCTTAAACCCCAAACCCTAAGCCCTAAACCCAAAACCTCCTCAGACGCCCCCTGGCCTGGAGCCTGCCCCGGAATCTGGGGAGTCGGCGCCCTCGGCGCCCGAGCCCGCGCAGGTGCGCTCTCTCGGTACTCCGGTCCCTAACCCGGGTTTAGGGTTCAGGGTTAGGGTTTAGGGTCTAGGATACCTACATAGTTTTTTCTTGGGCCCTAACGCTACTATATAGGAACCCCTCTATAAGGCCCAAGTATATATCAAGGTACATGGACCCTTAGGGTAACATTCAATATATGTTTTCCCCTTGTAGGGTTTAAGGGTTGTAAGGGTTTAGGGGTTATGCCCATTGTAGCAAAAAGGGTTGAGGGTTTGGTGAAGGTTCAGGGTGCTGAGGGTTTAGGGTTCAGGGTCTGGGTTGAGGGTTTAGGGTTCAGGGGGTTCGATGGTTGGGACCTTTTTCGGGTCTTCGCCTGGAACCCCGCCCCGAAACCCGACTCCGACTTCGAAGCCGCAAGCTCCTCAGCCCCTAAACCCTAAGCCCTAAGCCCTAAACCCTAAACCCTAAACCCTAAACCCTAAAGGCCCTCAACCCCCCAGCCGCTCCAGACGTCCTCCGGCCTGGCGCCCGTCCCGGAGTCGGAGGAGTCGGCGCCCTCGGCGTCTTCGGCGCCCGAGCCGGCAGAGGCGCGACCGGTCCCCAGGGTTTAGGGTTTAGGGTCTAGGGTCTAGGGTCGAGGCTTATGTTTAGGGTCCCCGGCATTAAAACATGGACCTTCTGGAGTTTGGGGTTGTGGGTTTTGGGGTTTGGGGTTTGGGGTTTAGGGTTTGGGGTTCAGGGTGTAGGGTTTAGGGTTTTGGGTTTTTTCCAATATACACTTCGCAGGTCTAGGGATTCGGGGGCCTTTGGGGGTGCGCGGGGGGGTGGGGGGGGGGGGGGGGGTGGGTGTTGGCATGAGCCAGTCCCTTTCTTGGTGTTCCAAAACCTCGAGGTTTACATCGGCCCCTTGTCTTGTGGTAGTTTAAGGTTCGGATGCCGGAAGCTATGTCTTCATGGTAACCCAAAGCCCTAAACCCCAAACCCCACGAGGTTGTGTAGGGGTTAGGGGTTTGGAGTCTAGGGTGCCGATCAGAGAGGACCGTGTTTAGGGCTTAGGGGTTATGCATAGAGGGTGAAGTTAGGGTTTGGGGTTTAGGGGTTTGGGGCTTGGGGTTGAGGGTTGAGGTCTGTTGGGCTTAGGATTAACCAGGTGTTCGGGGCTTTCTGTCTTGGCTTGAACCAAGAGGATTGTACTTACGAGTTCTTGCAGAGAATTCTTTACAGCACCAACCGTGCCAGCCTGGTTCTTAGGTAGGTCCCCAAAATGAACGCACCCCAAACCCTTCAACCCCCCAACCCCTAAACCCTAAAACCTAAACCTTGAATCCTGAACCCTAAACCCTAAATCCTAACCCCTAAATCCTAAACCCTAAACCCAAAAGAAGGCTCCCTGGACTCCCTCACTGTGGCGCACCGAAGAAGCGCCCCCAGCCACGGGCCGTGACTGGCGACCTTCCTTGGCACCACTTTTGTTCCTTTGTGAGGTGTAAACTTGGGGATAGTTGGAAATAGTTCTTAATTGTTGGGTTCTTTAATTCCGAAGAAACAGCTAACATTTTCATGTTTGCTAGGGTTCCAAGTTCAGTATAGCAAAGGGTGTAGGGTTTATAGGGTTTGGGGTTTAGGGTTTAGGGTTTAGGGTTAGGGGTTTAGGGCAAATTCCGGATAGGCCTCAATCCTGAAGGCAACTGGCGCAGCCGACCCCGGCGCAGCCCAGCAAAGGAAAAGCAGCCCGGCACCGCGGCGCCTACTGCGGAGGAGTGGAGGGCTCATTTGGTTTGGGCTTTAGGGGTTCAGGATTCAGGGTTTAGGGTTTAGGGTTCAGGGTTCAGGGTTCAGGGTTTAGGGTTTAGGGTTTAGGGTTTTAGAGTATCGGGCGCTTGGGGTTTGGGGCCTCGATTTGGAGGTTCATGGGTACTTATAAGTAGGGTTACAAGTGCCCACAATTTGTTTACAGCCATATGGTTGCCCTACTTTCATTTTTAGCTTTAACCCTAATTTAAAGTACCCACGACCCGAGAACGCAAAAGCCCAAAAGCAACACCCCTCCTGAGCTGAAATCTCCCAAACCCCCGAAAGCTGAAACGCCCTGGATCGCGGGTCTTGAAAGAACGCCAAATCCGTACCCTAAGGCTCTAAGGCCTCTGATTTTAGGGTTTTTGGGCCAAACGGCCTTCTTATTTCAGGTTTTCGGGGGGGCCATTTTGAGCCTCAGGGTTAGGCTCAGTGTTTAGGGCACCCACGCAAGCCGCTCGAACGAAGAGGATGCGGCCAACTCCGCGCAAGCGCAGGATGACGTGGAGACGACGAAGGCAATCGGCTGTAAGCTGACTTGGAGCCTCATGGGTACTTAGAACCCCAATTAGAAGCCTACTCATAATCTACTTAGAGGACTTAGGGGACTTCGGGGGCTTCTAGGTACAGTGATAATTGGGGTTATGCGTACCCTGAACCTCCCAGTGCGGTTCTATGGAGGGTAAACATGGTTAGGGTACTTGTAAGGATACTTACAAGTACCTTTAGGGTATGGATCTTAGGGGCTTGCCAGAAGTTGGGAGACGTGGATTTTGGGGTTTGGGGTTTGCCATACTTGGCGAGATGTGAGGGTGCAAGGGCGACGGATAGGTTCATCACAGCCTTCTTAAGCCCTTCTGTATTCTGCAGTCCTCATCAACACAATATGTAACCCTAAACCCTAACTCCCCAGACCCTATCAACCCCTTAGCCCTCAGTAATTCCTGACCCGAAACCTTAACCCTGAACCCTAATCCCTAAACCCGAGAAGCCCTAGTGTTTGGGATTCAAGGGTTTCGAGCTTCGCCGGGTTTAGAGTTTAGGGCTTCGGGTTTCGGGTTCAGGGTTCTTTCCGTGAGGCCCTTCAATCTCCGCTGCCTTCGCAAGTGCTTTCTTTTCCCGTGGCTTCGGCTGTGTGATTAAAAGCAACCACGAGACCTGGACCAACAAATGCGCAGCACCCTCATCTTCAAAGGGTCGCAGCCGTGGCTCAGTGAACCCTAAACCCTAAACCCTAAACCCTAAATGCTAAACCCTAAAACCCCAAGACCCTAAACCCTAAACCCTACACCCTAAACCCTAAACCCTAAAACCCTGAACCCTAACCCTGAACCCTGAACCCTAAACCCTAAACCCTAAACCCTAAACCCTAAAGCCTCAGCCCTGAACCTGAACATGCAGTTCGGAGGAAGAGGATGTGCGCAACTCCTTGCAGCCGGAGGCAGAGCTGGAGACGGCGAAGGCCATGTTCTGTCTGAGGGCTTGAAGATTGTACGTCGGGTCAGCCCTAAACCCAACCCCTAAACCCTAAACCCTAAACGACGAGCAGCCCTACTTGGAGGTCTAATTGGGTACTTTTAAGCAGGATCTAGGGTTTTGGGTTTAGGGTTCAGGGTGTACTTGTTTTAGGTTTAGGGTTCAGGGTGTACTTAAGAGTAGGGTTACAAGTAGGGTAACTATGGTTATATCCTTATTTAGGGTACTTACAACCCTTTGCCGCCATTACTGCAGTGCGCCTTAGGGTGGTTACATGGTCCGGTCGCTAAATATGGTCCCTTGCCTTTTTGAGAAGAGTTTTTGGGAATCCATGGCTTTGGAGTGGTTAGGTCCTTGTGACATTTGAGGTTTTGCGTCTAGGGCATTCCTCTTACTCCAACAATATTGCTTACTCTCAGGACCGTTCTTACGATAAGTACTACTGAGTACTGCTAGTATTCTTGGTACTTGTAGGTTCGCTAGTAGTTATATTAGGGTTAAAGTACCCTAGATGACGAAACAACCATAGTTACCCTGCAGGATGTTCCCCCTTTATACTAACAGTCCTTAATAATTAGGGGGTATTGCAATCCCTGTGAGAATAAGGAACATCCCAAGCTACCTTACTTACTTCCACGTACTCAAATGAACCTCCAAGTAGGGGTCTAGGGTTTCATGGCTTGGGGCATCTAGTGGCTCTTAAAGGGGTTTAGGGTTTTCAAGTCTTGGTTGAGGTCGGGGTCTGGGGTTTCCGCAATTTGCCGGGTGTGCGTTTAGTTGTTGCTGGGCTTTGTTGGGGGTGAACCCTGCATGAGCCCTATACGAGCTTGGGGGTTCAGTGCTGCTGCTGCTGCTGCTGCTGCTGCTGCTGCTGCTGCTGCTGCTGCTGCTGCTGCTGCTGCTGCTGCTGCTGCTGCTGCTGCTGCTGCGCTTCAGGTTTTTCGGGTTTAGGGTCTAGGGCAACCCTAAACCCCATACCCTAAACTCCCTAAACTAGGGCTTTCGGGCAGTCCAGCACCGGCAAGCCCCTAATCAAGATGAGGCGACCCTACCAGCTTCCCAGCGAGCCCAAGGCTGCAAAGACGCATAGCCCCAACCATCCCCCCCCCCCAAAAAAAAAAAAAAGAAAACAAATCATGGTTCTAAAAACACACAAAGAAAGAAATCAAAAGGAACACCAACCGAACCCTGAACCCTAAATAGACCCGAACCCTAGACCCCTAAACCCTAAACCCTCAACCATAAATAGACCCGAACCCTGGACCCCTAAACCCAGGAGAAGCCCATCGAGTCCCAGATCGAGGAGCTGAGGCTGCTTCGCGAAGGGCGCCTTTGCTCGCGAAGGGTTTGTGAGGGTTTAGGGTTTAGGGTTTAGGGGTTTAAGGGCTTAAGGGTTTAAGGATTTAAGGGTTTAAGGGTTTAAGGGTTTGGGGTTTAACAGGAGGGTTTCAGGGTTTTGGGGTTAGGGTTCAAAAGTGTTTGGGCTTTTGGGTTTGGTTTTTGTTTGGCTTGAGGCTCGCTAACATTTTTTTCACGGGTTGGGGGTTTCAGGTTATAAGGGTTGGCGGTTTCAGGTTTTAAGGGTTTGAGGTTTAAAAGTTTTAGGGTTCTAGGGATAGATAAGGGGTCTTTTGGGTTTAATCAATTTGCCACAGCACGGAGCTATTTCACTGATTCCGTTGGGGTTTAGGGTTTAGGGTGTAGGGTCCAGGGCTTGAGTGGTTCGAGTTTAGTAACTACCACAGAACCTTCTGTAAATCTTAAGTCTTACACTCCCACAGGTACCCAATAGAATCCCTTAAAGGGATTTTATAGGGCCTTCATTCCCTCATTCCCTACTGAGAACCAGACGGGTTTTTGGGGCAGTCAGGCACCGGCGAGCGGGCGACTTCGACCAGGCAGCGGGGCTTCGGGGTTTCAGGCTTAAGCGTTGGAAGCTTGGAAGGCCTAAGCCCTGAACCCTGAACCCTAAACCCCAAACCCCAAACGCTAAACCCTAAACCCTAAAGCCTAAACCCTAAACCCTAAACCCTAAACCCTAAACCCTAAACCTTAGCCCTAAACCCTAGACCCTAAACGAGCCGTAAAGCCCCTGATGCTTGAGGTTTTTGTTTTTTTGGTAAAGGCTTCTAGGGTTAGGGTTAGGGTTTAGGGTTTAGGGTTTAGGGTTTTGGGTTTTGGGTTTTGGGTTTCTGGCTTGGGTTTCGGAACTTCTAGGGCATGGACAGCTCGGGTCATCAGCTTGAAAACTTGAAGAACATCAGGCCGTGATGTCCATGAACCCCCAGACTCCGACCTCAACCAAGCCCTGAAACCCTACTTGGAGGTTCATGGGTACTTATAACCCCAATTATAAGTCTACCTATAACCTACTTAGAGGACTTAGGGGACTTAGAGGGCTGATAAATGCAGTTGTAATTGGGGCTGTAATTGGGGTTATAGGCACCCTGAAGCTTCAAGGAAGCCTCTATATGCCCTCAAGCCTAACCCCCTAGATGCCCTGAGCCCTGATACCCTCAACCACTACTTGGAAGTTCATTTGAGTACGTAGAAGGAGGGTTATAAGTAGGGTACCTATGGCTATCACCTTGTTTAGGGTACTTGTTTATGACCCTGCGTAAACATACTAATGTATCTTCAAGTAGCCCTAAACCCTAAACCCTGTAAACCCTAAAATCTCAGAGCCTTAAACCCGAAAACCCTAAACTGTTCAAGTTTAGGGGTTTGCCCTAAACCCCAAACCCGAGTTTCTGAACCCCTAGACTGGCAAGAGCACTGCAATGTTTGTAGGAGTCTTGGGGTCAGTAGACAGAGAAGTCAAGCCCCTTCAAGGAAGAGGGGCTTAGGGTTTAGGGTTTAGGGTTTTGTGTTTAGGGTTTTAGGGTTTCTCGTATCAAAGTGGTATTCCTTAGCTAGCGGGTCTTACCCTCTCTGGGTAATTCGGCCCTTCTTGATAGGCCGCCAAAGACCAGCGACCCAAAACCCTGAACCCCACAATCCCATTCTGCGGAAACCTATTTGAGTTTCGTCCTTTTGCCGGTCGTATGCAAACCCTACTATATATCCGTCAGTTGATGAAGTCGGGACCTTCCCTCTCGCCTTGGAGGCGAGGCAATGGAATGCCGTTTGCACGTTTCACGTGCTTTGGAGCAAGTTCAGAAGGAAGACCCCGAGCAATTCGGTCATCTCGGCGTGAATGAGGAAGCCATCGATTGCCTCGAGGAGCAGCATCGGAGAAGGCACGAATGCCTATCAAGCCTTTCTGGGGCAACAGGACGAGCCGACTTGCGACCGTATGCTAGAAGAGGCCAAGTCAAGAAAGACTGGCCTGTGTTATCTCGCGATGCCACCGGCGCTACAGACGGGCAAGTCTCGGGGGTTTGGGCAGTTCTCTAAAATGGGTTCTCGGTTTGGGGTCCCTAAAGCCCTACACCCTTAACTGCCCGCCCTAAATCCTATAAACCCTAATCCCTAGACCCCCAAACCCTAAACCCCAGACCCCTAAACCCCTATAAACCCTAAAACCCAAACCCTCAAACCCTATCCCCCAAACCATTAGGCCCCTAAGCCTCTAAACCCTGAACCCTGAACTCGAAGCCCCCAAACCCTATCACCCCCAAACCCTAACCCCTACAACCCACGAACCTTAAACCCTAAACCCCAGAAAGACAGGTCAAGTAAGAACTCCGAAACATAAAACCCTGAACCCTAACCCTGTATAAACCCTATAAACTCCCCAATTCCCCACGCCTAAACGCCAGGCTAAACCCCCAAACCCTAACGCTAAACCCGAACACCTAAACACTAGCCCTAGAACCTAAACCCTAAACCCTAAACCCTAAACCCTAGCCCTAAACCCCAAACCCTAAACCCTAAACCCAAAACCCTAAACCCACAAAAAGCCAGGCCAGGGAGGCGGCTGCGGCGCTGGAGTTGCTGGCGCCCAGCGCTGAGACGAGGCTCAGGCTCGCCGTAGAGCCTTGGTCCGCAGTTGTCAGGGCCTTTTTGCGGGTTTGTTGGGGTTTAGGGTTTAGGGTTTAGGGTTTAGGGTTTAGGGTTTAGGGTTTAGGGTTTAGGGTTTAGGGCTTTTTGGGTTTTTTTTGGGCTTTTGGGGCGTCAGGGTGCAATTAGGGTTCAGGGCTTCTTTGGGGGCTTCAATTATGAGGGCGTTTAGGCTGCAATTAAGATTTAGGGCGTATTTGGGTTTTTTGAGTCTTTTGTCGGGGCTTTTTAGGGCGTTTGGGTCTTAAAGAGAGAGAGAGAGAGAGAGAGGGAGAGAGAGAGATGGAGAGCGAGGGAGAGAGAGAGAGAGAGAGAGAGGGAGAGATAGAGGGAGAGATAGAGGGAGAGATGGAGGGAGAGATGAGGGAGAGATAGAGGGAGAGATAGAGGGAGAGATAGAGGGAGATATAGAGGGAGAGATAGAGGGAGAGATAGAGAGAGAGAGAGAGGGAGAGATAGAGGGAGAGATAGAGGGAGAGCGAGAGAGAGAGAGAGAGAGCGGGAGAGGGACAGAGCGTAAACCTCGTACTCTTCACACTACCCAAAGGAAGCAGAACAGTCGGTTGGATTTTGGCGCTTTACCCTAAAACGGCTTGAACTTGAAACCCGTAACTGCTTTGTCGTTGTTGGCTTCTTTTCTTGGAGGTTAGTGGGATGGATTCTGTAAGAATACGCATCTATCTGTAAAGGGGAATCCGCATTGAGAGCAATTCTTTTTTCAGTTCTACAATTTTGAGATTGAGTCTTTGCAGCCTGCCGCTTTTTCTGCTGGGATTCGTTTAGGGTGTAAAAGGCTTTCCCTAAATAAAGCCTAAACCCTAAAACCAAAACAGGGCATTAAGGGGTTCGACCATGAGCCGAGGCACGCCTGGAGTGCGGGGGCCAGGACAAGGGTCCTGAGCACATGGTTTAGGGTTTAGGGCTTTGGGTTTTGGGTTTAGGGTTCAAAAGCCAAACTTCGTTGGCTTGGGCCGAAGACGCAGGATTCAGTCGGGCGTTTCCGGGATGAGATTGGGAGAGCTCCCCTGAAATTCGGGTGCCCGTGTCTCAGTGGTTCTCCCCTTACAATCTTTGATTGATACCTCTTAATGGAGGAAGATAACACACCCCTAAACCGTAAACGGAACTCCCGCTAAGCATGCGCTCAACTCGTCAACCCGCAAGCTGAAATCCTAAGCCTTCTAAACCCTAAACCCCAAACCCTAAACCCTACATTCAACCGCAAAGGACCAGCAGGCCCTCGAGGAGCTGAAGCAGGTCCGCGAGCTCGCCGAAAGCAGCGGCGAGTCACTCGGGGAGGCTCTGCTTGGCTTTAGGGTTTAGGGTTGAGGGTTTAGGGCAGAGGGCTTAGGGCTTTGGGTTTAGGGTTTAGGGTTTAAAGGGTTTAGGGCTTTCGGGCTTCAGGGCTTTAGGGCTTTAGCGTTTAGGGTTCAGGGTTCAGGGCTTACGGTCTCCAGGGTTTAGGGTTTAGGGCTTCAGGGTTTAGGGTTGTAGGGTTGAGGGTTTTTAGGATCTACAGGGTTTTAGGGTTCAGGGCTTAAGGTTTAGGGTCTAGGGTTTAGGGCTTCGGGTTTATAGGCTTTCGGGTTTAGTTGTAGGGTTTGCGGTGTGTTTGGGGCGGGTGTAGAGGCTTGGTTGCCCAGGTGGTACATACTCTTTTCCCTCTTTTTGGTTCGAGGTTCCCTGATAACGGAACCAACCCCTACAGCCCTAAACCCGAAACCCTAAGCCCTAAACTCCCCACAGAGGGTACGTACCCTTCTCATACTAGAACAATATATGGTTAATTACTGGTAAAGTAACGAGCACCACAACGAAGGGTACCCTTCTGATGATATAGCAGTATGCCCTAAACCCTAAACCCTAAACCCTAAACCCTAAACCCTAAACCCTAAACCCTAAACCTGGGCTGCCAAGGAGGGCTCTCTGTAGTTCTCAAAGGCTTGGGTTGGGATTCTAATGGACCCATAGGTTTGTTTGAGTTACCCTAAACCCTAAACCCTAAACCCTAAACCCTAAACCCTAAACCCTAAACCCTAAACCAATGGGCTTATAGGGTTTTGGACTCTGAGGGGTTTAGGGTCTAGCATTCTGAAGGGTTTGAGGTTTGTCGTTCACCTTAAGAACCCAAAACCTACTTTTTTGTAGGTTGCCTAAGAATCCTAGAAGGAGTTTTATAGTAGTAACCTACGAACAAATAGGTTTTGTGTTCTTCAGGTAGGGTTCTCATGGGTTTAGGGTGTTGACCCTACGGCCCTAACCTTCGTTTGAGGTCCATGTACCTCAAAGGCCTTTACCTGGCCCCCAAAATGCCGTGATGGAGCCATCTTGAAGCACGAAACCCCTGGTTTAGAGTTTAGGGTTTAGGGTTTAGGGTTTAGGGTTTAGGCTTAGGGCCTACGTTTTGCCCGTAGCACTGAGGGTTTCCCACCCGTTGCGTCAGGCTGCTCATGGTTTTGTTGCTTTGGGGCTTGCAGTCGTTGGGCTTCAGGGGTTAGGGCCGTGTAGGGATTCAGGGTTGAGGGTTTGGTTTTGAGAATTTTCTGTTTATCGGAAGGGGAGGGGGTGGTGTTCTAGGTTTAGGGCTAGGAAGGGTTTTGAATCGAGGGACATTCAATGCTAATGGGGGGTTGATCTAAATCATGGGAACTCTTTGGATGGCTAAACTGGATCGCTTGTAGATCATACGCCTTGGAGTGAAAACGCGAGAAGGATATGCTGGAGCCTAAATGATATTCTATTCCCCTTACTTCTACATGGGACCCTTCTGGGCTGCTTTTATCAGACAGAGCCTTATATACAGGGCACCCCGGCGAGGGGCCCCTAGTTTCGAGCACACACACACACACACACACACACCCCTTCCCCCCCCCCCCCCCCCCCCCCCCCCCCCCCCCCGCCCCCTAAAAGGAAGTTCGTCCCCCTAAAGCCTAAACCCACACCCTAAGCCCTATAAGCCCTATAAGCCCGAAACCCTAAACCCTTCCCCTTGTATCCCCAAGAGGACTTTGCACGTTGGTTCCGTATGGCGCGCCACTGGGCTGTGCAGCCGGCACGGAACCTTGGCTCTACCATCCTGCGGTACTGGGTTGAGGCATTGAGGCATTAACTTGTTCCTTAGGGTTTAGGGTTTAGGGTTTAGGGTTTAGGGTTTATGGTTGGGATGTTCCCCCCTTGTACTAACAGTCCTTCATAGGGGTTATAGTACCCCCTGTTGTAACTTATAACCCCTTCTAAGGACTGTTCGTATCAGGGGGAACATCCCAAGTTTCGGGTGTTGTTTAAATTGTTCCTTAGGGACCTTGGACCCCGTACACCTACGGTACTTTTCCAATTTCCGGAAATCGGGGTACCCCTCATATACCCCAAAATACTATAATCCTTTTTTTAGGAACCCCCAAAATACTATAACCCTTTTTTTGGGAACCCCCAAAAAGGCTACCCCTAGTTTTGGAAATCCCCAGTCCCTTCCCTTAACAGCAGCACTACAGCAGCATTTGCGGCGCCAGGCCCCAGACTGTCTTGAGCGCCAGCAAAGTCACCAACCAGAAGGGGACCTTTAAAGAAGCCCTATATGGTTTAGGGTTTAGGGTTTAGGGTTTAGGATCCTAAATTTTATCCCTGAAGAAGGGGTCTAATCGTTTCCCCCTATTATTAAACAAGGCCCCCCCCCCCCGCCGGCAACGCAGTAGAAACCCGAAATGTGGTTTTAATGTTAGGGGGATGTTTTTTATCAACACGCCATCTTTTGGGATAGGGTTTAGATTGTCTTGAAGGTTTTTGAGGCCCTGAACACCCCCCCCCCCCCAGTTTGGGTTTAAGGGGCGGGGTCGCTTTCGGCAGGATTTTCCGGAAAGTGGTTTGATAATCAGGGGGGGGCGTTTAATTCAAGGGGGAAGTGATTACGAAAGAATGGGAAACCCCAAGATAGACCATCATAGGATTCCCTCCGAGGAACGCACCCCGAACCACCCCAAATAGACCCTCAACCTGAACCCTGAACCCTAAACCCTAAACCCTAAACCCTAAACCCTAAACCCTAAACCCTAAACCCTGAACCCTGAACCCTGAACCCTGAACCCTGAACCCTGAACCCTGAACCCTGAACCCTGAACCCTAAACCCTAAACCCTAAACCCTAAACCCTAAACCCTAAACCCAAACCGAACCTCTAAACCCGACTCTGCGAGGAAGAACCACTACCGAGCCCTGGGCGTTCCAGCAGACTCCTCCAGCGCAGCGTTGAAGACTGCCTACCGCAAGGCCTATTCCGGCCCCTTTTTCAGGTTTCGTGGGGTCTAGCAGGTTTACGGTTTAGGGTGTGGGGTTTAGGGTTTAGGGTTCCGAGCCATGGGGGTTTTTGACTTATTGAGAATTCAAAAACTCCTCTAGAACCCCAACCCCCAAGGCGTTGGGGCTTTGCGGCTTCAGTTCCGGGACCCAGCTAAGCCATGTTAAGCCCAAACAGCCCCAACAACCCTTGGGATCAAACTAGCCCCAAAACCTTACATACAAGAAGGCCTCTTGGCCCAAAGGCCCTAAAATCAGAGGCTCAGAGCCTTAGCGCAACAGCAGTTTCTTCACAGGAGCCCGGCAAACCTTATGCGTAAGCCCCAAGTCCCACGCCCGCTCCAGGGCTGCGCCACCCTGCGGCTACGTGTTACCCTGCGGCTACGTGTTGGGATGTCGTACAAAGTTGGGGACTAGATGAACCCGAAAACCACGGGGTTTAGGGTTTAGGGTTTAGGGTTTGCATAGTTCTCCAGTTTTGATTCTGGGGGAACGGTTTAGGGTGGACCCTCGTTGCTTTTTCAGATGTTGGTCGCTCTGGAAAACCTATTCAACAGCAAAGCGTACCCATCTCAGCCTACAAGAGGTCGGGACCTTGACAGTAGTAGGGCTTTGGGTTTATGGTTTACGGCTTTGGGGTTTATAGGTCTTGGTCCTTTAGGGGGGGGTGCCCTTTTAGCAGGAATCCTGTTGCAAACAGTGCCTATAATCATGAAGGGGCGCCTCCTTTAGAGCCACCACCCGCCCCCCCCCCCCCCCCCCCCCCCTATGAGGCGCTGCTTCTTTTTCACCCCGACAAGGCCTACCAGTGCTGAACGTAGGGCTTTGCTTCGTTGGGCTCAGGGCCGCGAAGGGCTTGTTCGGTTTCTGTTCAAGGGTCGTCAGGGCTTGGTGGGCCAAAACGTGCTAGGGTTTGGAGAGCTAGGGGGAGTGAGCTGCTTGGGGTCTATTTTAGTGGTGAGGAGTCTTCGGCCGAGAAGGTTTGCTGCGAATGGCCTGGCCAAAATGAAGCCCAAGCAACGTCAGAGGGCTGGATGCTCTGCTTGACGTGCCTGGAGGCGTGGACAGATGAGAACATCGAGGAGCAAGCGTTCGTTGAAGGCGAGAGAAGGAAGACAACGATCTGCGCCTGCTGTGTCTAGGCGGTGAAGAGCTGGTGGCTGGGAAGCGGAGCGCGCTGAAAGACCTTAGCCTTAGTACCTTCGGCCCGAAACCTTTCCTTCTTGAGCTTTGCCGCGCTCGCCGACACTCTCGCCAGAACTCATTTTTTAGGTTAGCTGCAGCATGTGTAGGGCTATGATGGTTGTTTTGGGCTTATGCGGCTTGTGGGAATACGGGGCAGAATGTAGGACCTGAGGGCCGGAAAGCCCTACTCTGACCTTCGGTCTTATCTAGGCTCCGAAACCCTAGTCCCTAATCCCTAACCCTAAACCCTGAACCCTAAACTCTAAACCCTAAACCCTGAACCCTAAACCCTAAACCCTTAAACCCTAAACCCTAAACCCTAAACCCAATCCCTACTGCAAGTTTTAAGGGTTGAGACCATGGGAACGTATGCTACCCTTACCTTAGGGTTTAGGGTTTAGGGTTTAGGGTTCAGGGTTCAGGGTTTAGGGTTTAGGGTTTAGGGTTCAGGGTTCAGGGTTTAGGGTTTGGGGTTTAGGGTTGCGTTGCCAAACCCCACAGAATCTCCGACTACGAGTTTGCTCGAAAGGTTTTGTGGGTCTTAAGGCATGTCAATCACACATCTTCGTGTTATTTGAGCTCGCCTGGTATGACTCCTCAACGCTTCAACCCCTGCCCCGTCCTACTCCCCCGCCCAGCAATCCTGTCCGATCCTACAACGACCCTCACCGCTCTAGCCCGCGCGACGCAAAGGACCGAATCCTTAAAACTGATCACGCTTTGGGCCCCAAACGCTGGGTTTAGGGTTTAGGGTCAACCTTCTCACTAACCCCTTGACTAACACCCCAATGAAGCCCTGACAAAACTCTGTAAGCCCCAGCCAAGCCGAATCCCGAAATGTCAGGCCGGGGGCGACGCGGAGCGCTTCCGCGCGGTTCAAGAAGCGTGGGAGATGATCGGGACTGAAGCTGGGCTTGGAGGTTAGGGGTTTAGGGTTTAGGGTTTAGGGTTTAGGGTTTAGGGTTAGGGTTTAGGGTTTAGTGGTTTAGGATTTCGGTTTTAGGCTTTAGAGTCTAGGGGTTTCGGGTCTAGGTTAGGGCTTAAGCTTTAGGAGTGTTGGCAATAGGGGGTTCCCGGGGTCCACGGAGGGTTTCAGGGGTTGAGGATTCGGTGTTTCGTTTCTTTTCTAAGGGTCGCTACATGGTTCCCTGAACACTTCAAACCTCTCTGAGTTATGGGCCCTGACCCTAAACCCGAAACCGCTAAGCCAACCCTAAGGTCTATAAGCCCTTAAGCCCCAAGCCCTAAACCCCTAAGCCCCCAAACCCAAAAGCCCCTAACCCCCAAACCTAAACCCCTACACCGCAAACTTCAAACCCCAACAAAACCCAAAGCCTAAACCCTGAAGCCTAAAACCCTAAACTCCAAGCCCCAAACCCTAAATCCAAAACCCCCAAACCCCCTAAAACCCTGAAACCCCCAAACCCCCAAACCCCGAAACCCCCAAACCAAACCCCGAAACCCCCAAACCCCCAAACCCCCCAACCCCCAAACCCCCAAACCTCCAATCCCCCAATCCCCCAAACCCCCAAACCCCCAAACCCCCCACCTCGAACCCTATAAACCCTATACCCCCAACCCTAAACCCCAAAACCCTAAACCCCTAAACCCCTAAACCCCTAACCCAAACCCCCAGGCCCCCTAACCAAGGAGACGATGCGCCGCGTCTACGACTTCGGGGCGCTGTCGGTTCCGGCGCGGCCCACGCCGGCCCGGCAGGTTTTCACGGCTCCCTGGCTCACCTGGTATATATATATATAATATAATATAATATAATATAATATAATATAATATAATATAATATAATATAAATATAAATATATATATTATATATATATATATATATATATATATATATATATTACATACTTTTTTTCATCTTTATATGTATATATATATACATACATACATGTATGTGTGTTTTGCGTGTAATTTAGGATTTAGGGGTCAATTAGGGTTTAGCTTTAGAGTGTTTAGGCCTTAGGGTTCAAGGATTTAGGTGTTGGGTTTGAGAGCTTTGTGTGTTTCGAGTATATGTTTTCTTTTGGCCTATTCTGAACTTGGGCTCTCTTTTGGAACGATTGATTAACGCTTGAACTTGAGTTTGCATTGGGTCAACTTGCCCTGTTTTACGTACAGGAGCCCAACAAATTTCAATATAGTCTCCTCATAGCCTCTGCACAACTTCATGTGAAGCAACGGCAAGAAGACCCACTCGAAACCCAGATAGCACCCCTGTCCCCTAAACCCTAAACCCTAAACCCCAAACTTGCCAAGCCCAGGCTACACAAGAGAGCCGCACTGTCAACTACAGCACCGGCCGGCACCAGCCCGGTTTCGGTTCGAGTGCGACAGCCAAGAGCCGAGCCAGGCGAAGCAAGTTCGCAGATTGGAGCGCGGCCGAGGATAAGCCGCAAAACCCTCAGAGGCTTAGGCTCTCGACCCTAAAGAGGCATAGTATGGTTTTGGGGGTTTAGGGGTGTAGGGGTTGAGGGCTTTAGGGGTGCGTTTTGGGGCGTCAGGGGTTCAGGGCTTTAGGGGATGAGGGGTTCAGGGGTGTCTGGGTTTAGGGGTTTAGGGGCTTAAAGTCCTTCCACCCCTAAACCCTAAACCCTAAACCCTAAACCCCTAACCTTCAACCCGAAGCCCAAGCCTCCGCCCGACCATGCTTGAAGTGAAGTGTAGGGCCACCTAACGGTTTACGAAATTCGGGGTGCCTTATTGGGGTCCTTATTACAAGGGAATCGTACCCTAAACCCTAAACCCTAAACCCTAAACCCTAAACCCTAAACCCTAAACCCTAAACCCTAAACCCTAAACCCTAAACCCTAAACCCTGTTTTCGGAAACCCCCCCACCTGGGAAGGTGGAGCTGTGGAGGCTCCAGGCAAGCACCTCTTCGCTTCTTGCCCAAGAGGCCCACTCCGAAGTCGTGCTGGGGAGTTTAGGGTTTAGGGTTTAGGGTTTAGGGTTTAGGGTTTAGGGTTTAGGGTTTAGGGCATCTACTTGGAGGTTCATGGGTACTTTAAAAAAAGTCGGGTGATAAGCAGCGGAACTGTGGTCAGAACTTATGCGTCCTTATTTTTCAGGGCACGCACTCACCCTGTCGGTACCCATGAACCCTCAGGTAGATCGAGCTCACGATTCAGCGTTTGGCTGCGGTTGAGGTTTAGGGTTTAGGGTTTAGGGTTTAGGGTTTAGGGTTTAGGGTTTAGGGTTCAGGATTTTGGGTATAGGTTTTTAGTGTATCAGCTGCTGGGTTTGAGATTTTTTTTTTTTTTTGGGGGTGGGGGGTGGGGGGTAGGCCATGAGGGGTATAGGCGTGGTCCCCTTTTGAACTTCTTACGCTGAGGGTGTCAGCTTGACTTAGGTGATGTGGACCCTTCTGGCATTGTGGGCGATATGTTGTCATCAACCCTCTTGTCTTCGCTGGCTGCTTGAGGGTTGCAGTAGCCCTAAACCCTAAACCCTAAACCCACATATCATCCCAGACTTTGAGCTTCGCCGGCAGAGATACATAGGCAGGGAAGTAGGAGCAGCATCCCTATGTAGGGAAGTATAGCTTGGTAGCAAAAGTGTTTAGGGTTTAGGGTTTAGGATTTAGGGTTTAGGGTTTAGGGTTTAGGGTTTTCCCTTGTTAGTGCAAGGTTCCCTTATAAAGTAACCAACCCCCCAAAGGGTACCCTTATTGCAATATGCTTCCTGGGCTAATGTAGGATCACTGCCATGGGTCTCCTTTACAGCCCTGAACTCTGAACCCTGCATCGAAACACTGAGAGGTTTAGGGGTTTTTGGCTCTGCTCAGGGTTCCTAGGACCGGGAGTAGGCACTTTTTTCTATTTTTTTCGGGTTGGGGTCCCCTTAAAACCAGAAAGGGTACCCGTTTTATTCCTAGGTTACTCCCCGGTCTAGGTTCTCTGAACCCTAAACCGAAAACCCTAAACCTAAACCCTAAATCTAAGGTTGGAACCGTGGGCCCTTAGTATGGTCCCTCACGCTTGTTTAAAGTGAGTTAAGGGGATAGTATGTGCCCTTTTTTTGTATCGTGTATATAAGAAAATATATAACAAGAGACCCAAATGAAGGGCCCGTACTTCGGACCCTCGACTAAACCCTACACCCTAAACCCTAAACCCTGAACCCTAAACCCTAAACCCTAAACCCTAAACCCTAAACCCTAAACCCTAAACCCTACTCAGGCTGTCGCCCTTCGACCTCTGCTGTTGGGTTGTTTGTTTTTGGGGGGAGAGTGGGGCAAGGGCCGTGGGTGAGGGTGTCGGGAGTTAGGGGTTTAGGGCAGAATGAGGGCCCGTAGGGCTTAGGGTAGGGTTTAATTCGTGCGATTGCGCGCGTAAAGGATGTGTCTCTGTCCTCAAGGACGCTTCCACAGGGTTTAGGGTTTAGGGTTTTGGGTTTAGGACTTGCACTGCATGGTGCTGACGCGGCATCGTGCCAGCCGGGGTGGATGCGAGAGTTTGCTGGACGTGCTGGGTTTACCAAGAAGAGGGATTTGCGGTTTAGGATTTAGGGTTTAGGGTTTAGGGTTGGGAGAATTCCCAAGTTCCAAAGGGGACGCGCTTGCGCTCAACAGTTCCCTTCTCGCTGGGGATGTCCTGCATTTGATGCTGTCTGATGCGATGCCGATGAGTTGGACATTCTGCTCTTTAGACATTCCGGGCTTAGGGCTTATATACTTGGAGGTTCATGGGTACTTAGCAGTAGGCTTAAGAGTACCCTAAACTCAATTTTGCTTTTAAAAAGAGATATAGAATAATCCTAATCTCAGCTCTATCAGGAAGAAGTTCTGTTTGAGGGGTTCTCAAACAATTAGCAGTTAATAAGGCTATCGCCACGGTTACCCGACTTATGTAACCCCGACTTCTGAGTACCCATGAACCTCCAAGTAGAGTTATGGCTTGTTAGGACTTAGTGTTTAGAGTCTCTAGGCTTTGTGGCTTGCCCTGTGAGGCCTAGGTCCCGAGATATCCCAATGCCCGAGCCAGTAACTTCACCCCCAGGCCTACAGGGCTTAATGGCCCCTTCCTGGACCCTAACCCTCAACCCGAAGCCCTATTAGTGTTTAGGGTTTAGGGTTTAGGGTTTGGCCCTAAACTTGTGAACCTCGGGCCTCTACGGACCTAGAGCTTTTGGGGTTTTAGGGTTAGGCTTGAGGTCTTTGACGTGTTGGTAAAGGTTACCCCTCAACCCCCTAAAACCCTCAACCCCTAGATCCCCCAAAACCCCTAAACCCCTAAACCCAAAACCCCCTAAACTCCTAAACCCTAAGCCCCTAAGCCCCTAAACCCCTAAACCCCTAAACCCCTAAACCCCTAAACCCCTAAACCCCTAAACCCCTAAACCCCTAAACCCCTAAACCCCTAAACCCTTAAACCCAAAACCAAACTCCTAAACCCTAAACCCGTAAACCCGTAAACCCTAAACCCCTAAACCCTCTAAACCCTCTAAACCCTCCAAACCCTCCAAACTCTCCAAACCCTCTAAACCCCTAAACCCTCTAAACGCTCTAAACCCTGAACCCCTGAACCCCTAAGCCCACCAGCCAGGCACACCGGCGAAAGATGCTGGAGCAGGCAGCCCCCCGTGGCGGGATCCTCAGTGGCCTCCCCGAGGGGTGTCGGGTCTGTGGGTTTAGGGTTTAGGGTTTAGGGGTTCAGGGTTTAGGGTTCAGGGTTTAGGGTTTAGGGGTTCAGGGTTTAGGGGTTCAGGGTTTAGGGTTTAGGGTTTAGGGTTCTGGGATCACGATCCCAAGGTCTTTCTTGGAGGTTCATGGCATGAACCTCCAAGTAAGGACCTTGGGATCGTGATCCCTAAACCCTAAACCCTAAACCCTAAACCCTAAACCCTAAACCCTAAACCCTGAACCCCCTAAACCCTAAACCCCCTAAACCCTAAACCCCCTAAACCCTAAACCCTAAACCCTAAACCCTAAACCCTAAACCCTAAACCCTAAGGGAGCAAAGCGAGGCAAGAGCCCGATTGCTTTTTTTTTGGAATGTAGCGGTGTAGCGTTGAGGGTTTACTAGGGTTGATTTCAGCATAACTTCCAGTTTTCTCGACCCTAAACCATAACACATTGATCCCCGCCCCCCTCCCCCCAAAAAGAAAATAAGTGAAAGCAAAACCAAAAAAAGAAGCGCACACACACCCCAGTTTAGGATTTGGAGTTTACACGTCTACACAGCTTCCTGCTGTCACTTCTGCATGCTCGAGGCGCGCTCCCCGCAGAAGGGGAGGGGGGAGGGGGCGGGGCGGGGGGGGGGGGCGGGGGGCCGGGGCGGGGGGGGGGGGGGGGGCGGGGGGGGGGGGGGGGGGGGGGGGGGGGGGGGGGGGGGGCGGGGGGTAATTTGTGTGCAATGTTGCAGGTTGGTCTCCACATCTCTTGATCTGTGTGTTTCTCTTTCTAAAACATGCACAGGTGTGTATACATAAAGCAGCGTATACATATGCATTACGTGTTCGGTTCATGACGATGAAGATGATGTAGAAGATGATGATGATGATGATGATGATGATGGTGAGGATGGCGAACATTATCATCATCATCATCATCATCATCATCACCATCATCATCATCATCATCGTTATCATCATCGCCATCATGACTATCATTACCGTCAACAGCAGCGACATCATCAACAAGATCATTGGCGCCGTCAGAATCCAGCATCATCATCATCATCGTCATCATCATCATCAACATCATTAACATCGCCAATGTCAATATGGTCAGTTCTCAGAATTGTGGTCCCTTGTTGGGGTCCTTATTCTAAGGCGGTCTTTTATTTATGGTGCCCAAGAAGGGACAATGATGCTGATAACTTACCTGAAGTTACCATATGTTGACGTGGGTTTAAGGTTTAGGGTTTAGGGTTTTAGGATGTGGGTATGATTGTATTTCCGAATGCACCTCGATCACTGTGCCTCTAGATCCCCAAGTGCTGTGCCCAAGCCCAAGACTCCAAGCCCTAAGCCCATAAGCCTTGAAACTCCCAAAGTGGCTAGGATTTCGGGTTGGGGTTTAGGGGCTAGGGTTTAGGCTCAACCCTAAACCCTAAACCCTAAACCCTAAACCCTAAACCCTAAACCCTACATAAACCCTAAACCCTAAACCCTTGATCCTGAACCCCAAGCTTCACAGTTTCGGCTCTGTTGAGGCCGAGCTGAAGAAAGGTCCACGGGCCTCGCAAGTGCGCGGAGGCACGGGGTACTTGGAGGTTCGTGGGTACTTGTAGCCCCAATTATGAGTGGTTAGGGGTTTAGAGTTTAGGGTTTAGGGTTTAGGGTTTAGGGTTTAGGGTTTAGGGTTTAGGGGTACTTATCTAACCCCAAGTCTGCTTAGAACCTACTTAGAGGACTTAGGGGACTTAGGGGGCTTATAAGTAAAGTTATTGTTGGGGTCGTACGTACTCTGAACCTCCAAGTAGTGGGCTAGGGTTTTGTGTTTTGGGTTAAGGGGTGCTTGTCGGGGATCTAGGTTTATATAGGACTTTGTTTGGGATTTTGGGGGACTTTGGGGTTGTTTGCTCAAGGTTCTCTAGGGACTGAGGAGCAAGGATGACTTGCTCATCTCTCTGTCGATCAATCTATTGCTACTTGTGTTGCTGCCTGTATATACAAATGAGTGTGTGTATATATATATGCATATACGTATACACGTGTGCGGGCATATGCATGTGTATGCAGATGCATGTGCATATGTCATATGTACATGTAGGGTTCTGATCATGTATCGTGCCCCATTGAATCCTGCGAGTGCCTCGCGCAGCTCAATTTCCATCCCAAGCCAAAATCGCAAACCCCCTTAACCCGATTACCCTCAACCCTAAACCTTTGTACCCTCACCCCCATTCCCAGACTCCTAATCCCCTCTTACCCTGGATGTTCATGGGTACTTGCAAGTCGGGCTATAAGTAGGGCAATCACGGCAGCAACCTTATTTCGGGTTCTTATAACCCTACTCAATAAGTGAACCTTGAGGTACCCTAAGCCCTAAACCCTAAACCCTAAACCCTAAACCTTGTACCCATGTACCCTTCAAGTATTGCCTAAGAATGAGTCCCCGGGTCGGCTCTCGGGTTCCCTACCGACCTGCTGAAAGCGACAAAAAGTCGGGCAGCCTCTCGATTGTAGGGTTTAGGGTTTCAGGGTTCAGGGTTTAGGGTTTAGGGTTTCGATTTTGTGCCTAACACCCCCCCCCCCCCCCCCCCCAACAAAAAAAGCAAAAAACAAGTACGCATAGTATTGGTCCTTGTGTATGGCTTTGGGGCTGGCTTTTACATACTTGTTGGGGGCCCAGGCAAAGTTTATAGGGTGTATTGGTTTGTCGGGTTTATCGGGTTTGTTGGGCTTATAGGCTTTTTGAGGTTTTTGCTGTTTGCAGGGTTTGCAGGGTTTTGTAGGGTGAATTGGTTAGTTTACACTCCAATCATTGTTTACTTTTCCCGAAAGGTCGATGGAGTGTGCAGGGTTGCACTCCCAAACCCGAAGCCCCAAGCCCTAAGCCCTAAGCCCTAAACCCCTTTTCGGAAGCATCAAGCCTAGCTTCGTAAACACCCCAAAAAAATATGCTTCACCTGGCCTCAGGCAAGCCTGGGGCGTCATGCCCTTTGAGAGGCCGCCAAGCATTAGGGTTCAGGTTTTGGGATGTAGGGTTTAGGGGCTCAGGGTTTAGGGTGGTCATAACCCTAAAGTCATAACCCGTAAGTTCTTGAGCCGTACTGGCTTGAGCCTTCCTGGATTACATAGGGTGCAGGTTTTAATTATGGTCACGCTTCATCATATGGAGCGTTGTGTATCGGGTACCCCCAAACTGTGCATTGTTTTAGGCTTCAGTGTTTGTGCTATCGTTGTTTGGGCAATGTCGCCAGAGTTCAAGGGGATGAAGATAATGGCCGCCAGGTTGGTTGCGTCTTCTTATTGATCCCCTAAACCCTGAACCGTAAACCCAAAACCCTAGAAGGTGTCTCGTCATTGTATTGATGTTGCATATTGATTGAGGCTCAGGCGCTGCACCCTACTTGGAGCTTCATGGGTACTTATATGTAGGGCTATAAATACCCTTAACCATCTTCATGAGGTTAGAGGCTACTTGTAATCCTACTTATCAGTACCCATGAAGCTCCAAGTAAATCCCACGTTTGGTGCTATTCTGGTGTCCTAGCACTGAGAGAAATCGGCACTTGCCGGACAGTCTTCTTGGGCCTGTGATGGCTGAGGGTTTAGGGTTTCGCGTTTTGTTTCGGGTTTAGGGCTTAGGGTTCAGGGTTTGGGGTTTAGGGTGAACGGGGTTGCAAGTTGTACAGACAGACCCGAGCCACACGACGCAGGGCACTGAGTCCACGATTGCCCGTGTTCAAGTTGAGCTGAGCATCCTGCATGCTGCGCAATCTGACCAGAAAAACAAATTGGAGCACCTCTCCAGGGACTCTGGCCGCTGGCCTTGGCTGACATCCAATATTTAAACAACATATATTGTTTTTTCTTAAGGGTCTAAGGGGAGTAAAGGACCCACGACGCGGGGGGCTGAAGTTGCAGCAGGCACCGCTGAAACTCCGCCGCGGAAGAAGTTGCCAGCCGTGCGGCGCTTCGTTGAACACAAGGGTTTAGGGTTTAGGGTTTAGGGTTTAGGGTTTAGGGTTTAGGGGGGCTGCCCCAACCCCTAGGGCTCCAGATGCGAATAGCACCTACTTCGGGGCTTAAAGTCTGCAACCAGCACTGTTTGACTTTGCTCTCCCTAACTTTCAAAGCCAACGTGCGAAAAGAGTGCTCACGGCGCACACTTGCATAGCAGTGCTTGCTTACGCCAATAAGGCGCGTGTCGACGGGGGGAGCCCTAAGCCCTGTGAGCCTCGCAACCTTCGGAAATCCAATCCCCCGAAAGCCCTGAACCCCAGACAGCATTTCCAGTTTAACTGAAACTCCTCAGCAGGTCCGTGTCTCCGCCCTCCCGAACTCAGGTTAGCCCGGAAGCCCAGCTGTTCTATTTTTTCGTTTTTTTTTTTTTTTTCGGGTTTTGGTTTTTTCAGGTTTAGGACTTTGTTTGCCGGTTTCAGTTTACTTCTTTGTTTTCCGGACAGGCCTTCGATTTGTGAATTCTGGGCTGGCACACGAGTGTAGAGGTCAGGGTCTACAAATAAGGCGGAGAGAATCATTCTCTTTGAGGCTTCCATATCATTGCTCGAATTGTTGAAGTATTGTCCTTCACAAGTTGAATTTCAATTAAATGTGTATTGGACTATTGTCATTGTTCAGTAAATACTCACGGGCATGTTCCTACATATTGAGTCTGGGTGTAAATTGTTATGCTTCGTGTACACAGGGCTCGGTTGGGTTGAATTCGGAAGTCGGAGCCGGGGATCTCAGGAGAAAAGAGCACAGCCCCCCAACCGAGTAGCCTCGCACCTTGCAAGCCGGGTCAAGATACCCAGGAATTACGCACTCCCCTTGTCTAACACTATATACGGTCCTCTGAAGTGCTGGGCACCCTGAACCCTAAAACCCTAAAACCCTAAACCCTACACCGAAACCCCTAAACCTTAAACCTTAAACCCTAAACCCTAAACCCTAAACCCTAAACCCTAAACCCTACACCCTACCACAAGAAGGGTGGTTCGGGGCTTTTTGGGTGCATCAAAAAGGAGACTCTGCTCCCAGGTCTGCACAACCGTGTTGGCCTCACCCCGAGGCCTGCTCGGCAGGGTTTAGGGTTTAGGGTTTAGGGTTTAGGGTTTAGGGTTTAGGGTTTAGGGTTTAGGGTTTAGGGTTTAGGCTTTCGAGGTTTAGTGTTTAAGCTAAGGGTTCATGGCTTATCAGATTTAAGGAGAGGGTTGAGTGTTTAGTGTCTAGGGGCTGGGCTCAGGGATTTAGAGCTTCTGAAAACCCCAAACCCTAAACCCTAAGCCCGTTCTGAGCTTGTTGTTCAGGGCATTCAGAGGTTCTCAGGACTTTGCAGGCTGGGTGAGCTTGTCGGGCTTTGAGGGTTGCAACCCCCAAACCCCAAGCGCCCACCAACCCCAAGCGCCCAAACCCTAAACCCTAAACCCTAAACCCTAAACCCTAAACCCAGGTTGTCCGGTCTTTCTTGCGGTCTGCCGGTCTTCTGTCTTCAGTGTCTACAGAAGGGCTTTTGGTCTAGGCGAGTGGTGAGGGGTGCATAGTTTACTACGAATTGCTTAAGAACCCCCCCCCCAAAAAAAAAAAAAAACAGAAAAAGTCTTCCTTGTAAGGGTAATCTAGGGATTATTATTTTTCATTTTTGGAGGGTTCTTCGCGAATAGTAGTTTAGTGTTCAGGGCTTCGTTCGGGTCGAGCTTTGAGGGACATGGGGCATGCAGTCTCACAGAACCCAGAGCCCAGAGTAGGCCCTTATTCCTTTTTTTGAAAGCGTAGGCTCCCTTATGTAAAGCCCTGTAGGCCAAAACAGGCACCTTTCTTTATTGTCCTCTCATTCCTAGGCTACTCTTGGGGTCCCTAAACCCTAAACCCTAGATCCCTAAACCTTAAACCCTAAACCCTGAACCCTAAACCCTAAACCCTGAACCCTGAACCCTGAACCCTAAACCCCCTTGAATCCCTAAATCCACCCCACCCCACCCCACCCCACCCCATGCCGGGGCCACGCAGGGACTGCACTGCAGCGCCGCTTCAGGAGCCGCCCTAAGCACTATAAACTCATCCTAAACCCTAAGCCGTAAGCCGTAAGCCGTAAGCCCTAAACCCTAAGCCCTAAACCCTAAACCCTAAACCCTAAACCCTATTCCTGGGTGTTCTGGGCCTTCTTTGGAGATTGGGCACCGGGCTTGTGCTTCACTGTCTGGATTAAGGATTTAGAGCCAAGCTGCGCAACCATTAAAGTCCGTCTCCCTTCAGCACGATGTGCTCATGCACACACGACATGGGAACCTGAACTACGACTCGTGCAAATAAAACACCATATTTATGCGTTTCTTCTAGCAGTTTTCCTTCTAATTTCCTTTTTATTGCGATTTTGATTATGTTTGCGGTTAGTACTACTATTTCTATAAGTACTAGTCTTGTTTGTTGCCATGATTCCCATTGTTGCTGCGTTCATTGTAAATATTGTTATTACTAGTTTTTTTATTTTACTCTTATGCCTGTTACTACTGTTCTTACATCTATCACTTGCTTTGCAATTCTTTTTGTACGTTTCAACTATTTTGCAATTATTACCCTTATCATACTTAGTACCTATTATGAGGATTACTACTTTTCTTACTGATATCATGGTATGATTGTTTTCTGTTTCTGTAGAATTATGTTGTTTATTAGTGTCCGTATCACGATTATTTCTATTATGCCATATTGTTTTTTACGATGGCAATCGTTATTGCTGCTTTTACCAGTATTGCGAGTATTCTCATAGATTAGTGCATATTCCTACAATTCATACGAATGTTACCATCCGAACTGCCCTCTCCTGTGCTGTTCCTACCATGGCGCTGGGCTGCTTGCCTCCCTCAGCCCCAACGTTATAGGGTTCTTAAGGGAGGGAGGTTCATGGGGGGTAGGAACCTTAGGGAAGCTTAGGGAGCATTAGGGAGTAGTGGGGAGTATTAAGGACCCTTGGGCTACAAACCCCACTTGAGCCCCCCTCACTTAAGAACCCTACAAGGTTTCGAATTTTGGAATGGGGTTCGGGGTAGGCAGCCCTAAATGCCTGGATCCTTGATCCCTCAGCGGGCGCTGCTACCCCCACCCTAACCCCTTATACGAAACTAACCCCTAAACCCTAAGCACTTAGAAGACCTAAACTCCCCCCCCCCCCCCCCCCCAACAAAAAAAGGAAGCACACACACACACAAACGATAGCACAGAGAGCCTCCACCCTCGAAAGCTCCGGATCCAAAATTCTTGCCGACACGCCTATAGAATGCCATACAGCCTTCAACCCTATTCGCCCTAAACCCTGAACATATTAATCTGAGAGAGAGCGAGAGAGAGAGAGAGAGAGAGAGAGAGAGAGAGAGAGATGGTGAGTGTGAGCGAGCGCGAGAGAACAAAACTAGCGAAACAAGGCCACAAAAAATGAACAACTCAAAGCACTAGAAAAAGCCCAAACCCTAAAACAAACCAGGCAAACCAGCCGGAGCCTGTTGAGCAGCCTCCATCCAGCCGTGTTGCGTTGGGACCCGAGTCAAGCTGAGATCTTCTCGGGCTTAGGGTCGATTTTCTATACCTTTGAGTTCAGAGCTTGTGTGTTTAGGGCCTTCGGGTTTTGGGCTTAATTAGGGTTAACCTGAGCCCGTCCTTAGCTACTTTGGGTGTCACCCTAAACCCTAAAACCTAAACCCTAAACCCTAAACCCTAAACCCTAAACCGGGTGTCGGGGGGGGGGGCGGGGGGGGAGGGCGAGTCGGCGGCCTTTTAGCATTTTGCGTTTATTTGAACCGCCTTGGAACCTCTTAAAAGGCAAACTCCGGGCCGGTAAGAGTCGAGGGCTAGGGGATCAGGGCCTGGCTCAGCCTCAAGGAGGGTTTAGGGTTTAGGGTTTGGGGTTTAGGGTTTAGGGTTTGGGGCTTTTGCTTTGGGTTCAGGCCCGGGGACTTCTTCGAGGAATTGCGAGGCGCTTCTTCTGCAATTTCGGAATCATTTTAAGTTTCCGGGGCCAGAGGAACCCTATGCTTCGAAGTGCCCTGAAGCCCTCGCCACCCTTAACCCTAAACCCTAAACCCTAAAACCTGAACCTCTCTGAAGCCCTAAAAAGGTGGAGCTTTTCTCTGCCAGGATCGCGGGGAAGTCGGTTAGGGATCTGGGCTTAGGGTTTTGGAAGTGTGGGTCTTGGTGTTTTTGGTTTTGGGTTCCTTTTTATTGCAATCTTCGTTGTGATCTGGGGAATCCACGGCAGCAGCTGCGCGACGAGATTAGGGTTGAGGCTTTGGCGGAGTTGGGGGGGGGGGGGGGGGGGAATGTTTTGGGTTTATTTACAGTAGGCTTCAGGTTGATGCGGACTTAGACGCAGAGGCTGTTTTTTCGCAAGGTTTACAGTAATTAGGGCTTAAACCTTAAAACCCTACAGATATACCGTAAAACCCCAAGCCCTAAGCCCTAACCCCTAAATCTTAAGCCCTAAACCCTAAACCCCAAACCCAAAACCCAAAGCCCTAAACCCTAAACCCGCCAAAAAGTAGAGGTCAAGGCTAAGGGCTTTCTGTGGGGTGGAGCCGAGGATCAAAGAGTGCACGGCCGGCTCTAGCGGGCCAGGGGACCCTGTCAAGTGCCTGTTGTGTGAGATTTCGGGTTTAGGGTTTGGGGTTTAGGGTTTAGAGTTTAGGGCTTAGGTTTTCGGCTTTAGGGTTTGGGGTTATGGTTTTGGGGGTTTAGGCTTTTGGGGGTTTAGGGCTTGGGGTTTGGGGGTTTCGGGTTTAGGATTTGGGGGTTATGGTTTGGGGTTTAGGGTTTGGGGGTTTAGGGTTTGTGGTTTGGGGGTTTAGGGTTTAGGATTTGGGATTTAAGGTTTAGGGTGTAGGATTTGGGGGTTAGGGTTTGATGTTAGTTTTTTTTTTCGTGCCTAGGTGCGGGAGGCAGAAGGAGGGTTCGGGGTTTAGGCTTGGGTTTTCAGAGTTCGGGTCTTCATGGTTTCGGGTTTAGGTTTGTGTGTTGAGGTTGAGGGTTGATAAAGCTGGGACACCCTCACCCTACTCTAAGGTTGTACCCCTAAAGGTTCCCCTTCATGTGCTCCACATGGCCCTTATTATACTACCACAGAGACCGTTTAAAGGATCCCACAAGCCCAAGGGTACAACTTTAAGGGTCCAAGGTACAATCTCTAGAGCAACTGTGGGAAATGGGGGGGGCATACTGAGGGGTACATACGGGTTCCCCACCTAAGGGCCTATGTTCAGGAGAGATGGCGAGCTTGTCTTGTTTACGTCTAAGCCCTATACTTGAAGGGATCATGGGTCAGCTCATGGGCCACTACTCGCGAAGGTTTGGCAACTCTTTTCATGATGAAGTCCTTCGGCCATCTTCGCGTAGCCCCTTCCGGAGTTGGCTTGTTGGCAGGCTGCGCCAGGGGGTGGCAGCGAATCTGCGGGCCCACAGCATTCGACGATGCGCTCCGTGGGGCCTTTACACATGGCGAGCTTTTGCCTACCATCAAAAAGTGGGTACATGGTCCACCGGACAATCCTATCTTATCCCTAAACCCTTAACCCTAAACCCTGAACCCCTAAACCCGCTCTACTCGAACGAAAGATACTGCGAAAAGGAAATGCGAGGCATCGGTTCCGGCTCGGGCGGAGGACCACCCGTATGCCGAGTGGCTCCAGGTACCTAAGACAGGGTTTAGGGTTTAGGGTTTAGGGTTTAGGGTTTAGGGATAGTTACCCTACTAATAGCCCTTCATAGAAGTACCCAAAATGAACCCTCTAGCGGCCCTAAACCCTAAACCCTTAAACGCTACACCCCTAAACCTTAAACCCTGAGCCCCCCAAACCCTAAATCCGAAACCCTAAACCCTAAGCCCTAAACCCTAAACCTTAAACCCTAAACCCTAAACCCTAAACCCTAAACCCTAAACCCTAAACCCTAAACCCTAAACCCTCCACCCCGAGAACTTAACGGGAGGCCGGTGGAATCCACCCGCGAGTCCACCTTGACCGCAGAGGCCGCGGGATGTGATTGCCAGCTCGCTATCACTAAACCCTAAACCCTAAACCCTAAACCCTAAACCCTAAACCCTAAACCCTAAACCCTAAACCTAAAACCCTAAATCCTAAAACCCTAAAAACATCCTAAAACCCTGCACCCCAACAGCCTAAACCCTAAACCCTCCCCTGGTATGGGCTCTTAGTCGGGAATTTCCTGTACCCAAAGATGAGCTACATGTCATGAGCCTTAGGGTTATGATGTCGAGTTGAGTGTTGTCGGGGGGGTTGGGGGGGGGTGGTTAATGTTTTGGGTTAAGGAATCTTTTTGGGGTTTAGGGTCTAGGGCTTAGGGTTTAGGGTTCCTGTTTATGCGTAGTTTAGGTTTTTTCGGTTTGGCGTTGCCGGGGTCTCACCTTCTTTCACGGGGTTTTACCCTGGACCCCTAACCATGGGCGTAACCTTATTTTTTGTTGGGGGAGGGGGGGTGGGGGGGGTACTTCTTATTGTACCCTTTGGTTTGGGCACTCCCTTTCAATCATCCGGTAAGGGAATATGCGGGCCATACTAGGAGTGAATTCAGGGAATTCTAGGGTTGCCTCCTTGGGGGACCGAGTATGACTCCCTTGATTATCACCGGTTCTTGCCTGTCGTTCCAGCACGGAGTTTTCGGACGCGGAATTTTGAGACTTGAAGGTTCTGGGGTTTAGGCTTTGGTCTGAGGCTTTGGATCTTTTACTGCTCTTCGAGTAGTTGAGTTTGGGCTTGAGGGTGTAGGGAGGGGTTTAGGGGGTTAGGGGTCAGACTTGAAACTTGGGGGCTTGCAGTTTTTTTACATACGGAGTTGGAGGTTCAGGGTTCGGTTTAGGCTTTCCTCACTGTGGGTCCCAAAAGCCTGAAAAACAAATCAAACTTCGCAGTCGCGAAGGAACCCGCACATCCCATGGTGCCAAGCGAGAAGCATGGTGCAATGCCCAGTGGTGGTTAGGATTTTGGATTTAGGGTTTAGGATTTAGGGTTTTGGGGTTTAGGTTCTATAGGGTTTTGGGTTTTGGGTTTTGGGTTTTGGGGGTATTTTCCGGATTGTGGTCACCTCTCCGACAGTTGCGTTCCCTTGTTTGGTCCCTACTCTTGCAGCTGCCCCTTAATAGCTTCACCCTAAACCCTAAACCCTAAACCCTAAACCCTAAACCCTAAACCATCTTGAGGTGAGTAAACTTTGAGGAGCTGACCGTCTGGGCTGTTTCCACAACTTGCTAGCCCAGACCTGCCCTTTACCCTTGTTTTGGTTCAAGGTTCGGGGTTCGGGGTTCAGGGTTTAGGGTTTAGGGCTTGGGGTTTAGGGTTTAGGGTTTAGGGTTTAGGGTTTGGGGTTTAGGGTTTAGGGTAACCAACCCAAAAAAGGGTACCATTATCATAATATGGTTACTGCGCTACCCAAGTAGGAGCACAGAACTACGACATGTTCTAATCTTTACTATAACCACCAAAAGAGCCCCCCAAACGTATCTGACATCAGGAACTCTATACTTCATTTGGGAGGATGATGGTCAGTTAGCATTCCTTCGCGGTGTTGCAGTCGTAGCAGCACCTGTTAGTGAAGAGTTTCTCCACCACTGGCAGAAGAAGTTCCGGGACGCCTATTTCTGTTGCGCACCCTAAACCCTAAAGTCCTGAAGCCCGAACGACCCAAGCCTTAAAGCCCTTATATACAGCCCTAAAGCCCTAGCACAACCGAAAGCTCTTGAAAGAGGATTCAGGATCCCTTCAAAGGTACTTCGAGGGTAGATCACTGCCTGTACTCTAACCCCTAAACCCTAAACCCTAAACCTTAAACCCTACACTCTAAGCCCTAGACCCTGGACTCTAAACCGGAGACTTCCTGAGACCCTGAACTGCAGCCACACCAAGGCAGCACGGAAACCCAGGAAAAGGCGACCTCCACTGCCACGGCCCGGGGCCTTCATGGGTTGAGGGTTTAGGGTTTAGGGTTTAGGGTTTAGTAGGGTTTAGTAGGGTTTAGTAGGGTTTAGTAGGGTTTAGTAGGGTTTAGTAGGGCTTAGGGTTTAGGGTGTAGGGTTGGCGAGTGAAGTACAGAGGCAGAGACAGAGACAGCGAGAGGGCCAGCGAGAGGAAGACGAGAGAGAGAGAGAGAGAGAGCGAGCGAACGAGCTGGTCGGGTCACTGTCCCCTCCCCCCAAAAGTTCGTAGAATCCCTTCAGCAAGACCCCCCACCCCCTCCAGAAGGGACCCCCCCCCCCCAATGTGGGAGTCCCCAAGACCAGAATCACAGTGGGGATCACAGAGCTGTGTGCTACATGATCCTGTCATCACGGTTCATGTAGTCCTCGTGCATACGTAGGTCAATAGGTCGGAGGAGACGCGAGAGAGCACGGGACCTCGCCATACTCTGTTTTGACAAGAACGCTGCATCCATCTGCGAGAATGTCTTCGACCCGACAGGCCCTTATTCCCTTTTTTGCAGGGCATGTGTTCACTGATGCGCCCCTTTAAACCAAGTAGGGCACCCTGTTTGTTCCTAGGTTGCTCTTGCGTCTAGATGTCAGGCAAGGTCTGGGTCGCAGCCAGGTGGGAACCATCCGAAACTCACGAACCCAGTCCAAGCTTCAGCCACACACCGGACTTTCGGGTTCCGAAACAACCCTAAACCCTAAACCCTAAACCCTAAACCCTAAACCCTAAACCCTAAACCCTAAACCCTAACCCTAAACCCTAAACCCCATAAACCCTAAACCCTAAACCCTTCAAAGCCCTCGCAGACTTCGAAAGAGCGCCTAGATAGGCGGCCACCGCAGCCGACGACATCCCGCCAGAGTCGCTGCATCCCTTTCGTCAGGACCGGCTTGGGTCTTTGTGTGGATTTAGGGTTTAAGGTTAAGGTTTAAGGTTTAATGGTTTAATGGTTTAATGGTTTAATGGTTTAATGGTTTAATGGTTTAATGGTTTAGGGTTTAGGGTTGTGAACCTTAAGGACGAAAAATGAACCCAAAAGGGTTTGTGGTTCACATACCTTTATCGGGTTTAGGGTTTAGGGTCATAAGGGCACCTAAAAGCAGATTCTTGAGTGGCATATCAAGAATTTTGGTATCACACCCCGCCCCCCCCCCAAAAAAAAAAGATGCAAAAACAAACACACACACACACACACACATATATATATATATATATGTACACACACACACATATATATATATATAATGGGTAAGCCCTAAACTACTGTAGCATAGCTCTCACTTGTAAAACGCAATTAAGCAAACAGTGTACACGTGTTATTCCCAAGTTGCTGGGCAGCCCTTAAACCCTACACCACAAACCTAAATAGCTCTCGCGGCCTTTCGGTGTAAAGTGTAAAGGCTCTCAGAACGGCTGCGTTCAGATGTTTGGATCCAGGCAAACCCAAAACCCCAGACCCTGAACCCCTTTTCCCCAAACCCCAAACGCAACAAAGTTTCGGATTTAGGTGCGGCCCTAAACCCTACACCCTGAAGCCTCCAAAACCCTAACATTCTAATCTAATGTCGCTAGAGTCTCCGTCGGAAAATGTGCTTTGTGGAAAGAAAGGGATACAGTAGTAGATTCATGATAAAGAATTCACATTATTGGGGGGTCTAAACGGGTACCTTACCCCTCGAACATCGCCCTTGACGGACTCTAGTTCCCTGCTAAGAACAGATAAGATGAGGATTCAGGGTATAGAGCTTAGGGTTTAGAGTGGAGGACAGACCTCTGGTGACCGACACGTTAGAGGCAGTGGGGAGGGAGTGGGGGAGAGAGGGGTGGGGTCGGGGGTTGGGGGGTTTGGCTTGGGTTGTGGGGTTTAGGGTTCTGCAGTTCCACGCTTTAAGCTTTTGGGGTGTCCTGGGGGGTTTAGGACTTCGGGCGTGCTTTGCGCTCCCACTCTCTGTTTGTGGATCGGCTTTGTGGCGGCGGATGTCTATGGGGTTCAGATTAATTGGCGATTCGGGCTTAGGGGGTTAGTTAGTATGGAATTTGGGGTTGAGGGTTTGGGGGTCCGATTGTCGGCTGCCCACATACTTCGCTGGAAGGCCGGCGAAGATGGTCTTGAAAGTTACCTTTCGGGGTACTTTGGGGGAGGGTTGGGGTTAAGGTTTTAGGCTTTAGGAATACTTTACTGCTTCAAAAAGGGTTTATGAGTTTTGGGATCTGAAAAGAATTAAAAACCCTTCAAAACCCCAAGAACCCCAATGTCCTCTCAGGTGAACTCCGAAGTCAGCTCCGAAGATTCGACGTTCGTGGGCTTCATTGAGGACTTGGCAGCCCAGGGGTACCCTTTACCTTTTTTTTTTTATGGGTTCCCTTATATAATGACCAACCCAAAAAAGGGGTGCCCTTATTATGACATGGTTACTCGGGCTTCATTGGGGAGTATGAGGTAGGGCGGGCACCCGATCTGTTGCTTTTCGTCTCCCTTCTTCTATCAACCCTTAAGCCCCCTCTTCTATCCCTAAACCCTAAACCCTAAACCCTACACCCCTTAGGGTTTGGGATTTAGAGTCTTTAGGGGTTGGGGGCCTTGGGCAGCTGCCTGGGGTCCGAAGCCCTTGGCCGGGCCCGAACGGAGACCTGAAGAAGGCTTGTCTACTTGGGGTTTAGGGTTTGGGGTTTTATTAAGGGGCATGAGGAGGTAAGCAGCCCCCTAAATAACCCCCAAAGGGGTCTCTTATGAGGGTCCCTCCTTTAGTCCCTTGAGGTTTAGGGTTTAGGGTTTGGTCCACCTGAAGAACCCAAAACCTACTGTATTGTAGGTTTCCTAAGAATCCGATACCGTTTTTTCTAAGAACCCGACAAACGTTGCTCTACTGACGATCTCGCTGTATCGGGACTTACTCTCAGGTTCTACAAGGGCTCCTTTTAAGTTTGTTTGGGCCCAAAGACCATACTGCGCATGGTGTTCAGGCTAGTCTGCGGCTAAGGGTCAGGATTTGCTCATACTGACGCTTGGTTGGGGTTTGGGCTTTGGGCTTCTGTTTTTGGAAGTGTTGGCTAGGACGCCCTGGGCCCTACCCCTCCACCGCCCCCGGCCCCCACTGAAATCCCTAAGCCCTAAACCCTAAACCCTAAACCCTAAACCCTAAACCCTAAACCCTAAACCCTAAACCCTAAACCCTAAACCCTAAACCCTAAACCCAACAGCCTAACACCACTACTGGAACTCGAAGCCCAGAGCTTCATTTAAACCCCTACTTGGCAGCCCGGTGGTACCCTTTGCCCTTTTTTTTGGGTTCATGGCTCCTTTATGCGATAACCGACAAAAAATGGGAAACCTTATCAGAATTCCTAAAATAGGGGGGTACCCTTTTTGGGGGCCCTTTTAGGGGGGATTCGATTCTATTTGGGGTGTAAACGGGGTACCCCTATTTTGCGAAATGCCCATATGGGTATGGAATCGTATCCCCGTATGGTCCCTACATAAGTATGCTAAACAACCCCCCCCCCCCCCCCCAGACCTATTCTTGATATTAAACCCTAAACCCTATATTACCCTCATCCCTGTCAGGAGACGCTTGAGCGAGAGGGATATGCCCCCGGTGGCGAGGCAGGACCTGAATCTGTATGCTTGCCTAGATGTGGTTTAGGGTTTAGGGTTTAGAGTTTAGGTTTAGGGTTTAGGGTTTAGGATTAGGTCTTTTCTTTGGGAGGCTTCCCAAATTGGGGGTACAGTATTGGGGTCCTTAGTATAAAAGGGGCCCTCGCATTTGGGGATTTTGGGTGTCCCCCAAGTTCGTAAACTCCCAGATGGCAGCAGCCCTACAGTAAACCCTAAACTTTAGGGTTTAGGTTTAGGGTTTAGGGTTCAGGGTTTAGGGTATTCTTTAGGGCAGTAGACACAGCAAGCCAAGCACTTGTCAAGCGCATAGTGCATCTATAAATGCTGGCGTACATGCACACATGCGTAGATGCATGCGTGCACACATACATTTACACTAGTATAGGGTAGATGACACCTAAACCTAAACCCCAAACCCTAAACCTTACACCCTAAACCCTAAACCCTCAATAGGGATCACAGTGGTTTAGGGTTTAGGTTTAGGGTTTAGGTTTTTGGGTTTAGGGTTTAGGGTTTAGGGTTCATCCTTGAGTCACGGGCTCAGTATTCTGACTTGGGCACAGGGTTGTTGTGATTTCGGGCTTAGGGTTTAGGGTTTCAGGGTTTAGGGGTTAGGGTTTAGGCGCTACGATAGAACCACCTGCAGCCCGGAACCCGATAAATCTTAAGAACCCTAGAAACTGAAAACCCTCTAGACCCAAGAAAAACTGAAAACCCTCAAAAACCTCGGTTTAGGGTTTAGGGTTTAGGGTTTAGGGTTTAGGGTTTAGGGTTTAGGGTTTAGGGTTTAGGGTTTAGGGTTTAGGGTTTAGGCCCTGAAGCATTCTTCCTCCTGACGCCAGTATCGAGTGCTCCTCCATAGCGGTCCCAAGTCAGCCGCGCCCTTCAACGCACACGAGGTGGGGGTTTAGGGTTTAGGGTTTAGGGTTTAGGGTTTAGGGTTTAGGGTTTAGGGTTTAGGGTTTGCACACGAGGTGGGGGTTTAGGGTTTAGGGTTTAGGGTTTAGGGTTTAGGGTTTAGGGTTTAGGGTTTAGGGTTTAGGGTTTAGGGTTTAGGGTTTAGGGCCTCGGGGGTTCGGGATCAAGCCTAACTCCTAAACCCGAATATATGGTGCAGCAGAAGTGTTTATGGCTTAGCCTAAACCCTAAACCCTAAACCCTAAACCGTGGTTTTGCGGCTTCTGTCGACGATTACTGGCATGCGTTTTGAGGTGTTTTTTGGGTATAGGCTTTAGGGTTTAGGGTTTAGGGTTTAGGGTTTAGGGTTTAGGGTTTAGGAACGGACCAGAAGGAGGAAACGCTCCATCCTGAAGCCTAAGCCATCCCCAAGCCCCCAGAAAGCCCTCTGAGTTTGTGCTGGGGTGCAGGGTGTTCCTGGCGATGCGGCACTTCCCTCAGCTTATAGGGTCCCTGTTTTATGTAAGGGAAGGGGGGTTTAGGGTTTAGGGTTTAGGGTTTAGGGTTTAGGGTTTAGGGTTTAGGGTTTAGGGTTTAGGGTTTAGGGTTTAGGGTTTAGGGTTTAGGGTTTAGGGTTTAGGGTTTAGGGGAGGGCCATGCCACCCAAGTTTCCCTGATCTCCCCACTCCTCCCTAAGGCTGTCAAGCCTTTGTACAGGGTGTAGGACCCATACCCAGTTCTTCACCACAAGTTCTCAGCAGGCAGACCCAACCCTGAACCCGAACCCCCGAAACCCGAAACCCTAAACTCTCAACCCTAAGCCAAGCCCTAAACCCTAAACCCTAAGCTCTAAACCCTAAACCCCAAACCCTATTCCTTGACTAAGGGGTCAGGGGCTCAGTAGTGGGCATTTGGACTTTGGAGTTTCGGGATTCATGTCCGTATTCTGGCCTTCAGAGTTCTACTGTTTACCCCTTAGGATTTAGGGTTTGGGGTTTAGGGTTTAGGGTTTAGGGTTTAGGCGAGCACAAAAACCTTATATGACAGGGCCTTTGGGCCCCAAAAAACCCGTAAACAAGAGGTCTTGGAGCCTTAGGGCACGGCTTCGTGTAGGGTTGTGGAGTCCTTGCCATTCAGTGAGAACTGGTAAGCCCCCAGAGTCGGAATCCGGCGGCCTCAAACATACCCCAAAGCCGCAACCAGCCCTAAATCGTACACCCTAGACCCTTAGCCCGGAACCCTAAGCCCTAAACCCTAAACCCCCCTGGGATCCCTTAACTCGGGGGGGGGGGGGGGGGGGGGGGGGGGGTGGGAGGGGGGTTAAGGTCCAGGCTTTCGGGTGATCGTCAAGCACTTCATGCAGCTCATGGCGCAGAGACAGATGCAGGCCAGGAGGGCAGGAGGCCAAGGCAGATTAGAGCACCGTCGTCCTGGATTCCAAGCAGGCTCGCTTTGGCCAGCAACTAGCTGCGCAAGGCACGGTTTGTGTGTCATTTCAGCAACATCGGCGTCGTGTTTTTGTGCAGTCACGAGGCGACCCCAAACCCTAAACCCTAAACCCTAGACCCTAAACCCTAAACCTAAACCCTAAACCCTAAACCCTGCAGTCCTACAACCCTACAACCTTACAACCCTACAAACCCAAAACCCTGTCGCCCTTGAAGCCCCAAACCGATGGTGTTTTCATTGGCCAAGGATCTACCAGACTGCCAGAGCTTCGCAAACAGCGAGGTGGCAGGGTCTAGGGTTTAGGGTTAACCCTAAACCCTCTTAGGGGTTTACGGTTCAGGGAGTTGACCCCCCACGGAAGCGAGCTGACATCTACATGGCCCTGTGGGCCCTCTCGGCTCCTCCCCTTCGTGAAAGCCATGCCCGAAAGCCAAAGGCCACCAGGCGGTTGTCGACAGTTCCTAGACCCTAAAGCCCTAAAAATACAGTTAACTCTGAAACCCTGAAACCTTACAGCCCTAAACCCTTGCACTCAAAAGACCTTTCTGCGGGGTCATCCAAGACTTTGGTTTTCCAGGAATCAGGGATATAGGGTGTAGGGCAACCCCCCCCCCCCCACCCCCCCACCCCCCCACCCCACCCGGCGTCGCCCTAAACCCTAAACCCTAAACCCTAAACCCTAAACCCTAAACCCTAAACCCTAAACCCTAAACCCTAAACCCTAAACCCTAAACCCTAAACCCTAAACCCCCCAACTGCCATGGCCCAGTGCCAGGCCTCATTTGTCAAGCCCGACCGCACTGTCCACTTCTGACAAAGGGAGGCTCGAGATCATTCTCCGGGGTGTATACAGAGGTTTAGGGTTTAGGGTTTAGGGTTTTGGTTGTCATTTTGGGGTTGTCTTGGGGGGGGGTTAGGAGTTTGTCGGTCCTGAGTAGGCCCATGCTCCCATCTGTTTGGGCTTAGGTTCAAGGAAAAGCCCCCTTAACATACTATATTTGTGAGGCTAGGGCTTAGGGTTTAGAGCTTAGGGTTTTGGGCTTAGGGCTTCGGGCGATTAGGGGTTTTAAGAGTTTAGGGTTTAGAGTTTAGAGTTTAGGGTTTAGGCAGAAGCCTCCCGACAGCAATGGCAAGTGGCACACGGCTCCCGCCAAAGGTTGCAGCGGAGCAAAGCCAGAAGAGCCGTTTCGGGGTTAACCTATGACCCCCCCCACCCCCCCCCCCCCGCCCCCCCCCGCCCCCCCCCCCCCCCCCCCCCCTAGAGTTTAGGGTTCAGGGTTCAGGGTTTAGGGTTTAGAGTTTTCAATCCCCTAAATGAAGCACTTGCAAGGAATCAAGAGGCTCCTTCTGAAAGCGAGTTTGCCCGCTACCCTCCTGGGTGTGTAGGAACCTGCGGGACGAATGAACCCCTGAGCGTGATCCCTGTACATGAAAAACCCTAAAGCCCAACAGCCCAATTAGGGTTTAGGGTTTAGGGTTTAGGGTTTAGGGTTTAGGGTTTAGGGTTTAGGGTTTGGGGTGTCCTAAACCCGAACAACCCTGAACCCTCAACCCCTATAGGCCCTTTTCGGGTTCATTTCGTCTCCAACGATAAAGAGTTTCACCGCCCTGCCTGCGTTCGAGCAGCCAAGTCAGACGCTGCGACGTTCCGTTGCGGGGGTGCACTTCTGATCTCTGTGGCTCCCTGCTTGGTGTTCAGGGGGTGTAGGGGTTTTTGGGTGTTGAGGGATTTAGGCAGTAGGGGGGTTTAGGGTTTAAGGTTTCGGGTTTAGGGTTTAGGGTTTTCGGGGCTTTAGGGTTCAGTTGTTGTATACAAGGGTGCAAGTACCAGCACACAAGCACGATAGTGGCCAGACAAGTCCTGGTCGCAATGAGGGGTTGGGCTTATAGGGTTTTGGGTTTAGAGTTTAGGGTTTAGGGTCCAGGGTTTAGTGAGGGTTAAGGGCTAGTAAGGGTTTAGGGTGAAGGGCTTCAGGGATTCGGTTTATGGCTTAGTGAGGGTTTAGGGTTTAGGGTTTAGGGTCTAGGGTCTAGGGTCTAGGGTTTAGGGTTTAGGGTTTAGGGTTTAGGGTTTAGGGTTGTAACCCATTTGAAGGACGAAGTTCCGGGTTGGTCTTCGATAGCTTAAGAGCCGGGTTGGGTCGCCCTGCCATGGATATGGCGAAACTTGGCATGGAGTTCTGCAGCCCCAAACCCTGAACCCTGAACCCTAAACCCTAAACCCTAAACCCTAAACCCTAAACCCTAAACCCTAAACCCTAAACCCTAAACCCTAAACCCTAAACCCTAAACCCCACGTCGCCTCGTCGCCACGTCCGCAAACGGCAACCCGCAGATTCCCGGCCTGACGCCAACGCAGCCAGGTCAAAGCGAGCAACTGAGTGTCCCAAGGAGTGCCTTTTCCTTAATGTTGACCTCGAATTAATTAAACCCCCCCCCCCACCCCCCGTCTCAATTGATTTTTGTTTCTGCCCTTCCCCTCTATTGAGGAGCCCTGACCTACCCAAAAGGGCCCAGAAAAAAAAACAAAACAAACAAAAAAAAAAACAATCGGTCCCCGGGCCGGGAGTTCTTATTATTGAGGGGGGGGTTTATAATTGAGTTCCGGGCCGAATTCTTTAATTACGGGGGGGGGGGGGGGGGTTTATAATTTTGAGGTTAACATTGAGCAAGCAATCGGGTTTAGGGTTTAGGGTTTGGGGTTTCGGGTTTAGGGTTGAGTTCAGGGTTTCGGGCTTCCCCACCCCTCAAATCTCGGAAAGCCCTAAACCCTGCCCTCCAAACGACAGAACTCCAAGGCCCGAAGCTGAGCCCTAAACCCTAAACCCTACACTCTCTAAACCCTAAACCCTAAACCCCAAACCCCAAACCCCAAACCCCAAACCCTAAACCCTAAACCCTAAACCCTAAACCCTAAACCCTAGACCCTAGACCCTAAACCCTAAACCCTAAACCCTAACCCTAAACCCTAAACCCTAAACCCTACCCTAAACCCTAAACCCTAAACCCTAAACCCTAAGCCCTAAACCCTAAACCCTAAACCGCATCTTTTGGGGGACTCTCAGGGGATCGCTCCGTGCACCAACAGCGCCCTGGAAATTACCAGGGCCGTCCATGTCCCTGTTGCGCTCCCTGGTTTGCACGACCGGCACACCTAGGTAGGTCCTCAGGAGATTTCAGGTTAGGGTTTAGGGTTTAGGGTTTAGGGTTTAGGGTTTAGGGTTTAGGGTTTAGGGTTTAGGGTTTAGGGTTTATAGGTTTATAGGGTTTAGGGTTTAGGGTTTAGGGTTTATAAGGGTTTAGGGTTTTGGGTTTAGGTAGGCCCTAACAAGATTCATGTCTCTCCCCGGCTTGAGCTGAAGAGCCGGTAAACCAACAACGCATAAACTCTGTTTGGATCAGGGAAGGCACCCTAGCTAAACCTTAGTGAGCCAAGGAGATGCAATGTGTAGGGTTCAGGGTTTAGGGTGTAGAGGTTTGTCAGGCCAACAACTCTTCTCAGCACTGTCGGTTCCTATGCTCAGCGCACTTCATGCTTCAAGCTCGTCGACCGCCGCACCAGATTTGAGGGCCCACAGGATGTACCAGCAGGAGGAGAGAAAGAATTGTGCCGTAAGTTGTGCCGAGGCCGAAGTGGGTTAACTCAGCAGCCTAAAATGCTATCCTCGAACACTCTCTACACATAGTCATAACATGTCATCACAATTGAGCATCAAATATATATTCTGATAGATGAGAATACGAGAGCGGATAGGAACATGAACTACGATGACAATATTTTTTCGTATTGGAGCTACTTGAAGGTTCACATGAACTTGTAAGTACGTACAGTTATAGGTGCCCAAAACAAGGTGGTTGTCATAGGCGCCTTACTTATCACCCTTCTTATAAGTACCCATGAACCTCCACTTGCCCACCACCACCACCACCACCACCACCACTACCACCACCACCACCACCACCACCACCACCACATCCAGATCACCGGTTAAGGCTAAGGCTTGACTTATTGTCCTTATTGTTGCTTTGGGGGGATCTACCACGTTCTACCCTAAACCCTAAACCCTGAACCCTAAACCCTAAACCCTTAACATACTCATATAGAGCAGGGTTTATATTTCCGTTATTGGTGAGTGTATATAAGGTTTCTTTTTAATATTGGTGAGTGTATATACCTGGTGTCCTTTTGGGGGTACAAGAAATATATACCCCACTTCATAGGGGAGTTTACGACAATGAGGGACCCCAAAGACAAAGACCCCCCCCAGATAGTGGGATTCCCTTGTAGTCAGGACCCCAATCAGGTACCCCCTAATGTAGGAGAACCCCCCAGGCCCATATCCTAGACTACTTTCACAGCTTCACACTAAACCCCAAACAGCCTAAACACCCTTTAGGTTCAGTGTTCAGGGGTTAAGGTTAAGCCTAAACACCCTAAACACCCTAACACCCTAAACACCCTAAACCTACAAACCCTAAACACCCTAAACAGCCTCAAACACTAGATGCCCCTGAACCCCCCCCCCCCCCCCCCATTCGCTGTAGTTTTGGCTTCGGCTGTGCTACCGAGGTTTGGGGTTTAGGGTTTAGGGTTTAGGGTTTAGGGTTGACCTTGACCCCTGAGCACTAAACCCTAAATCCTGTGCTCGCTGAAAGTTTGGCTTCGAATGGCCGACTTATCCAGCCCCCTTCTTCTGCCCCTCCGCGCTCTGCGCCTGGAGACCTTCTCCGGGGGCTCACATAAAGAGGGTTTAAGGGTTGGGTTAGGGTTTGGGGTTTAGGGTTTAGGGTTTAGGGTTTGGGCTTTGGGGTTTAGGGTTGGGGGTTTAGGGTTTAGGGGTTAGGGTTTAGGAATATATTCTTCAAGTATGTGGGTTCTTGCGATCCTATCAGGGATTGCCATAGAGTCTAGGACCCAGAGTCCGCCCTTATTCTCTGTTGGTTTAGGTTTAGGGTTTAGGGTTTAGGGTTTAGGGTTTAGGGTTTAGGGTTTAGGGTTTAGGGTCTTTTCAACCAAAAAGGGCACCCTTTTTTATTTGTAGCCCTAAACCCCAAACCCCAAGCCCTAAACCCTAATCCTTCAACCTTTTTTCATTCCTAGGTTACTCTTGGGTCTGGTCATTAGGGTTTAGGGTTTAGGGTTTAGGGTTTAGGGTTTAGGGTTTAGGGTTAGGGTTTAGGGTTTAGGGTTTAGGGTTTAGGGTTTAGGGTTTAGGGTTCGTTATTCCGCTCTTCTTGTTGGATGTAGGAGGGTCATACGTAGGAATAGTTATGTTCAGAAGGCTCATTGGGCCAACCTCACTGCTAGAAAAGCCCAAGCTTTGAGGACTTTAAACCCCCGCCCAAAACCCTGAACTCTGAGCCCTGGTTTATGGCTCAGGGTTTAGGGTTCAGGGTTTGGGGCTGAAAGCCGTCTTACATATCTGCTTACTCGTCTTGATGTATATATATATATGCATCAAGACGCTAAACCCTAAACCCTACACCCTAAACCCTAAACCCAAAACCCTTAACCCTTGACCCTAAACCCTAAACCCTAAACCCTAAACCCTAAACCCTAAACCCTAAACCATGCCGTGAACTAGGCAGTTCTCCCTAGGTGCCAGAAAGAGAAGTGCCTGCCTTGCTAGAACCGGACTGTCAGGACTTGGAGGTTCATGACCAATGGGGTTTAGGGTTTAGGGTTTAGGGTTTAGGGTTTAGGGTTTAGGGTTTAGGGTTTAGGGTTTAGGGTTTAGGGTAACTGTACTTATAACTGTACTTATCACCATATTAGGGCACTTAAAGGGGCTTATAAGTGGGTTGTAAGTACAGGTATAATTGGTTATTAAGTACCATGCACCTCCAAGGATACGCCCAGCAACGTCACCAGATCCTGGCCGGGATGATGGTTTTGGGTTGAGGGTTAAGGGTTTAGGGTTTGGGGCAATGGCGGCGGCATGCTGCCAGATTGCTGTCTTGGCAGCCCAGCGGTACCCTTTGCCCCTTTTTTTTTGTTCTAGGTTCCCTTATAAAGTAACCAACCCCAACCCAGTAATGCCCTTGTTATAATGTGGTTACTGGGGTACCAAGAAATTCAGTCTTGCGACTTGCGGGCTTGGCCGCCGGTTGCTATGGCTGACACTGATGTTGGTGGCACACATTGTTCAAGGCATGAAGCGGATGAGGAAGGCGAGTATGAGACGGTGAGGAAGTCCAACCCGAAACCCGAAACCCGAAACGCTAAACCCTAAGCCCTAAACCCTAAACCCTAATGGCTTCGCGAAGTGTTACTTCAAGATGAGAGGCAAGGCGCGGCGCGTGGCTTGTGAGTTCTCAGTGTAAGGGCCCATACTTACAAAAGCACCTACCGCCCCAGATCCCTAAACCCTAAACCCTAAACCCTAAACCCTAAACCCTAAACCCTAAACCCTAAACCCTAAACCCTAAACCCTAAACCCTAAACCCTAAACCCTAAACCCTAAACCCTAACTGAGGGGCCCATACTTGGAACTCAAGAACAGATATCAAGGGCGAAGCCCAGAAGCCCCTGAGCTGGGAGCCAGCTCCAGGAGGGGGTTTAGGGTTTAGGGGTTTAGGGTTTAGGGTTTAGGGGTTTGGGGTTTGGGGTTTAGGGTTTGGGTTTGGGGGTCGATTTTCGGGTCCCCTATTTTCCTAGACCTCCAGGAGACCAAAGCTGACTCGCGGCCGCAGGCTTCCAGGACGCTTTTTGCATTCTTAAGGGGTATGGGGTATAGGCTTGAGGGTTGAGGGTTTAGGCTTTAGGGCTTAGAAGTTTGGGGTTTGTTCTTGTCCCTTGAGCCCAAGGTAAATCTAGGGCATGTTGCATTCCCGCCCAGCCCAGACTCAACCCTCGGCCCTCAACCCTCACTTGAAGTTCATGGTTCATACCCAAATATCCACATAACGGTAGTTCCCCTACTTCGTGGTGACCCTACTTAGAAGTACCCATGAACCTCCCAGCAAGCCTCAACCCTCAACCCTCAACCCTCAACCCTCAGCCCTCAGCCCTCAACCCTCAACCCTCAACCTCTTCCCTGCAGCGCCCTGGCGCGCCAGGAGCTACCTCTTCTCCACACCACCCAAGTTTCACGCCGGCGCTGGCGTGGCTGCTGGCCTCGTTGCTGCCTTTGCCGCTCCACAGCGCTGGCGGCAAGGTGCAGAAACATGTTTTGGGGGTTTGGGGTTTAGGGTTTGGGTTTAGGGTTTTGGGTTTAGGTTTGTGGGATTTTAGGGTTGAGGGGCATAGCTCCAAGAGCCCAATACACCTTCATTCAGGAGTTTACTGTACTGCAACGTTGTACCTGCTTTAGTAGGGCCTAAAGTTAGATTGGCTGGGCTATTCAGGACACACCGAATGTTGGGGGGTGCAGACCAGGTCCCTCTTTCAGGTCAAATCGTCCGGGTGTCGTAAGAAGTCCCCCGCGGCGCGCATTTGCCTTATATAAACTCCGCCCTATCAAACCAGATAAAACCCGTGGACAGTGTAAACAGGGCGAAAACCAGCTTCGACTGTTCTGGGGGAGGGGGCCGGGGGGGGGGGGGGACACTAAAGGGAGCACAACCTTACTTTTTAACGAGTCTAGACCGCTGGTTGAAAATCTTTGTTTGGGCATGTCGGATCAAAACTAGGTATCCACTACAGCAAGAACAAACTAGGTCAACCCTTGGACTACGCATTGCTTAAGAACCCCCGAAAAATGAAATATTCTTCCTTATTAAGGGTAATATGGGGATTATTTGCTGATATTCTTTTGGTAGACTAAAACCCTGAACCGTGCAGGCTTACCCTATACTTCCAGGGAAGGACCCCCCCCATAATTCGGGCCCTGAAAAGATTTTGTCATAGTTCGGGATGCAATTGCTATAGCCCCCTTAGGCTTTTTCACTCTTGTTTAGAAAAACCCGGGGAACGATGAACATGCCTTGTTTGAAGGTTCTAAGTTCTAAGGGGAGTAAAGACTATAGGGGCCTAGGTAGCTAGCGAGGCGCACGCTCAGGGACGACGCGCGTCACCATGCAGCTCGGGGGGTTTAGCAGCTTCGCCCTTTGGGGTTTGGCGGTTTCGGAGGTTGGGGGTTTAGGGTTTGGTTCAGCTCGTTCTCGGTGTTGCATACTGCAGATGTAGGAACCGCACACAGCACGGGCCTAGGAAACTCGAAACCCTAAACCCTAAAGCCTGCAAAGCCCAGAGCCCTAAGTAAAGTACATGAGACTCCGAAGGTTTTTGTTTTAGGGTTTAGGGTTTCGGATTGGGGGCAGGGAGAGGGAGGGGGAGGGGGAGGGAGCGGGGAGGGGGAGGGGGGCAGGGAGGGCTGCATAGGGTTACGGGTTGAGTTCGGGGTTTCCTCAAGCTTCAAGACTGCAAGTAACCCCCCACCGTTGTACATGTGGAGTTCAGTCAGAGTTTAGGGTTTAGGGTTTAGGGCTTAGGGTTTAGGGTTTAGGGTTTAGGGAGCAATGGAACAACTAAGGCGCGGGGCTACAGAAGGCGTTGTAAACACGCATGCGCCCCTTGGGACTGATCCGTATTTTGTTTTGTTTTAGGTTCAGGGTTTAGGGTTTAGGGTCTAGGGGTTAATTCGAGTGTAGGTTTTGGGGATTACGGTTTTGGCACAAGGAACCGTTTAGATTATAGCTCTGGAGATCCCCAAGGACCCATAGTCTAGAACGGCTCCCACACACACAAAAACAAGAGGGTTAGGAGGGCATATGAAGCATGGGATTTCGATGTTTAATACCTGGAGTACAGTAGCGGGTTTAGATATGCGCCAAGTCACTCACGTCACATTGCTTAATTGAAGCGGTCCTTGGATGCCTGGGTTTTAGGGTTCAGGGTTCAGGGTTCAGTGTTTAGGGTTTAGGGTTTAGGCTTTAGGGTTCAGGGTTTAGTAGAGTTTAGGAATTGAGAGGGGTTTTTAAAGTTTCCATGAATGCCGGAGAGGTATGCAGAAACGGCACTTTTTCGAGATAGTTTCAAGTCACCCAGCACCGCGTGGCCTACCTCAAAGTCTGAATGCCCCAAAACCCTCCCCCTCTCCTTCCCAGAACCAAGTTATTGGGTCCTTGGGGGCTCCAGTAGCCTAAGGCCTAAAGCCTGAACCCTAAAGCCTAAACCCTAAGCCGTAAACCCTAGTGATTAGTTCCCTGCAAGTACGTACAGGTGTATACCCCAGTCCCCCTCGAACCTTGTACAGGTGATAGGGTTACATGGCCCCTAAGCCCTACCTGGTCCCGCTTGGGACGTCTGAAAATGACACCCCCCTAAAATTATCAGACGGGCAACCGAAAAGCAGGAAACCTTACAATCCTTCTCAACCCTGGAAAGCAGACGGCACCGCATTTTCTCAAGAAATCGGACGGGACCAATAAATGGACGTGCGAAACGGGAACAGGTAACCCTAAACCCTAAACCCTAAACCCTAAACCCTAAACCCTAAACCCTAAACCCTAAACCCAATTTTAGGGTTCCTTCGCGGTTCCCCAGACGGAACCCTTCCCACGCGAGATGGACTCTCCAGGCTCCCGGCGGCGGTTCACTGGGGGCGTCAGGCCAAGGACGCTTTGCCCGAGGTGCTCCAAAAGCTGCTGGGCTGTTTTGTTTGTTTGTGGGTTGACGGTTTAGGGTTCATTTTTGAGGGCTGTTTTGTGTTTTTTTGGGTTCAGGGTTTAGGGTTGAGGGCTGCTTTGTTTGTTTTGGGGTTTGGGGTTTAGGGAACAGGGTTTAGGGTCTCGGGTTGAGGGTTTAGGGTTTCGGTTTTTTCTGGAGTGGTATTCTTTGTGGGGGAACCTGATATCCCCCTATTATTCCCCGTTAAGGGATGACAAAAGGACGCATATTTCCCTCATGCTACCTGGAGCCAGCAGGCTTTCCGTGGAGGGGAGGGGGGCGGGGGGGCGGGCGAGGGAGGTTCGCGGTGGTTCCTTGGTAACCCAGTGGTACCCTTTTCCTTGTTTTTTTTGTTTTTCTTTCAAGGTTCCCTTCTAAAGCAACCAACCCCAAAAAGAGTGCCCTTGTTGGAATATGGTTACTGGGCTACCCAGGTTTTTACTGTACTGGTAGTAGGGAATAAGAGAATTAGCTGATATCCGCCTATTTTGCCCGGTACGTGTTCATATGGGACACCTCAGTCCCTCTTTCCCCACTAAGAGCCAGCAGGTTGTTGGCGGAGGAGGGAAGGGGGCGAGAGAGGGCTTCTTGTTTTCTTCTCCGCCATCGGTGTGGGGATGTTGAATTTTAACCCAGCTGTTCTCCTCACACGGCTGGCCCTTGAATGGTCTATAGGCTTTTCCGGCCTATGTTGCCTTTAGGGTATGTATACCCCTAAACTCAAAATCCCCAAGTCCCGAGGTTCTTCTTTGTCATCTTAGGCTGAAATCGGATGTGGGGCTTCACTGCATGTTTGACCATGCTTGAGCAATTACCTGGTCAAAATGCCTTGCTTATGGTACAGGGTTTTGTTTTTGCAGTCTGTGAGAGTTCCCTTGCAGATTGTCCAATACAACCTTTGACTGGTCTGTTGGGGGAGCAGTTTGGGAGCAAACTTGGTATTGATGCAGCGCTGCAAAGCGCTTTGCCAATGATGTAGATCCATGTTGCAAATTCCGGGTTCGGGAACTCAAGTTTAAGGAATGACGGGAACCCTGGATGTTGGTCTGAGTGACTTTGGAACGCGAGGCTGAATTGCAGCCGAGCATTTCTGATGGCCGTGCTCCTAGAGGTTTAGGGTTTGGGGTTTAGGGTTGAGGGTTTAGGGTTTAGGGTGCCAGGGGGTCCAGTGTAGTGTATTCTAGGTGGGCTAAGGGCACCGTTTCTGAAAAGTCTACGGCTCACAGTAGCAGAAGGTGTTCGATGCCAATGCCGGGTTTAATCTTCAGGGAAGTAAAGCATTCTTCTTTACACCCCAAACCCTAAAGCTCTAAACCCTAAACCCTAAACCTGAACCCTAAACCCTAAGCCCACTTGAAGGTTCAGGGAGTTCGGGTTCACAGCGTCTTGGGCTCAGGGTTCCCCTTTCAAAGCAGCACCCTGGGCCCGGAACCCTAAGCCCTTTTGCAACAAGAGGGTGTAGGGGGGTAGGGGTGTAGGGTGTAGGTGTGTAGGGTTGTAGTGGTATAGGGGTGCAGGGTTGAGGGTTGTTTAGGGTTGTTTAGGGTTGTTTAGGGTTTAGGGTTTAGGGTTTAGGGTTTAGGGAGCCTGCGCCCCTGAATCGCGGCTCGAAGCTCCTGCTCCCGAGCCTTCGGAGCGCGGGGCGATGTAAGCAACATGCCACTCGGCGCAACCTTCGGTCGAGGGATGAAGGCTCGTACCCAAGGGTTTAGGGTTTAGGGTTTAGGGTTTAGGGTTTAGGGTTTAGGGTTTAGGGTTTAGGGTTCAGGGCTCGCACCTCGAAGGTTGTAACCCTAAAGATTCCACTTAATACGCTCCTTATATTTTGGCCCTTAGACTCCCTCAGGGATCCTTAAAAGGGGTCCCCAAAACCCAAAGGTACAACCTTAAGGGTCCAAAATCCTTGACCATAACCCCTAAACCCCAATTTTCGGATGTCGTTCAAGCTCTTCTGAAAGCGCGTTCAGTGAATTCAGGCTCCTTCGAGGGGGCTACCTGGGGCTTAGGGTTTACGGTTTAAGGTTTCGGGGTTTAGGGTTTAGGGTTTCGGGGTTTAGGGTTTGGGTGTTTAGGGTTGTGGGTTTAGGGTTTGGGGGTCTAGGGTTTTGCGTTTAGCGTTTTGGGGCTTAGGGTTTTGGGTTTAGGGCTTCGGGGTTTAGTGTTTTGGTTTTTCGGGTTCTCGGGGGTAAGGGCTTTTGGGGTTTAGGGCGTTCGTTCCTTCGTTTCCATAGGGCCTGCCCTTGTCATCCCCCCAAAGCAGGTATCCGAGCCTCTCAACCCTAAACCCGCATGCTCCCAACCCCACACCAAGCTTTGGCCAGCTTCGTCCCCGAACCCTACGTACACCCAAAAATGCCCGAAGCCCGCCCAAACCCTAAACCCTAAACCCTAAACCCTAAACCCTAAACCCTAAACCCTAAACCCTTTAGGTTTTGGGTAGGCCTTGTCAGGCAAGCAGCTGGGGCTATGAACTTACCCTAACCCCTAACCCCTAACCCCTAACCCCTAAATCCTAACCCCTAAACCCTAAACCCTAAACCCTAAAACCTAAACCCTAAACCCTAAACCCTAAACCCTACACCCTAAACCCTAAACCCTAAACCCTAAACCCTACACTCCCATGAGGTTGTGCCGCGCGCCCCTGCTCAGACGGCCCAGCGCTGCCCGGCCTCTTGCCGGCATTGGGCTTGGTAGCAGTGGTAGGGTTTAGGGTTTAGGGTTTAGGGTTTAGGGTTTAGGGTTTAGGGTTTAGGGTTTAGGGTTTAGGGTTTAGGGTTTAGGGTAATTTATGCTTTTTGGGTTCATGCGTCCGTTATAAAGTAGCCGCCTCTCACAAGGGTGGTCTTACTATAGCCGGGCTACCAGGGGAACCCAAAAACCTACTTCTTCGTAGTCTCAGTGTAGAACTCCTTGTAATGGGATTCTTAGGTCAGCTACAACAAGCAGGTGTGGGGCTCTTAAGGTGGGTGTAGGGTTCAGAATTTAGGACCTATGGGGCTTGGTTCATTGCACTCCACGGCAGCAACTACCGCCTTGATACCACCAGCAGCCATACACAAGACTTTTGACAATTTGACCCAAACCCTAGTTTAGGACCATAGCTCTCTCTGAAGTTGCCCACCCGTCTAGGACTCAGTCTCACCCTAAACCCAAAAACCCCAAAACCCCAAAACCCTAAAACCCTAAAACCCTAAAACCCTAAAACCCTAAAACCCTAAAACCCTAAAACCCAAAAACCCTAAAACCCTAAAACCCTAAAACCCTTAAACCCTAAAACCCTAAAACCCTAACACCCTAAAACCCTAAAACCCTAAAACCCTAAAACCCTAAAACCCTAAAACCCTAAAACCCTAAAACCCTAAAACCCTAAAACCCTAAAACCCTAAAACCCTAAAACCCTAAAACCCTAAAAAAAAAACCTAAACCCTAAAACCACTAAACACCCTAAAACCCTAAAACCCTAAAACCCTCAAACCTCAAAAAAAACCCGAAAACCATAAAAAACCTAAACCCGGAAAACCCCGAAAACCCGAAAACCCAAACAACCCGCAAAAACCCTAAAACCCTAAAACCCTAAAACCCTAAAACCCTAAAACCCTAAAACCCTAAAACCCTAAAACCCTAAAACCCTAAAACCCTAAAACCCTAAAACCCTAAAACCCTAAAACCCTAAAACCCTAAAACCCTAAAACCCTAAAACCCTAAAACCCTAAAACCCTAAAACCCTAAAACCCTAAAACCCTAAA